>CM060831.1:36695000-36897500 GCA_030762175.1 Metallyticus violacea
GGAATAAGTCAGCATTTGCCATTTATGAAAACTGAGGAAACCCTGGAAAAAAACTCAGTCAGAGGATGGTCCTGGTGGGAATCGAACCCCAGGCCTCTCGCTCTGAAATCCGCACCTTAACGACCTCGGACACCCGTGGGGATAACCACATTGAAATGAAAATGCACTTCGTAGAAGAGGTAAATATTTTGAATACATTCATTTTCTTTTATCTTAGAAACAAATTAAAGTGTATGTTATTATAAACACGCTTATCATTAGCTATTAAGATATATTTCATCTGTAACTTGGAATATATTTCAATAAATTTTAAATAAGTGCCAGTAGCATTTCTGTGTACTGCAAGGTGTTTTTTTCTATATTTTACAGTCATATCAGTTTTCGGTCTATCTGATTTCCTTGAAAGACGGCGTTCTCCGACAACACAGAAACTCTCATTTCTCACCTATACAATTGTTACTGAATAAACTAAAACGAGTTTAATGTTTGTAAAATTGTTAAAAGTATTTTAACACAAACACCAAAGCTTCCTTGTTGTTCTACTAGAATATTATGAGAAATAAGTCACGTTTTTCATGTAATATGAACAGGTTAGATTATTGATATATTATTCGCTCCTCCTGCTATGCATATTTTTGTTTTCTTGTGTTTAGCTGTTAGGTGGTGTTTATTGTCTTATTGGTTGTCATAGAAAGTTTACTTTTTGTTCCAAAATTATATTTTTGCCCAATATAAGGCTCTAATTTATAATTTAAAAGAAACGTGAACAATTATCATCAATGTGGATAGAATCGTCGATTTATAATTGAGGATAGAAATAACATTTATAGAAACTGCATTTACAAGAACGAAAGTATGTTTTTGTTCACTCAGTGTAGGAAGATCAAACTTGCACACATGTCACTTGAGTGATTATTCATAATGTCTTAGTTCAATATTTAAAAGAATCAATCCCCATGCTTCCTAGCTATCAAAAAATTGCACTTAATCGGCTGCAATAGTGTTTACACGAAAGGATCTTATGAATAAGTGATAGTGCAACTACAGCATTTTAATTTTTCATGCACCACGCACAATGCATGAATTTTATGTAATTTAGATATGTAGAGAATGCAGTTCAAATTGCGTTTTGCACAATACTTGGTATTTTTTTTTTTTTTTCCCAGGTCAAATATTTTGCGTGTTCCGTCCGCTTTCTTTCTTTGGTGTGAAAATAAAATGTGCTCGTTTTCAGGCTTCCAGAGATACTCAGCGCAGATTTGATGAACGTTGAATCAGATTTGAGCAGAAGCATGGACGGAATAAGAGTGAGTGTGCATTGTTTGGCCCAGGTAAACTACGGCAGCTTTCTATTTCTGCAGAACACAGGAGAGGCTTTGATGATTCATTCAGCCCACAATAAACACATGCAATCTCAGACTTGAGTAATTTTAAAGAAATATCAGGACTAACTCGATAAACCTTCTTATTGGTATAATTCATGTGTTTGCCATCCTGAAGAAACTATTACATAACTACTCATACTTCCCAGAAGGCAATTCTTTTAGTAATAACAACGTGGACGAAAGTTTCGGTCACGAAGCGGGTAGGTCTGGTCAACTTCCGACACATTTTCCATAATGGATGGATACTTTTTACTTTAGCCGTACTTCCTGAGCGTGCATGGACGGCGTTTCTTTCCTTTCTCGGAATTGGGGGAGGGGGAGGGAGGACGGTTGCACAAGCGGTTGTTACGGTGTCCTGCCTACTGTCGTACACGCAAATGTCGGTGAGTCTGCTGTGCTTCTTTTCTGCATGAATAATTCAGTGTTGGTGATTCCATGACCTGCAGGTGTCAGACAGCGCATTGCTATAAAAGTAGTTCTATGTCTGTAGAAGTGCGTTTTCTTTTATAACTTGCAGTAATTGTTCCTTATACTTGCATGAAATTACTTATTTTTATACAACATAATATATTGCAGTTATATGCAGATGCATATCCCAGTTGAAATGGAATCTGCAACTTAAATGTTTTTAACGTTTTTCTGTTACTTTTTTTCCCCTCCTGTTTTGACATATATTCAATTCTTGCATATATATTTCATATTTAACGGCAAATAACATCAGAGATATTTCAAATTTTCTTGTTGTTTTATACCATATGAGATTTGAATCGTAGCAGCAAACCATTTACTAGTGATTGATACCGAAATTGTGTTTATGAAACGGTTTCTAATAGCAGACTGCTTGAAATATACTTCCCCGTGTTATGCATGACTTTTTCTTCGACTGTCATTGTTTTGTGTAAAGATACAATACAATAAAGAGTAATAATATTGAAAAAAAATGCATATTTGTTTGGTTCTTTATCTTTAATTTAATTACGAAATATCCTACAGTTTTAAAAATATATTAGTAAAATGGGAAAAGATTGCTTTTTTAATGTCTGTCTTTATCGTATTATTATTATTATTATTATTATTATTATTTAAAATATAACTTAAGGATTTTTCTTTCTTTTGCAGTACTCTCTCGTTTTTCCCTTAATTTCTTACTTCCATTCCAAGCCTTTCATTTATTTCCTATTACTTTTAATATTTTGTCAACGAATATTTGAATTTAACGAACACTTTAAGATCAATAAACCTAAACGTCATTTTACTTTTTCATTTTTCTGAGCATTTTTCTCAGTAATGGATAAATTGGTTAGTTAAAGTTATAATGTGTTTAGGGTGAATATTTTATAATTTGAATCATAGAACTTTTTTCAAAATTTAGCTAAACGTCTTTTTTTTAATAACATTTAACGTCCGGTTTTATTACTGAAGTATCGCAGGTGGTGGCCATTGGTGATACATGAGATGAAATGAAAGGTGGCAAAGGATTTTAAAGAAAGAAGGTGTTTCAAGCCTAAGTTTAGGGTACTCGCCGGCATTTGCCATTTATGAGGACTGAGGAAAACCTGGAGAAAATCTCATTCAGGAGGATGATTCTAATGGGAATAGACCCCAGATCTTGTCATATGTGATTTTAAATAAAATTTCTATTTATTTGTAAAATATTATTGAACCCAAGTACGTGCTTTTTTGGAATGTACAGTAAACATTTCACCTCTTTAGCATTTATAGCCTGGAATAGGAGTACTCAAACTTTCATTGAGTGCGGACCTCTAAGATTTAACTCAATATTTAAATTCTAAGTATATATTAAACGTGTTTATTGATGGTTTACAAAATTTAATGATAAACGTGTTTTTTCAGTATTTGTCTTTTTATGTATTAAAATACAGTAAAATAACCAGATTAGCCACAAAAACAACATTACATTAAAAGTATGAAAAACGCATAATACCATAATATTAATAATAACAAATAATAATAATAATAATAATATATTATGTAACAATTTAACTTCTCAATTTTAATTCTTAAATGAGGAGCACAATGCTGCATATCACTTACAAGCAGTCATATAACATACTTAATAGTACAAAATTGTATTCTGAGCTCTGATTCTACGTTTTCAAAAATATTTCTAGTTGTTTTTTCGATAAATGGGTACGAGAAAGGTTTTTCACACAAGCAAGTTGTTACGAAAGACAACCAATAGTTTCGTGGCCTTCTTTGATAATCCGGAAACATCAGCACCCCAGCCTAAGCAGTTCGCTGCCCAAAGAGGCAAACTGTTGCCAGAGAAACTTAAATAGGAGTGTCTAGCCTGATCCCCGTTTGCGGTTTTTCTATCTGAAAGATCCCGTCGAGACAAGAATCGCCTTCAATTAATTCTAATTTACTTTACCTCAATAAATACACACTGTGAAATTTGTATCATCTTTGTGTGTGTGTGTGTTTTCTAATTCGTTGTTTGTATCTATATATTCAATAATAAATGTTGTTAATATACTCTAATGCTTAGTGGACGATAGTTTAAGAACACTTTATGGGAAATGTGAACAAACAGTAATGCCAATAGCAAAGATAAAACGTCTTTCTTCATGTACTGAGGTACTGTCGAATGCAAACAGCTACGAAATGAACGAATTTACATTTCATTCTTCAGTATAATATTTACAACATATCAAGAGATACAAAAATAGCAAGAATCAAATGATGATGTTTTGACCCTATTTTGACTGGCTTCCTCTCCCATTCCGGTTCTAAATTTAACGCCAAGTACAGCTGTTTGCAAGAACAAATTCTGTTCATTCGTGCAGAACGTTACATGTGTTTTTTGTGACGAGGTTAGTACGTGAGTCTGGTGGACATCGACATGAAGAACACCATAGCAAAAACAAGCAACGAAAATCTAGAGAGCCACAAGTAAGAAGAGAGCTGATGACAGCGAAGTGCAGAGAAGTGGGAGGAGAGGGGGGGACCTCATCTAGGTGATAAGACTTGGCTGACTCAAAACTTACTCCGTCTCCCTAAACTTGGTTACCTCGGTGACACAAAACATTGCTGATTAAACTGTGCGATACTTTCGGACAGAACCTTTGTGCAGAATGCTGCAATTCCGGTGCATGAAACGTGCAAGTATCTCTCTTTTGAATTCCAGAGTATCTCACTTATCTATGGTAACAGAAAAGCAAGCAGAGATAGCAAGGAAGGAACAACAAATGAACGAAAACTGAAAAGAAAACAACGAGGCAGTAAAATAAAGAGAAAGGAATGGAAAAATAGAGAAGGAAATACAAACTAAGAATATTTGCTTTTAACGTTAAGATCCTACAGCTCTACCCGGGCATATTCCCGAGTTAGGAACTCTGAAAACAGTTTACCTCTTTATATTTATTTTAACTTATCTTACTTATATTATTAGTTGTTATTGCTTTTGATATTGTTCTTTCACGAATCATATACATTCTTATTTTGTGTTAATTGGTCGATTTAAAGTTTCTTATTACGAAACTGTTACAACAAACAAAGCAAATTAAAATGTAAAAGTATTATTTAAACCTTTAAAAATTATAATTCCAAGAGCTGTTGAAAGGACCTTTATTATTTCTGGCATTAAAACTATATATATATGCATATTATTTTATCTTTAAAACATTTTTTCCAAACTATTTCCTGGATAGAAACCAATTATCTTGACTAACTGAAACAAAACTGAATAAACTTGTAACTCATCTCTTATTGTTCGAGGGTATAGCTTAGAGGAAAGAATTAAACTTGAAACTCCAAGCATAATTCCATTAATTTATTGTAACATTACGGAACGATGCAGTTATCACATTGGGCTAACTCCTCTCAAATTCGAGAATGAAGCACGGGGCTTTGGCTTTACATGGAGCATGGAATTCAAGTGCAACTCAGGACACTCTTGCTGCTTGCTGCTGCAAGTCCCGTGCGAAGCGCAGAGAGCCGAACTATCGTTAAGCGTGTCCGCTTGTAACAGTGTAAATGTTGTATTATTTTTTTTTGTTAAACATGATGTTTATGAGTTGCCCTCCGTAATTTTTAAATAAAATTGGTAGGGAATTGTTAGGCGGGTGAAATATTGTAACGGTGGTAAATCTACTGTTATTGTAATTCCTAATTAATTCATATGTTAATTCACACACTAACCTAACGCTAAGCTCGGGTAAATCTTAGAAACCACGGGACTCAGTAGTTTTCGGCGGCTCGCTACGGCCTGATGGTCTATACTCGCCTCCTTTTCGTAAATATAAGTTGATAGTGGTGGGTAAATCACTGTAATTGTGACAAATCTCCTTTGGTTGCAGCAGGAAAACATTCGTAAACATAAATCTATAGCGCATTTGTACGCGGTACTATGTTACCCAGTAAATCAATGTAATGCGGCAAAACTCCTTTAACTCCGGCAGTTAATAAAAACAAAAATAAAGGGGATAAAAAAAGAGTCAGCCATACTCGAGGATTGGAAACCCCTACTTTCACACCTTACTTCCTGAGCTATCATGCTGTAATGTTTGAAAGTCTTATTATTTAGTTATAGCTGTGGAAGTCACTACCTTCGGATCTTTCCGCTAGCAGGTGAACTGAAACAAGCCAATGGAAAATGTATGCTTGCGTTTTCAAAGATAGGCACATGTATGACCTCGTGGCAATCGTTAAAACTAACGATTACTTGAGTTGAATGTAATATATAAGGAAGAGGTTGCTCGGTTGGGACATTCAGTTTCAAGTTCTACACGCAGTGAGACAGGCATTCATTTCGGCTCAGTTAAGCAGTTCACAGAGGCAGTTTGCAGAAGCATTGTAAGTTCGACGTTGGGGCACGCAGTTACAAGATCTACACTAGACTAGAGATAGCAATTCCGCAGATCTGAGTACACATTACTCAGTTTCAAGTTCTATACGCGGCAAGAAACACGCAGTTTTTATACAGGGGATGAGATACAGACAGTTCCAGACGCAGTGAGACGCAACTCAGTTCTCATTTCTCAGACGAAGATAACAGACTCTACTTTGGCACGCAGTTCCAATACACCAGTTAAGCCATTTTCAGTTTCAAGCGCCGCGGCACTCATCTGTAAGTTTCACACGCGGCAAATACATTTTATATCGGTGTAACTAAGTCTTCGTGTGCAAAACAGGAGAGAATGCGAAAGATTTTGGACATAATAAAACATAATATATGTATATATTATGTCGCATCGCGTGCTTATTTACACTATTGAAATCCTTTTGAGTACGAGTCAACCAAAAATTTAAATTCACCCTGAGAAATTGACATTGAAACGGGGGCAACAATACCGAAGCGACCAATAAATCAATCAACAAAATTGGATTCATAACGTGAGGCCACTCGACGTCGACAACGAATCGCTTCAAAATTGGTACCCAACCTGGGGCACATAGCCGGAGCCTACTAAACAGTTTCATAATTTAGCATCAATGTGGGGCCACAAAAAACATCTCATATTCAGGCTCTAAAAGCTGGAGCCATACTAAATAGCTTCAAAGTTTGACGCCCAACGTGGGCTCAACAACAACAAAACCGCTTCAATATTTCCTCAAAGCAATTGAACTCATGATTCGTGCAGAGCAAGCCAACTGTCACTTGTAGCATGTGCATGTTCACACGCTCTCTGTTAACTCTCGACTAATACGCGCTGAAGAACCGAAGACACAAGGAAAGTAATGAAAACAGTTGTAACCTCTAGTCCCGCTATGAATTGACATGTGCGTAACGCTATTAATAAAGACCCAGCTATACTTAAAATGGGGGAAGAAAACTAAAGGGTTGCATAAGTTGGATAACTTGCTTCTTACTATCCTCGAACCGAAGTGTACACATTTTATAAGAATGGCTGGCTATTCTCCATCTTTTAATAAATTACTTCAGCACCTTCAAACTGAGTATAACTTTCCCTAAGTTGAGCTTGCTGCTGAAAAACCTTGGCTTTTGTTTTCGCAAGTCCAAAAATAAATAAGTGGTTAAATAATCGGCTTCCTCCTAAGGTTCAGCTCTATAGACTCGCCTGAAGTATACGTAAGAAAACACCACTTGTCCCCTACTGTAAACTTCTTCGCGAAGGGGCTACAACCATTTATTTGGGCTCTGGATATCGCATACCAGGAAGATAAGCCATGATACAGACAAAACCAACGGGAGGTTTATCGTGCAGCTGGGTTACAGTTACGACAAATAATATATTCAAAAACGAAATTATAATTTATATATTCTACATTGTGAAACTTTTATATTTTAAACTTTACGCACTACCATCCGCAAGTTCGATCGTTTATCTACAACGAATCAAGGCATGCCTAAATGCTCGTAAAGTGACAACGATAGAGCACTACAATGTTTCGCTTATCGGACAAAGGTGCGCGCAATACCGGTCTAAATAATCACAAAGCCTTTCTGCTGTAAGTTAACTTAATGGAACAACTAGAACGATATGAAAACTCTTGTAATCAGTTTAATACTTTGAAATTGCTTGGTTATTTTCCTAGACATGTTGCACCTTGAAATTCGATCTATGGATTTTAAATATATGGTTTCATACTTCCAAAAGAAGAAGAAGAAGAAGAAGAAGAAGAAGAAGAAGAAGAAGAAGAAAAGAAACTACTGAACTAGCTTTTGTTCTCATGGTCAACTCATGATTCAACGGTTGATGAAACGCTGTAATTTAGCCAGCCAGGTAGAAGTCCAAATGTTTACTTATTATTCAACTTTAGCATCCTCTTGTTCATTGACTAAAGAAGTGTGTGTCATTTCATTAATAGGTCCTCAATTTAGGTTTGGATTATCCTATGGATATGTCCGACAGCAATACGGCAGGACTCGGAACTTCTTCAAATGGATAAGGTCAAGTTCAGTTGGGCATTGTGCCTACTAACGGTTCGCTGTCAATTACACAAGCATCACTACAGTCCACCTTGTTAGAGATATACCAGATACAATAAAATAAAGATTAACTGCTGCGTGATTGTGAAAATCTTGTGGTACATATTCATTGACTTAAAAAATTAAATTAATGTTAGAAGCTTTGTGCTAAAAAGACGGCATTATTTATTAATACTCCAATTCTCAGAGATTAGAACGGAAGAAGGCAAAATACAATAAGGTTATTTGAGGTATGGGTATAGAGGAATGGCTATAGGGGAAGAGCGGGCATCTGCGTAGGAAATTCCTGTGTTTCATCTAATTTTTCATTCGTAAGAACATGGCAATTCGGAATACGTTTCTTGTCTTTGAGAGGTTCCGTCCCTCGCAGTTGACCAACAATTTCTCTTCTGGAACACGATTGCCAAAATATTTTCTTGCGAATCGTCTTACAATTTCTCTGCAAGAACCGTTTTCACACGTGTTTCGGACATATTTCAAGCCTATATTTATGTAGTGGTTATAAATAACAAAGAACAATCAGTATACACAGCAACGCACAAACGTACAACTCGCTGAATACGCCTCCCTGAAACTAACTGCAAGCTAGTACTTGCACATGCGTAATAGACCTTGAAGACGGGCTTCTTCCAGTCTCTGTCGGTGTATAACTCAAATGATCAGTAATGATCGCGGTGTACAGAGAAATATCTCTCTCTCCGTTAAAACCATAAATCATTAACCATAGTTTGCTCTTAATTATTAGGATATTTCAATGCTGTGAATTTCTTTAATAACGGCTACAATATGTGATTGTGCTATTTTAAGGAAATATTATACTTAAATTTCGATAAATATTTTAATAGCTTTATAACAACATAAACCTAATACAAAAATTATAATCTATTGACTATTATTTTTTTTAATACAGGAACAGTCCAGCGTGATAAATTTTAGTCAAACTTACTTAAAATTTGCCTATAGTGTTTCTATAGTTTAAACACTGCTTTGACTTGTGAAATAACATTCAGTTAATTTTTTTAAAAAAATGCTATATTACTATAGTAAAAAACAAAAATTTTAAAATAATTATAATGAGGCTAAGGAAAAAGTATTGAAATTAGGAACATTTTATTACTGTAATGTATTCACTTCAAAATTTTGAATTGTAAAATAACACTTAGTTGAACATATCATCTTAAATGTTTATACTAAATTTACATTATATTTCCGAAACTAATGTTAATATTCTAACACAACAATAATTAGGCACATTATATAGGAAAAATGTTTAGAACGGGGAGATTTCGAAATTTCAATACAGGCTTTCATTAATGGAATTTTCATTTTTCAATAGCTGTTCAGTGTAAGAGTCGATGTGGTTTCCACGTTCATGTGAAAGTGAAACGCTTTGACAGTAAGCCACCTCTGCTGTACACTGCTCTCCTGATATTCCACCTGCTCCCTGGAGGAAGAGAGAGTAACAGCGACATATCACATGTCTCTCTCCCTCTCTCGCTCTCTCTCTCTGTTCTTGTTTCTAGCACGTCCCTGCTAGTCGCGTAACACTCCGAATGGCTAACACAGTATCTCTTTTTCTCTTTCTCTCTCTCTCCCTTCCATCCTTCATCCTTCTCCCTCCCATTCTCTCTCCTTCTCCCTACGTCAGTTATGCCGACCGCTCTATAGCTCTGGCGACGAGCTTTGCCCGTTGTGAAAAATAATCATTTCTGCTTTTACTAGTTGTCTTAGTAACAGTCACACCCATCCGGTTTAGTGTCAAGTACTCGGTTCGAAAACTAAAATGCTAAATACTTAAATTGCATTGTATGGTGGATTATTTTACAGCAATGTTGCTGTACAAAGGAAATTCTCATTTATTTTGATTGGCATAATCGGCAAAATGTATATGAAGAGCACTTTTTAAATTTGACAGTAGATGTAAAGCTTATTTTTTATTATAAAAATGCAATAGAAAAGTTTTTGTAAATAAACGAGTGAGAAATCTGCTTTCTTGAACATTGCATATTCTAAATTTTTTAATTTGTTGTTAAATGTTCTATAAATATCTGATTACAATTATTTACATTTTATTCACTAAGCGGCGCGCCACTACCTACATTCTATTGGTGGAATGTAGTTATAGACGCCAGAGTAACCATTTATTAATGTTTTATCTACTTTTATTTCGTTTCAGCAGTTAGAGCTAGATTAAGAGTGAAAAAGCCAGTGTGATAAATTACCTACCTCACCGGAGTTTTGGTAGCTGTTGACTCGATGGTGAAGCCACGAAATGCATGACATTGTGTGTTTAAACACACAGAACCGAGCGGTGGTCAAGTAGCGACAGAATTCGCAATAATGATGTTACCACCCGTCGTTTTCATATGTCAAATTATTTTATTATCCGTTTTTACTATTATGACATCATTCTTAACTGAAGATTGATGAAATTAAATGATAAAGTGAGGAAAGGAAGGGGAGAAAAGCGTTCCAGGCCTAAGTTGTCACTGATGAGCACTGAGCAAAACCTAGAAATGTCACTGATATTGAGGATTATGATTATGACAGAAGTATATAAAATATATGCAAAAATTTTCCAGAATACTAAATGTTTTTAGTGAAGAACTGCTGCAGAAAGAACAATGTGGTTTTAGAAAGGGGCGATCTTATGTATATTGTATATATATATAGATTGTATATTTAGATTGTGTATTTACGTCGAACAGCTAACATACAGAAAAAATTGGAATTAACTCACCGAATTTCATATTACTTTTAGATTGTGAAAAAGCTTTCAATAGGGTTATACGAAATAAACTATGCATTGTGATGCAAGAGAAAATATATCCGAGTCATTTGATTAAAGTAATTCAGAGTCTATGTGAAAATACAAGAATTAAGATTGACAGTGGACCAAATGGACAATGGACAATGGACAAAAAAAAAAAAAAAAAAAAAAAAACGAAGAAATGAAACAAGGCCGTTTATCGCCAGCATTATTTAACATATATAGACGAAGTACTTAAAGAGTGGAAAAGCAATTCTACTGGGGTATTCAAATCAATAGATATAAGTTGAAAACAATTTTATTTGCTGACGATCAAGTCATTTTTGAGGAAACGGAAGATGGTCTACAGAGAAGATATCATGGAGACATATAATTTAAAGATTTCAACATCCAAGACAAAATCAATGGCTTTTAAAGGGAATAGTCACGTAAGGTGTACGATAGTTATTATTGAGAAAATAATAGAACAATGTATAGTTTTAAATATCTAGGTTTTAATATATTGTATAGTAAAAATGAAGATCTGAATATAAAACTAAATAGATTAAGGCACATGAATGAAACAATAAGGAGAACATTAAAGAATAAGATCTTAAATGCTACTCAAATGAAATTCCATAAAGTAAAATCGGTGACAATGGCAAATATGGAAGTGAAAACTGTACTATGAATAGGACAGGTAGAAAACGAATAGAAAACGCAGAGATTACATTTTTAAGAGCAGTAGGTGGTTTTACTCTTCTTGATAAACAAAGAAATGAAGAAATTCGAAAACAGTTAAATGTTTATGTATAGCTTTTGCACTGTTTGTCCCCTGGAACCAATTCTGGAAGCAGTCATGGAACTCATTCTCCGGGATAGCATTCAACTTCTAGTAGCATTTCATACGGAAATTGAAATCTGTGTCCATATAGGTGAAACTTCAACTTGAAAAATAAAAGGAGTCGAGTAAAGAAAAGAGACAGGTGTGTCAGCAATTTCATAAGTGTGTTCTATATAACGAAATTACTGTCACGAAGGCAACATTTAGTTCTCTCATACACTCTGCACCACAAGTGAACAGTTTTCGCAACATAGCAGCGGCCTTGTTGAGAAATTGAGCCGATTTTTTTCTGGACTCACTTTATCGGAAACCGCTATTGGAATGATCCAAGAACCAAGAACTCCAGAACGGTTTTCACAGTGAAATTTGTAGGCTGTTACGATGTCTGAATCCGAGTGACTCTATATGTTAAATCTTTCCAACATTTCCTTGCACCATTTCCTCCGACTTTGCTTTTGCCCTTTAGGGAAGTCGTATGACATCCACCAAGAAGAAATTTTCTTCCTTCTTTAAGGTTCATGCGCGGTGGAGGAAACGACGAACTAATCCCTAAGGCCATTTCATTGTCCCCACAGGGACACACTTTTCTCATCCACTACTGCTGCTGGCCTTGCCACTTCTCTCCTCATCTTTAAAGGATGTTCTTCTGCTCTTAAATTCAGCAATCCAACGGAAAACCGTGGAACGTGCAGTAAAAGCCTGTCTGAAATCATCAAGAGATTGTAACGATATTCAAAGCTATACAAAAATCATTCAACAACCCCCTTATGCTGTATGTTAATTTAGTATGCTCACAGTTTAAACAGTCTACTGCTTGGAACACTTTCCTAACCTGAAATTGCTGTGATAATTGTTTGACTGCTATATTATTTTCCAAGTGACCTTTCTATTTTAAATAAAGGCTGTGTGTTTAGGGAATTTAAATGTAAAGTACTGATAAACTCAAGAGCATAAGCAAATGTGCATTGCATTCTTTAGAAGCATCTAAAAAAATTGTTCAAGGCTTTCATACAAAACTTGCTAGCCTGAATAATTCCTTTTAGCATAAACGTAATTTAAACAACCTGGTTACTTTGGATTTTAATCAGAATGTTTAAAAACAAAGTTGATTAATTTTTAGATTCCACCTCCTCATCCCTAGCCATCTCTGCTTAGAAATTTCAAATGGTTCACTTACATTATGATACCTAAGTTTTAAAAAAGATTCGATTGTTATCAAATCAGTGACGTAATTTTTTTAAAGGGACGGCTTCGGTTTTGTATTTGAATAACTAAGGGATAAAAACATGTTCAGACATTTAAAAATGTTCTTCTTCTCATTTGGCGCCACAGCCCAAATTGAGCCTTGCGACGACCTCTGCTTCCTTTATGTCCCTCTTATGACCTCATTAATAGAGGGTAATATTATCCAGGGGGAGGGGCATTAGATTTATTTACGGATGCTCTTTAACATCTCGGGTCTTCAGGGTGGGAGAGGCATGCGATCAGCATATCGGCAACCCTCAGATCGCCTATCACGTGACTTTCGTGATCAAAGAACGTCACCTTTTCATCAGGCGGCTTCCCAGTTCTCATCACTAGGCTGGGTGAACCTCCCTAACTTAGTAAAATTCCTAAGCAGGTCCCGGCAATCGAACCCGAGCCTCCCGGCCAGCAGTCTGCAACTCTAACCACTAGACTAAGGAGGTAGCCTTAAAAATGTTACTTGCTTTATTAATTTTATAAAATAGGTTGTTAAATATTGGACTGTTAAATTGATTAACATATCAGTATTAATTCACATTATGTAACATGTTTTATAGCGTTACACAATCCACATATCAATCATGCAAAACATTACATATTGCAGTTTTACATTAAATTAAAAAAAGAATGGGAAAAAAAATTACATATCACCTATGTAACCACACGATCCTGTATCCAATTGTTTTCTATCTGATGGATTGTTGTTATTTTTGATTGAATTTGTGTGGACAAAATAAACTGAGCATTTAATGCATTGAGCAATTACTTGTGCTATGATATATCGATCTCTGGATTATATCCCTCTTCTTGCCTCTTTAAATGGAAGAACCGGTTTCGAAAATTAAAAAGTTCAATGGCAGAGACATATATGACATGTCCAATCATTTTATAAGTTAAATAAATAAATAATTAATTATATAACTTTTCGGCTGACTTTCTGTATAAATCGTTATTTCCAATATTTAATTTTCCCACCCAGTTTAAAATAAAAATAGCAAAAACTAAAAGTATTCATAAGAAAGGTAAAATTACAGACACGTCTAGCTATCGTCAAATTTCATTAATGTCAGTGTTTAGTAAAATCATACATTTATAATAGTAAATAAATTAAATTAATATTTTGAATATTCTGGTTTTTGTATCAGTAGTCAGTATGGCAATAGAAGAAATAAAGATATGGCAAGTGCTATTATTTATTTGGTTTACTTAATTATTGATACTTTTTAAAAGGTGAATATGTTATTGCAACGTTTTATGCTCTCATTAAAGCATTGTACCGCCACGGGTGGTCGAAGTCGCTAAGGCGCGCACTTGTCAGCAGGAGGTCTGGGGTTCGAATCCCGCTAGGGCCGTCCTCCCTGCTTGAGGTTTTTCCAGGTTTTCCTTAGTCCTCATAAATGGTAAATGCCGGGGAGGCACCCTAAACTTAGGCCTGGAACGCTAATTCCTTTTAAAAAAAATCCTTTCCCAATATATCATCTCATGTATCACCAGTGTCCACCACCTGTAGTAAAAAACGGGCGTTAAACACTAATAAAAAAACGAAAGTATTGCCTTGATCATGTACATTATTAACGAAATTAAAATAATTATGATATAGTAAAGAGGAAGTTGTCTACTTTAAAATCTTATTTAACTATGCAATTTGTATGTGTTAATGGCTTTTGCTCAAATAAAACAAAACGCTATTGAAAACTGGAAAGCCTCAAGGATCTATTTTGGGGTATTTTTTTATTTTGAATAGCCACCATTGTAATGTATTATTTCGACTGAAACCGAACTGTATGCAGACGATATTACTTTTGTTACAACTGGTGATAAAACACAATTTGTGCTTGCAAGTGCTAAGCAATTGATTATGCAGTCTAATATTTACCTCTAACAGTTTTTCATTAAATAAAGATCACGTGTTATATGTTTAGGCCTGTAAATGTTAGTAATTTAAATAAAGAAAGTTTCTAAATGTTGGCATATATATCGATAAGCGTTATGGATGATCAGCTTACTAGAACTTACTAGAAGTTTATCTAAAGTAATTTATTTAATAAACACTTTCTTTCATCTAATTGTTTAATAAGAGTTTATTCCTCCCTTTTTCAATCAGTAAAAAGCCATGGAATAATTTTTGTGTGGCGCTTGTAAATTGTAGCAAAAATATTAAGTTATAAAAAGAGCTCTTGGAATTATAAAAGTTGTAATGTAAGAACGCACATAAACCAATTTTCATTGATTTAAAATTGTTAAATGTTATTATTTTTATATATATATATATATATATATATATATCTGGCTTTGGCTTTTATGCATAAGCAGAAAGACAGTTTCAGTGTAGGAAGGACATTTACGATTATGAAACAAAATAATCTCATACTCCGTTTCAGATTTTAGTAAATTTCAGAAAATATAATTTTTTTAAAGCCTACATTTTATAATAAGCTTCCGAGATGTGTTCAGAGGTAAACTTATAGTTAGGTGAGAACATTTTTTATTTAATAGTTGACTTTTTAAGCTCCATTGCTGGTTATATTTTATATTTTTTTATTTTTGACAACGCCTATATTGTGCCAAAAGACTGTGCATATATAAATAAATAGTTTTAGAATTACATATGTCCTACAATAAATAAAAGAAGTTCAAAAATTGGCTGAGCAATGGATCAAGCTTTGAACGTTTAATTTAGTAAAATTGTAACATAACTTGAGTAAATTGTATTTTCATTGTACAATTAACAGATTAAATTTTTATTCTGTCGAACTCTAACAATAATTGCAACAATCAAGGTTTCCGGCAACGATAGTAAACGAAAGGGATAACGATCCAAATATCTTTAAAATTTAAGTTGAGACAGTATTAAATGGCTTCAACCTCCATCCTTATATTAGATATTAGTATAATCAATTACATATTATTACAATCAATTTATGTAATTTATATGTAGTCATGTCAATAGTTAGTCATTTTGGGTATTTCGTTAGTAGGCAGTTGTGATAAAACCTTTAGAAATAAACCAGGGAGTATTGGGTTTTGAGATGGACAAAAGAGACAGATGGCCCTGTACATCTTTTGTATATGTTTTTGTAAGAGACTTTGAATAAGAAGGGTCGCCATTAAAGTTTCTGGAAATTGTTAGGGAAACGGAACAGACCAGAAACCCCCTCTATTATGTGAATAGGCAGAAAGTTTACCCATGTTAAAATCTAGGACCAACCTTTCAATAACACTTGTTGATGCAACAGGATCTTTTGGGTGTAATAACTTAGAGAACCCGACGTAACGGAACCAAATGTGGAAACAGATCGAATAAAGGCCTAAGGGAACATCCAATCGGGGAACTTAGGAAAATTATTGCACGCTCACGGCCAATAGATTGCCGTGTAAAAGAAAGGACAATTGAAATTATTCAATATTTATATTTTGAAATGCAGGAGCCGGCATCCCGACCGGATGAAGACATAGTTTATAAAAGGTGGTGATTTCGAGACCCCGGAGTTCAGTCATCAGAAGACACACAGTAAATATTCGGAGCACAGAAGACACACACATGAGGAAGAAACAGCGGGCAGTGAGGTATGATCAACGATCAGTAAACAATTCATTTAGTTACAGGAGCATTATAGCCGGGAAGAGTTATAGAGTTATAGTTCAGTGTGATTAGACAACAGTAGTTAGTCATCAACAGTTCAACTCAGTGAGCTATTAGCCAGTCAGTTAAATAGTGCAAGAGTGATCTAAGAATCACTTAACAGAACTTAAAGGCGACCCTCAGAAGTGCACAGTAAATACAAGTGAATTAATCGTGTTATCTCCAATTCCAAGACTTGTGTTCATATATTGCTCCTGGTTCTTTTCCCCGTTGACCTAAAAAAATCACAAAATTCCAGCGCTCGACCGAATATAACTGTGGCATAGCGACACTTGCGGAAGAATAGAGGGAGAACGTTTTTAATTCTATATAATACTACGAATATTCTAATTCTAATTAACTATAATGAACTATAATTAGAATATAATACCTCCATCATTTTCATCCCCTCACCCCATTAATAAACCGTCGCAAAGTATAAGTGACATTTGGAACTTCAAAATGGAGGTAGCTCTAAAGTGAAGAGGTGAAACCTAAAATATAACCATCTTTGGTTTTAAGGTTCCCTTTCAACATTTAAATTGATGTGTTTTAACTAAAATTTAAAAAGTTGGTTATTCAAATGACAAATTTTGAAATGAAAGCCTGTAAATATAATTTCAGATCTTTACAATATTGTGGAGAATATCTTAATTTTCTTCAGATGACTTTAAATGTAAGAACCTTTCAGGTCAAATAAAAGGCGAAATATCATCTATGTAAGCTAAAAATAATTATGGTAAAATTAGAATTATCCTAGTGTAAAGCAGACACTAAATATTTTTGCTAACATTGTTCATTTCAAAGCCGGTTTGACTGTGGGCCAAGGAAAATAAATAGGGATATTTTATTTAGGCCATAGTAAGGTTAGATAAAAATGTCACTAAGGCGAATAAAACATTACTTACAAATATATGTTTACTGTTTGCTGGATAGTAATAGCTTTTTTGGCTACACATTTTTAAAAATATTCCCCTTGAGGCACTGGAGAGATTCCATCAGAATTAATTCTGTCCATGGGTCAGCCATCCAATTGTGATAGAAATACACGTCGGCGTTACAGACATCAGAAAAATAGCTTGAGAGATAGCGGCAACTGTGAAAATGGCTGGGTAGAGAGAGCAGTTAGCTGAAGGAAGCGGAACTCGCCAGGACATTTTTTCATATGGAGGTCTGCAGAAGAAACGTTTGAAACATCCAAATATTACGTTTCCTGCAAGATTTATATTACCGTCATATGTTTTGTTTCCGTAGAATGCTTTCATATAAGCCTTCTTATGGATTAGAGAGCACTGTAATAAAAATGTGGCTCTTTCCTCCTAAAGAAGCTAGTGGGCAGCAGAAAAAGGGAAAACACAATAAAGAAAAGTTGGGAGGACAGAAGAAGAGAAAAGACATGCAATAGGAATTTGAAATGTACAAGTGAAAATAAGGGAAAGGGAAGAGGTGAAACATAAGTGTAAGAAAGAAAAGAACAGAACAGATGTTAATCAGAAGGCATAAGTAAAAATGAAGAGCGGAAGAAATGGGAAATAAAGGGAAAGAATAAAAGGGGAGAAAGGGAGGAGGTAAGAAAGAGAAGAGTAGGGATAAGAAGGATAAGAGTGAAGAATATTGAAGGGGAACAGGAAGGAGGAATTTATGAAATAAAGAAAAATTAATAATTAATAAATAAAACAAAGGAAATGGGGAGAAGATTTTACGAAGGAAAATAAATTTTATCTTTAATTCCAAAACTAAAAATTTTATTAAAAACTATCCTTTGATATCATTACATTTTTAAAAAAATAAAACTAATATTAATAACAGAAGAGAAAAGAAAAATTAAAAGCAAGGTAGAGTAAAGAGATGGGTGAGCAGTGGAATATATCAGCATAATAGTTGAAAATAGAAGAGAGAAGAAGAGGTAAAGATAAAAAGAATAGAGAAAAAGAAGATAAGAGCAAAAGAGAAAGAAAGAGAGCATTACAGAATAGGAAAATGGAAGGCTGAAGTATTTCCATTGCCTGACATTGGCACCGGCCTCTCTCGGTATGCTAAAGGTCCTTAGAGCAAATCCCTTTCAGTAGATACTGCATCTCTTGATCTGTTTATGCAGCAGAGAGCACAAAGAGGGATAAAACATATTCCTGGCGAGGATGTGCAGCCGGGCGAGTAATTGAAGGCAAGGGTTAGTCATGTACTGCACCCCTCAGAGAGCAACAAATGTCCGGGATGCGTGAACCGTGTCCCTCAGGGACTCCGCCTAAGTCTCTTGTCAAGCACAAAACGTGCCTTGACTGGTTTTCCAATCCGGCGCGGCAGCAAGCAAAAACGAGAAGAAAACGAAATAGCAAATTTAAATATTAATTAAAGCTCCAGTTTCCCAACTATATCAGGATTCAATTCCCGGAACAGTTAAGTTACCTGGGGGATACCAGCTTTAGACGCTAGCAATCTCTGAATTTATTAGTTAATTTAATTCGTAGTTGTTAAAGAATGTTTAGATTTTTGAAAATGTACTGTACTAAACAAAAAGACTCAGAAAACGGACGAAAATGCTTTCCTACTTTGTAGGCAAATATTTGTATTACAGCTAACATCTTTAAAACTGTTCATTTAAAAACAATAGGAAGCTATAAATAAATGCCTATAAAATGCGTTTCTTTAAAAGTTCTGAAAAAGCCAATGATACAAAAACAATGTTCTTAATTTGGCTACATCACTTAAGAAAATTATTTAAACAGTGCAGTTCATTGTTGTAACCAGTTAGAAGTAAAGATTACTCAAAGATACAGCCGAGATTTTAAAAAATCAGTACACATGAGTCATTAACCTTATCTTGTGAAGCGAAACATTTTCGAAGTTCTATTAATACTTCCGAACAATTTTCCTACTTGGTGGTATTTACTGAAAATGAGAGCTACATTTGGAGAATTTGTGCGTTTAAATACCATTGGAGAAAATCTATAATATCGTTCAAGGGGCCACTTGCAAATAGAGTAAACTAAGAATCTAAAAACAAAGAAGTGAATCCATGAATGGTATAAACAATATAAATATTCTAATTGCATGTGAAAGGAAAATGGAGTGACTGCCCATTCACATTTGCAGTTGAGTACCAAAGCAGCTCGCCAAAAATCCACCAATGTTTTGGAATGGAATACAGCAGAGACCAATGCATTCTATTTGTGCAAGAGCAGCCTTCGTTACTCGCGTGCAGTGTGAGATGTAAATCGCTAGTAGCACAGGGCGGTCAAAGTTCTTCGCTCCGAGAGTAATGCTTCTGCTGTAATCCTTGAAATAATCGTCGCTAAATGCAGTTACCCAATTCTTTATTTTGTTCACAATGAGAATATATTTATTTGTTGAATATGAAAGAAAGGCAACATGTTTAGTGCGTCACAAAGTTCTACATATGTGAGAAAATTAAATATTCAATAACCTTCAATTAAAAATTTTAATTACAAATTTGTTTTTTACTTCAATGGTTGCAATGGAAATATATTTATGTTTACATATGATTAAATGCATCTGTTTTCATTAGCTGCAAATCAGTATAACTATTATTATTATTACGTCGAATATTATTATTAATTTTATTACATCTATATAATTAGTAGTATCATCATTCTATTTTTTAGAGAGAACCCCCTTTACCTCAGTCTCATGTCAACTACGAAATCGTATATCAGGAATATTCTTCTTGAATCTTAGCGTATATTTCCTCAGTCACACTTCCGCAACTTTCACAAACATTTGCTAAAGTTCTATGTTTGCTATAACATACTCTGTTAACAATTCTTTTCTGCTGTGAACAGAAGCAATAGATCAGAAAAAAATCGAATTGGCGAAATGCATATAAAACCTGCTGTTAGAATTAGCCGTGCTCAGTTATATTACCCAAATCTTATGTTTACACATAACAGGTGCCAGAAGTCTAATAGCAGTTTTTGCAAAAACATTCAGTTTCTGCTTAACATTTATTTTGCTGACAACCACAATAATTTCAATTTATGATAATTGTTTTTAGCTTTCATTTATCAGCATTTTATACATTATAATATTACAAATAGATATTCTCTTCTCTTCCTTTTCTTCATGTTACATCGTTTCCTCTTTTATCCCAAAACAAAAGTGTTCTATTTCTTTAGTGTTCTAAATTATGGAACCTGCTTGCAATCATTTATTTTTTTGGAAAACTAGCTAAATTTGAATGACTCGTGTGGTCCGTTAGGTGAGGATCAAGGGATGAAAATATAAGCAACATTGGTTTTAAGATGTCCTTTAAACATTCAAATTTGTGTGTTTTTAATTAAAATTCAAAGAGCTAGTCATTCAAACAATCAAGTTTTGAAACGAAAGCCTGTAAAGATAATATCGGATCTCAGCTGGAGCAATATAATATTCTTCAAGCCGTGTAGAGGATATCTTAATTTTGTTCAGATGAAATTGAACATGGCAACATTTTAGATCAAAGTGCTAATATCAAAGTACGATTTGACTGCAAGTCAAGGAAATTCACTTTCAGAATGTTTAGCGATATTTTGTTTAGGTCGTAATAAGAATAGCTCCAAAAAGGTCTCTGTAAACACGATTAACATAAATATGAAAGGAAGCATGGAAAAGGGCAAAGAAGAAAAGAACAGAATAATAGAGAAAAAAAGGAAAGTACGGGAGAAGATAAGAAATTCGAGAGAAGGAAGAGCGAAAAGAGAGATAGAAAATAATTAAGAAGGAAATACGAAGAGAGGAAAGAAAGTAGCAGAAGAAAAGAAACAAAATAAGAGAGTATTTGAAGAGGAATGTAAATATTAGAAGAAAAGAAGAAAATAAAATAGAAGAAAAGGAGAAAACGAAATAAAAAAGAGGAGGAAATAAGAGATAAATGAGCAGAAGGGACGGGAACCATTTAGTAGTGAAACAGTAATCATTTAATGGTTCAACAAAACAGACAGTACACATCACAGTTTATGTGCCGATTATATGGATAATGAAAGTGCATTCAAAAGGCTCAAGTTGTTCATTCTCCGATGAAGCAGATGAAATCATTTCCACAAATTCTCAACTAGACATACAGACATTCAATGGAATTTTAAATATTTACGAAATTATGAGAATATCGAAATCTTTGTGAAAAGTCAACCGTTATTTTTGTTAAGAGGATGACATTTAACCGTAATTACTTCCCAGAAGTCATCGAACTCGAGTTTAACAAACAAATTTACTTCACGTTATTAAATGCCTTCTGCTACTGAAGAAACACTTGGTCAGTCTGTGTTGACTCTCTCAAATTAACATCATGATGTAAAACGTGGCACAAGAAACGAAAGAAAGAGCAGTGAGTCATTCTCGTTTCCCTCCCCTCCTCTGCCTTTAAACAGATTTACTCTCTTCGGTCCCATGCCAATATCATGCGAAACAGCAATATACCATTCCAACGCTCGTGAGGGGATGTGGTACAGGCTGCTTAAACAGTATGGTTAACCTAACATACCTTTCGCACTACGTGAACTTCATGCGCACTATAAACTATATTATAAGTATTATTTAATATATACACAGTTCAAAAGAATATTTACAAATGACGATTATGACCCCAGGGGCTCTGAGTAATGGAAGGAGCGTTATTTCCAGGATGTGGAGGCGATACTAAGATTTTGCCAGTCCAGAACAACATCTAGGTAAACCAAGGATTACAATTGCTGTACAAGTCCTAAGGCCCTGAGAGAAAGGAAGTCATCTGCTGCTATGTTAAGTACTCTGCAAAGTGTACACAATTTAACATTTTCAACGTAACTGTTAGAAATAGACTACATGAAAGAGTATTTCATTTTCATTGTCTATTTGTCCAGTAATTCGCAGTGGAAATTGGACACATGATGCAGGAAGTATGTCAGTTGGCAACAGGAACAATAGTGCCATGTTCTTTTCACACTTCGGTCTGAATCAAGCCTCCATGAGATTGCTCTTCTGGAGATAACGCAGAAAGACTGTGGCATATGCAGCAAATTCGCAAATTCATAGGAGGATGAGAAGGTGTAATGGATGATGTATGAGTCTAGGTGGTTAGAAAACATAACATTTAAGTACTAGAGCATCCTACTCAGTCCACGGATTTAAATCCGAGCAGGCCATTACTACAACAAACAGTTTTACAAGACATAGAAAACATGGAGGCTCTGGAGCAGCTATTAATAGTCTCCATCATCTCTGTACATGAGGCCTTCTTCAATGCCAAGAAGGTATCCAGGTGGTACAAATTATTGGTGACACCAAGCATTACGGAAATTTGAGAAAAATAATATATATATGAAATGTCCTAGCATTTTTAAAAATAAGCAAAGGACGATATAAAGAGAGTAGCAAACAAAATAAATTTACATTCAGCCTCTAATACACAAATGCGTACGTAGCAACTCCCACCTCCAGCGTCAGCGAATCATGACATCATAGGGCTGATCTAGACGCCAGTAATGTTGCGTAGTAGCGTACTTCCGTGAATCTGATGCCACAGGCTGAAAATCTATTAGAAGCATCTGCTGCATTCTTAACTTTCCATGGCGCTATTGCAAAGTCTGCTAGTTCCTTCTCGCGTCCATCGATATGAGAGCTTTAGGTGCGCCAAATTACATTCGCTGAGACAAGAAGCTGCCAAACATGCAACTTGCTATGTTCGTAGCAACAAGGCTTAATGCAGAAGAAGGCAAAATGAATGTTGTAAGCGTAAACGTTACAAGCTGACAGCTCCTGTGGCCGGTAGTCGGTGAATAATGCGGACTGGTTATGATTTTAATAGTAGCGATGATTTTATGCAAATAATTTCTATGCCGATTGTGAAATTGTTGGCTCATTAGATTAGAACATCGTACTAAAGATGTAAATATCGTGGGTTTGATTCCCCATGGATAATTATTTTTTTTAATTCATAATTTTCTACACTATTCTAAATAGAATAAATGTTATTATTTCATATGTTAGGTTAGATTAAGTTAGTTTAGTTTAAATTTAACAAAAAAAATATAGAACATAAACAAATCCTCATAATTTTTCTACACTGTTTAAAATTGCTGTATAAATTATTACTGCATTTTTGCTATAGTCCCAAGTGACTTAAGTCATGTTGATGATATTTAATCATTTGGCGCTAACGGAAGAACGTGTGAAATACTGAAATCGTAACACTCGGCATTCTTTGCTACGATTCGCCACCTGCGGTCGCAGGAGCGATCAACTTGTAACGTCAAGTGTTGTAAGGTAGTAATGACTTGACATTATGGAAGGGTCGGTCCTGCTGCTGCAGTCCCGAAGACTGCATAGCGGAGGAAGGCGACTGTTAGCCAGCAGAGAAGTGTTAGCGTGGAGTTATAACACATATTTTATTTTTGTTAAACCTAACCTAAAATTGCAACCTATGCGTTGTCTACTCTAAAGAATAACACTTGTAAACAAATAGTAGAAATAAAAGAATGGTGTGCACCTTATGCAGTCAAGAAGCACAACGGGATTTCTTTTATTTGAGCATGTATAAAAAGTAACATTTATTCTATTAAGAACGCTGTAAAGAATGAGGTGAAATAAGAGAGCCTTGCGTGTGCGACCAGGGGAAGCCACAAATTCCAAGATTAGACTAAGAAATCTGAATTCGGAACTTCCGAATTCAAATCCTAATCTTTACTGCCTGAGCCACCCACCTTTGTACGATTTATACATAAATAGTTTACGTAAATTAATCTGCCTCGGATGAATACCTGTGCTATGCTAATTAAAATGTCTTTCCTTTAAAGGCAAATATGGGGGGCAAGGATAGAATTTTTCCAATCTTTTCTACCTCTAATATAGACATAAAGATGCATACCACCACCAAAAATAGCAATTCTTGCGATTATATAGAGGCTTTGTTTCGACACATGGCCGGCCTACAAGAGATTTGCCTGCCCTGTTTTTAACCGATTCTGTTCTCCCCTCTACTTTCCTCCTCACCCTATGCCGGTTGACGAGAAATTTTTGTGTTGTACAGGAGTTAAAACATTGTTAGACCACGTGTTTCAATGTTATGGTGTGTTGTGCTGTTATCATGCAAAAAATATCATATACTTTAGCACACAGAATCTTCATGTATGGATTCCTATGTGACAACAAACTCTTGTAGAGAAGTGAGACGGCGATTTTTAGACAGATTCCCTGCTGTTTGTGCGCCTCACAGAGAAACGGTTCGTATTCTTGTGAGTAGTTTTAGGGAAACGGGGGGTCTGTTCTTGATAAGAAACCGAAAGTAAAATGCCGTGTTCTTACAGAGGAAAAACTCGATGACATCAGAGAAAAGTTAGAACGGAGCTCAAAGAAACCTCTGAGAAAGCTTGCATAGGAATCACGAATTTCGCAAACCCAGCTTGGAATGTCATTAAACTTTTAAAATTAAAACTCTATAAGGTAACTGTAGTTTAGGAATTACAACCACGCGATAATGTAAATGACGTTAATTTCTGCAATTGGGTGTGAGCTAATGTTAATGTTCCCTCTAGTGATACGCGTTTAATTTTTTTTTTTTAAGGACGATGCATTGTTTTATTTACATGGTCATGTAGCGACACAAAGCAATAAATACTGGTGTTCAGAAAAGCCCGATCATGTACACGAAATGCCAATGTGCAACCAAAAATTGGTATAGGGTGTGGTGAGAATGTTTTTAGAAATATTTTCCCTTGAATTTAAGGGGCTATGAATTCGGAATTCTGCCGGCAAACAGCGTGCTTCTCGATGCCAAATAAATCCCCGTTAAGTCGGCCACGCGTTCAAACGAGGGCTCTGTAGTTTAAAAATATATAGAATTATTATACGAAAACTTATGAAAATAAAAGTCAATATTAGAGGGGCGGAGCCCTACAGTTTACCATAAGCCCCCCAGCCCTCGTCATATTGCTGTACACCGTGCTTATGATGCAATTTTGGCCTATTGTACAAAGCTACATATCCATTACTCACATAGAATACTTGCAACTCTAAGCTGTAAGTGTGTGTTACCAACAAGCCTACAATTTTTATTTATACAGTTCACTTCAAGGTGTTTCTAGGAGCACTCAGTAACCGTGAGTGGAGTGGAGGTTGTTATTATTATGAAACACAGACCACTCATTCATTCTCCCTCTACTTCCACATACATCTCACTCCGTTATATTAATACGAGCTAAGGTTCGGTTCGCGAACCACTCCAACGCAACGTTTGCTGCACGGAAAGCAATTCTCAACCTAAACAAACACTAGCCCTGTTCGGAAATTTATGCTACCCGTTACCCTGCAGTTAGCCCCGCCCACCATCTGCGTCACGTTTCTGTACTTCCCTTCCTGCCATAACCGCAATCTTATTAATCCCCCTTCCCTGCTTGTGTGTGTGTGATCCATAGCTTTAATATAATATAGCCTGCAACTCAATTTCACAGCAGTATACCCTCCATACTCTCAAAACTTTTAAATCACTTTCGAAACCCTCGCTACCCAATGTGTGCTAGAACGCCCAGGGAATGCCACCCCTATAATTCCCCTTCTTCCACCTTGTGTGCATCCTATGCTCAACCCTTACAACTTGGCAAAGATTATATAACGTTATGTTTGTTCCCATACTAAGGATTTTAGACTTTACTTTCAGCCAAGTTCCCGTGAACTTTTTCGTGACGATCTCCTTTCTGTTATGAGTGGGAACTGAGTGCACCAGAAGTTTCTTTTTCTTCTTCTTTCAAGGGTTAGAACCTTACGAGCTATTCCGCTCTTAACTTCATATTTTTAGATTTTATTCTCTTTTGGCTTCTATTAGAAAATAATTTTAAGAAATTTTGTTTCTTCCGTTTTCCCCAAACATTCTTGACAGTTTTATTGTAAAGCTATATTCTTTCAGTGAGGGAAGACTTTTTCAATTTAGGCCTGACGTGCTGCTTTTTCATTCCAACCACTTTGGCACAAACTTTAACTGACTGAAAAGGTTTAATATTTTCAAAGTGGATATGATTAGCTTATTTCTTTCTTTTCATTCACAAATAAACCTGTACTTTTCACTCTTTTAAAGAACAAAGAGAGCATATAAACCTATATATACACCTTTAAATATACACATATTTAAATTATTTTGCAGGTCTCTATTCAAAACTAAATACCGTAAACCAAACTTTTCTTACAACTATCAGCTGGGTGGGCGGTTTATCAACACATCGAAAGCACAGTGACATTCCGGATTGTAAACGCTATGGCCTAAGGAGTTGTATGGTGCGGAAGATACTCGTATGCAGCCTTTTAGATGAGTGAACATTAATATGCTTGTTGGTAACTGTATACAATCTGCTTAGATAAACTAAAGGAAATTAATAGTCCTGATTATTCGATATATACAGAACCCTCTCATTCCACCAAAAGAAATTACCATATGTTTGATTTCCAAATCTTTCCACAATCTATAACTTGGTTAAAAATGTCGTGAAATGGAAAGTGCTAAAGATAAAGAGGCAGAGAAGAGGATATACAATGCTTATAAAAGAAACTCTGAATGTCATTGGATACGCTGGAGCAGTTTCCTGAAATCTGTTCAACGTCTTTCCAAAACAAATGAGAATTTCTTACACTTCTCTGCGAGTAGATACAAAGTTACTTAAGTGAAAACCTTACTGTGGTGCATGTACTTTAACACGGTAATCTTGTATCCAGAAAATTATTTTGCGAATAAATGTAGATTAAGAAGCGTTTCTTCCTATTTTCTCTTTTCCGACGAATTTCAACTCCGCTTTCATGAATATGTTAATTCGCAAAACTAATAATACTGCAGTTTCTGTTTAAAGAAACCCCTTTATGACTCAAAACACATGTATAATATTTATCCAAATTTCAACAAAATCCTGTTTCATCTGTTAATAAAGTTTTATGAATAAGGACTTATCTTTGTTACTGCATCATATATAGCAGTATCTCTTCATTGGCTCTCATTTTATTAAATACTTCACATATATTCCACCGCTGCCTTAAACGAACTGAAGAATAACATTCGTCAAGAAATTAATTCAAATGCCAGAAAGTGTGGAAAACTAAGGCAGACAGTTCCAGTATAACCTTGTGTTACATAGTTGAGCATATTTAATGAATGAATTAAGCCACTTATGTCCCATCCAGTGCTAGGGCCTCCGCAAGTGGGAGGGGAGGCTCATTGATTTCTCATATGGAGAGCTAGTTCATATTACCTATTGTTCCTATGGATTTATTCAGTCTCTATAAGTTTCTTTTTTACAAGTTAACACCAATTTAACTATGAGGTTCAAGTGCTGAGTCTATTAAGTTTTGTATTATAAGTTTGGCATACCTTTTACTATTGGCTTCTGTTGTTCTCTTCTGTTTTCAGCTCTGTTCCTAGGCTTTTCCATGCAGTTCCATGCTACGAGGGTAGGCCCATTAGTTTCCGGCCTCCCCGATAAAGATCATCGCCTTCCAAAACCCTTATCTGGTGCCATAGCCTATCTGTTAAGTAAATAATTGCAGCGCCAACTTTCGTTATGCTATGTTCAGTTGTTCAGATATAGTTACATAAAGAAAGCTATGTGTAAAAGATTATGACATGTTCGACAAATAAAATGCAGGGACAAATGAAAGAAATTAATTAATGATGGGCAAATGAATTCGGAGTTTTAGGCGCCTTAAAGCTATCTGACATTCACTTTCTCAGGAAGGGGGAAAAAAAAAAGCTAGACAGCTTGACCTGACCTCTATTTGAACCCAGGACTCCGTATTAGTAGTCGCAAACGCTACCATTAGACTACGGAAGCTGTTTAGTCGTTATTGTTTTGATAATAAATACTGATGGCTCTGGCAGACCACAACTTTGATGAGTTGAGATGGGTACCAGATCATCTAGGTGTCTCAGGGAATGAAACAGCAGATAAACTGGCCATAAAGGGAGCATCTTATATTAAACCTGAACCAGCCTGCGGGGTTAGCAAATCCGCGGCAAGAACCGCAATTTGATTATGGGCTAAAGAACAACGCAAGACAGGATGGTTCAATTATCCAAGAGAAACTCGGGAAAATGTTTGTCAACGGACCTAATTCCACACTCACTAAAACACTCTGAAGCTAGGAAGGAAAAAGCTAAGGCGAGTGGTGGGATTACTTACTGGACATGGCCATTCTCCAGGACTCTTTCAGGGAGAGCCCATCTGTAGACTTTGCAATCTATTCACGAAACTGCGAAGCACATACTGCTACAATGTGAGGCTCTGCAGAGAAGCAGATAGCAATTCTTCGGTTGACAACCATATCTAAATATAGACAGGTTCTGGATCCTATAAAGAATACTGAACTCGAGCTACTTTGAGGGGTGTGGGATAGCACAAAAAAGTGTATGAATGAAGTGCGAGAGACAGGAAACTCTCTCTAAATCCCCCTTGATGCTACTATTGTTTTTCTAATATTTAAATAGATGTATATATAATGTCACCAGTTGAGACAACATTTATACAAATTGGCATCATTCAAATTGCATCATAAGAAAAACGAAAGTATTCTTTCTTCATATTAAAACGTAGGAATGCTGGCATTCACTTAAGACCAGGAAACAGCTACTGATCCTGTAAAGAACATGTTACTATAGTAGAGACAGGAAAAATTAGAAGATATAGTAACAAAAAATATCACACATTAAAATGTTATTGAAATTTCTGTATATGCGAGTCAGTTTTAACTTACGTAAAATAACAGGAGATTGAGGGAGACTTTATTACAGCACAACGTGAACAGTTTGGAGTGCGTGATTCCACGTAGGCCCTTGGACTTACACGTGCGTTATTGATATACCAAATTTCACACCGGGATGTTCGTGTACATTAATTTTTTTTCCATCAGGGTGACTCTGTCCATCTCTTTCAATGGTTCTTGATTTTTTTTTTTCAGAGTTTCCACCGAATGGGAGCCGTAAAACCGTAGCGAGCCTCTGTAAACTAGGGTCTTCCAGTTTCTAGGTCCCCCTTGAGGTTAGCCCAAGGCTAATGTGTGTATATAAACTGATAACCGTGACGTCAGCACACTACACCGCCATTTTATCCTTCTTGTTTCGATTTCAACTATAAAAGTCGACGCACTTTTCCGGAGTGGAGGGTGGGTTACTAATTTTCAAAGCATTCAACTCATCTAATGTTTATATTCACTCATTCCTGATATTATATGCAGGTTCAAAAGTTTTACTTGTGGAATGCCAACACGGAAGCTTCATCGAATTTTTTGAAGGTTTTATAAGAATGCAAAGCCCTAAAATCAGCCAAAACTACTATAAATCATCCATGTTACCAAGTATTGTTGTATAATCGTGTTATTTTCTCTTACTAAACAGGAGTAAATAATTATAATTAAAACTTTTTTTGTTTCCAGTCCTGTAAACTGATAAAGCGATATTAATGTAGAAAGCTTAATAATTTTAATAATATAGGATTTTCACTGAAGCGAATTATTTCACTTTTTCACTTTTGTTTTTGATTTTGTACCTTTTCCGCCGGCTCATTTTATAATACGTTAGTCCCCTGCCTCGTTTTTATACTAGATAATACATGAGCGCAGTTCAGCGCGTCTATCGTATCAGGGAATGTGTTCCATTTCTTTCATTCTCTCTTTTTATGTGTGTGTTTCGTGCTCCAGTAGTTGGATATTGGATCCAATTTTCTGCTTTTGGTTTAATTGCAGCTTCAACACCAATAATGATCACAGGCAAAAGTAAATGGTATCATGGGTATGGTAGGTGTTTACTGTCCTTCGCAGTGCAGCGATGTGCGCGTGTTTGTTCCCGCTACTGGAAGTGGTGTGTTTGTATTTTGGCAACGCAAGTGTCCACATAGAAGTTGCAGTGTCTGCAGTGAAAAGAAGTTCACATGATCCAAGAAGAAATTGCTCAAATTATTATTTGCTCTATTCACGAGATTAGGAGTCTTTCAAAATATAAATAACCACATTTGTACAAGAGAGATGGATGAATAGAGAGAGAGGGGGGAGGGAGGGAAGGGAGGGAGGGAGAAGAAAATTTACAGTTCTTTAACTTTAGAAAATCGTACCATATTTTTTCTATGGATTGCGTGGTATTTTATACTTATGGTATCCCGTTAGATTCATAAAAAACATATTTTCATCATAATTATTATATTATACCTAATTTTATATGTTATAACTATTTGTTTTTTATTTTACATTTAATTACGCTTTTATAATATATATATATATAATAAAAGCGAATTATATATAAAATGGTATACCGTTAGATTCATAAATTACATATTTTCATCATAATTATTTTATTATATCTAATTTTATATATTATAAATATTTGTATTTTATTTTATATTTAATTACAATGTATATATGTATATTGTAATAATTATAATATCTTGTATCAAGTTATACAATGTATTATAAAAGTACATATATTTTTTGGAATCATGCGCTTGTTAAAGTGCCACTGAAATAAATGCACTTTTCCTCCTTCTGCTGCTACTACTACTACTACTACTACTACTACTACTACTACTACTACTACTACTACTACTACTATTACTACTACTACTACTACTACTACTATTACTACTACTACTACTACTACTACTACTACTATTACTACTACTACTATTACTACTACTACTACTACTACTACTACTACTACTATTACTACTACTACTACTACTACTACTACTACTACTAATATTACCACCACCAACACTATTACTACTATTACTACTACTACTACTACTATTACTACTACTACTACTACTACTACTACTACTACTACTACTACTACTAATATTACCACCACCACTACTACTACTACTACTACTACTACTACTACTACTACTACTACTATTAGTACTACTACTACTACTACTACTACTACTGTTACCACCACCACTACTACTACTACTATTACTACTATTACTACTACTACTACTACTACTACTACTACTAGTACTACTACAATTACTACTATTACTACTACTACTACTACTACTACTACAACAACTACTACTACTACTACTACTACTACTACTACTACTACTACTGTTACCACCACCACTATTAACTACTACTACTACTACTACTACTACTACTACTACTACTACTACTACTACTACTACTACTACTACTACTACTACCACTACTACTACTACCTTATATACTAATACCTAATTCTATTTGTAAAATGACATATAAATAATATCCCAAAACCAACAATAAGTAGACCTGAAAACTGTAGGCACCATTATGTTCTTTTTCAAACAAATTCCCTTTACGAACTACAATTAATGTTTCTTATACAGGTTTGTCAATTCCTAGACTTATAACTAAAAGTAACACTCCTTAAGACAACCATACGGCTTATTCGTAAATAAAAAAATGAAATTTAAACCAGACCCATTAGTTATACTTTTAAGCAATTCCGTGTAAAGAACCGTGACTAATTAATGACATCACACTAACATCCGTTCGGCGCATTTACCGTATTGAGATTTGAAGTACACGTTCTTTATGCACACTATTCTTAGTTAACACTTATAAATGTATCACACATTTATGAGTAACTTTCCAATTTATAGTTACCCCTCATTCAAAAATGAGCAATTAAATGTATGAACACTCGTTTGACAAGTTTTCTAGTTTATCCACTTAAGTATTACTTATTTCCTGCTCTCTTAATTAGGATGAAAAATAAGTTATTTTAAAGCTTGCTGTATTATGTCGCGTAAGGGATCGCGATTCTTTATCATTACCAATATTATTATTACAAATACGAAACAAATCCACAAATAACATACACAAATCCATAATAAACAATAAAATTAACTTACTTCAGCATTTTCAGAATTGGAATTTAATTCTAAGCCTATCTTTTTTCAAGTTTATTTGTTTGTTTGTTTTTATTAGTAAAAATGTTATCAGTTTGTTTGTTCTCTATGGCATCCTTATATTCGAAACCAAATTCTGCAGATGAAACCTTTCTTGGTCTGTAAAATGCTTTCCTTAGCTACACATTAACTTAAAACAAGAAATAAAATGTTGCCTACGAATAAACAATGTGACAATAATGACTGAATCCTTACCCTGCTCGACCGGTAACATAAAATACTGATACAATAGGCCTTGACATCATAGGATGCAATGATGTCTGTCATATGCCTGGCATAGTGCTATAAATATCCCCCATTGTATGAACGTGCAACAAATGTTTATGAATTAAAATAGATATAAGAAACTAACTTATCACTTAAGTGTTACATGCGATAAGTATTAACTATGAATACGACCCTAATAATATTGCTCCTTATTAGAAACTTCAGTACTTTATGCAAGTCATCCCCTTTTAAAGCAGTATCACATCATGGGTACTGAACTAGATAATACAATACATATAACGTTGCAAGCAATATTATATGTACTAAATATTAAACATAAAAAGTACTCACGTAGAACAATAACAAGTAAGATGAGAGATATAATAAAGGAATGGCTAATTATACTGAAAGGAATGACTATTTGGTTTAAATATAGATATATACATCCATATATATTTTCTTCTTACATTACGCATTCAAACATTCATGTGTAATACGCCACTGGCGCAACGACCAAGTGGCATGAAGCTGTTGCCTAAAAGGTACACATTTGCATATCGCGAGCAGGAACAAGGCTACTGTATGGAATGCCATTTACTTCGGCTGTTGCATCTTGGGCAACATTAATATCACTACCACAATTCGATTTGTCTTTTCAACAGTTGAGCGATTGTGGGATTTTGCGGCTGCAGTGATTTAGAAAAGGGGATCACTGAGTAGCGCGGTGCACAGTAGATTCTATTTAGAAAATGTTATGTATTTAAACATTTTGCTAAAATATTCATAAATAAACATTTACTTTGCGCCAATATATTATTATTATTATTATTATTATTGTTATCATCATCATTATCATCATCATCATCATCATCATTACTTACAAAGGGTGTCATAAATGCTTTTACCTTTACGAAATTGTAAATAAAATGCAAAACGTGTAACATTTAACATATGATATGTTTTTCAAAAAGTTAGCGTTAAATATAATATAAATATAATGTAAGTTTGTGTATTCCATTGAAGATGGGAAAGTTTAACACGGAATTGGAATCGATACACTTGTCACATCTTAATTAAAAGATATGAAATCTAAACAATAATAGCTCTGCTATTGGCTCGTACGTTGCCAGGAAGCTTCCATTCCTCTATTTCATTGAAAAGCATTGCCCAGCTTGTAGGCACGTTGTTTCCCCCCATTTTTCCATTTAACATGAACATCCCACCAGCCAAGCCATGGCAAAACTGTCTGTCCAAGTCCAAAAATACCTTAGAAAAGAGAAAGAACAGAAATAAAATAAAAGGAACAGGAAGAGTGAGAGAAATTTTAAGAGCGTATTATACAAAATATAAAAATATAGAAAAGAAAAAAAAAAGCAATAACATTTTATTTCCAACTTTCTTTAGAATGTCCCAATTTCTGTTAGTTCTCTTAAAGAGTTTGATCTTTTGAGTTAACGGAATTTCATTGTGTAGGATTTAACATTTACTTCCACGTGATAGTGGATCTTTTTGCCTCACTTGTTTCGTTTCGTGTTATTCTTACGTTATGCCGTGCACTCACATAACTACATAAAGAACACAAGCTATGACTGTTATTTTTTACACGCAAAAGGTGAACTAGGCTCTTGTCCCAATGCAACATATAACATTCGGGTCAAACAGTTCTTTAACCCAAAAACCTAGTTCAACTTCAGTAGGGTATAAAAATAAAATAAAGGCCTAGTATTTTAATAACATCTTTCAACCTGTTCTTATGTTAAATTATTGAAGTTCGCCTTCAGTAAAGTTAAGTCAGAGTTTTAAAAATAAAAACATACCACTTGGAACAGTGTTCAGGTATTTAGCATACATGTGGCAGATAATACCTAAAGTGTACAAATGTCGTGTGTGTAATTTCAAGTTGTTACATTTTTGCATTACGTCATTGCACCTGTTGAAACAATAAGTGATGATTCATTATAAAAATCGAGCGTGTCAAGCAAAGTGTTGTGATTAAATACTTGCAAATGAAAAAAAAAAATCGCAAAGATATGTTAGCAGCATTAAAATAAAAGAGAGAACATTTCGTGAAAATGTACACAAAATTGTCACAACAGAAGAAAATAATAATGTGCGTGATTATTGTTGCGAAATCGACGAGAGAGTGTTAGAGATGCGGTAAACAAACGTCTCATATCACAGCATATATCATAAATTATTTAATTAAACATTATTTTAACTTAGTAATTAGAGAATCGTCTCCTTTGTCTAAAGGTCAGCGTTGCAGTCGATCCCTAGTACCTGCTTAGAAATTGTGTAAGTTGGTGAGGGACTTAACCGGCCTCGTGAGGACTACTGGGGAGCTGCCTGAGAGAGAGGCGGCGTTCTTTGATCTAGAAATCCGCATGATGGTGACTCTGCAATATTGCCGTCCACCTATGATTTCGCAAGACGTAGGTAGAGGGCGCAGGGGTTGTCTCTGCGGTGGCCAAGACCCGTTGAGGGTTGTTGCGCCAAGAGGAAGGAAGGAAATAATTAGAAATGAAAAACTTATCTACAACATAGGTACTGTGAATGTTAACAACTACTCAAAAACAGTTGAAAGGCAACATTTGCAAGCAGCATCTAAGACAGAAAATTCTGTTTGCAATTATAGTTGAGTCATGGATCTATCATATAAGGATCTCCATCTCCTAAGAAATTCAGGTTGCAGACAAAATAATGCTGTTTTATTTATTTATTTATTTATTGTGATGCATCGCTCATTATTTAAAGAAAGGAGCTACAATGACAAGTCATTTCACGGAATGTTAAGGCAAAAGTTATGTTCTTTCTTAAGGACAAACTTCAAGCCATAAATCTTTTGTTGCTTGAACTGCTTGAATATCCTGCTTATTCCCTAGGTCGCTCCCCGTTACTCCAGGCGGTTTCCAAAACAGAAGGAAAACGTTAGAGGGAGAATTTTCCAACACATTATGATGTCATTAAACCAGGGTTTACAGAGATTGCACAACCCTACTTCCAGAAATATGTAGAAATGATAGAGAATCGATCATCAAGGAGAGTGTGTAGAAAAAGGAGTAATTAATAACCTAATAGTCTGAAATAGCACGTGTATCACAAAAAGTGGAGTTATGCTGATCTCATAACAGTAAATTTGTTTATAATAACATAAAGACAAAAAATGGCTGTTCTAGCAACAGCAAACTTTACTTTACTGCTCACAACCAGCCATTGGCCCGGAAAATGTATGTCATTATAACAAGCAATTGGCTCGATTGGCCTAACGCGGACGCAGGCGAAAAATAACTCTCGATGGTGCTCGTGAAACTGTCAGCTGGGTTACGATGCATTGCGTTTTATTTCAATGCCATAGAACCCAAGACCCCAAGAGACACATTAGTTTTATATCTTACTATCAAAGAGGCAAAGCGAGCGGGCATGTTTTCGTAATGGACACAAACGGGCAGTCAACTTGCGACCGACAAAGTAATCGCAGGTTTATCAGTCAAGACAAAGGCGTCAGTTTTCTAAAGGAGAAGTAACACTTTTCTGGCGCCACTTTTATGTACAGTCCGAAGATACTGTAAGTGGAGGAATATTACAGTGTGATAGCGGTGCACTCTAATAGACATTTTTACCATACAGGAACACTTTCATCAATGAGACAGAAAAAGTGGGTCACTCCATGTAGTGAAGGGCATGCAATCATGCGTTGTGTGTTGATTTTCTTAATATGCTTTAATAACAGATCACTGGTGAGACGTTGCCATAGAAAACGCTGAGAAACATGTAAAACTCCAGAAGGTACTTATTTACATTTTCCATACCTATTTATTTCAGTTCTGGAGGGTTATTTATACACAAAGTGTAATTGCAGTAAAAATAATACATTTTATAGCATCGATAAATGCAAAATTCTGCAAAATGTTCCCTGCCTTTGCACTTATTTTACTGTGAATTATGTTTGTGAAATCATATTAAGAGAGAATTCCGGGCTTTAGGATTTTTTTTGCAATGTAATTTGCCATTTAGTTTTTTTTTTTTTTTTTTTTTTTTTTTTTTTTTTTTAAGATACTTATTTTAATATCTCATGGAACACACTACCTAGCAAGGCAGTGGAGTTCCACACGACATGGATTAGTGTTGCAGTTTCAAGTCCGCGCAACGAAATTCGGTTAGGCCATAGGCTGGCTGGCTGCAGCGATTGCATTGAAATTGGCAGAAAAGTTCCACTCACGATGACGGATCTATCTTCGTCTACTACTGAATCATTATTTAGAAATCTTATACAAATTTTGCTTGTTTCTTTCTATTTAAGATTTGCTTTAAACATAAACTACCTATACAAACCAAGGATTCATTTCATTTTGTGACATTTGCTACATATTTAAACAATGTTAATGAAAAATAATAATTTGACAATTTATTAATTGATCCAAAGGTAACAATAAATTTCGAAGCTAATGAAATGGCACAAATATAATCTTGCTTTAGAATCTCTATGACCATTGCGGGAGAGAAACTGCTACAATCGGCACCTGCATGTCTACTTCACATGAACTTCACACAAAGATACTAAATTTTCAAATTTCATGTTACATGTTTATATAGACCACTTTATTTACATTTATATGATATAAAACTAATGTTCCACGTTTGAATGTGTTTTAATCTGAACTATTAACACGTGGCGAGCATGGGAGAGCATCAATAGTGTAGCAAATAGTGAAGATAATATTATTGCTAATAATAATAATAATAATAATAATAATAATAATAATAATAACGGTACTGAAATTAATGTGTGTGAAGGAATTAGCAGAAATAAAACGTGTAGAATTACATTAAATAAGTAGTTCTAAGGAATTGTTTGGTATCTGTAACCTATATACTGTACCTAAGAAGTAATATGCGGTGTTTGTAATACCTTTTACTCATTAAACCTATCGGTTTTCAGTCTTAGCCGCTAGAATGTGTTTTAAAAGTTACTGAGCAATATTTTGTTCAGTTTCATGTAGCTATGCAACTTAATTTTCCTTCTCATTTAAATAAATACAATTCTTATAATGTAATTTACTATTATATTTTCCCACTTTTTATGCTCTGAGTAGGTTTAACTTTCTAAATGAACTTTTGTCTGAAGTTTTTGGTACAATTATTACCATGTCAAGGGTAACTAATATGACCTCGTAAGTCAGATATTGGCTATACATTTTTTTTTTTGGAATGATTTATTTATGGACGCTCTTTAACCGCTCAGGTCATCAGCGTCCCATTCAACTCAGGGCGTGAAACTGCCGACAAATTTTGCTCAGAGGCCTCTCTTTCAGGCTTGAGGTTCTTTTTCGTGCCGTAAATGTACGACACGGGACCCACGGCTTTACTTCCCTTCCGAAGGAAGCCATACTTAGGATTTTTACGCCCCGAAAAATTCCATCGGTCCTGGCCGGGTTCGAACCCGCGATCTTGGGTTAAGAGGCAAGTATGTGGCTATACATTGAATAATAATAAAAATAGCAATGTTTTAGGTGTATTTATTAATTTCAGCCCATTAAAATAATTAATCTGATAATCCATAAGAAAAATTCTTGTTATCCAATGGTAGGTCATATTAAAGCTTAAACTCTTCCGTAAATAAGCCACCATTCGACACAAGGGGTTTGCTACTGTTAAATTTTAGATTGCTGAAGGTAATTTTTTATTGGATACAGTTAGACAGAAAGCGTATGTCGCTAGGAAAGTAAACATTTGAGTGTTAACTTAAAGACTATTCAGTCATTAACGAGAAAAACGAATCGACTATACATATTACTCATATCAATGAAATTGCTTTAAAATGTTTTTCCTAATGATGTGATCTATAATTATGTGAATGAATGTATTATGCTTCCTTCCACTCTAATGACTTATGTATATGCGCATTTTATTTCTGTAAAACTATTTGGGTTACATATTGGGATGGGACGTACACCATGTATTCCACCCTGCCGCTTGTCTAGCTTCCCGCAACCCCTGTGTTTTCTTATCAACAACTACACTAGCGATTCACTCCTTTCGGCAACAATAGCTTAAATGAGTAATTCAGTGATCCTTTTAATCTCTATTATGAATAAAAAAATAAGTTAATTGTTCTACAACAAAATAATTATTATTTATATCAGTGTAATATATGAAAATACGAGAAATATATATAAATGTTTCGACGTGGTATAACATTTTAATGTTTTATTTAGATGCTTCAATTCAATAAAAAGCGCAATATTAAACTTCAATCATTCACAACGGTCTCAATTCGTTATTATTTATTTTGTGGCCACATGCAATATTTCAATATCTTAGGCCACTTAGAAATTGTATATTATGCGAACTAAGTGTAGGTAAAGCATACGTTATTAATTCATATATCTTCATTCCATTTCCCTTCGTTTCATATGCAAACATTCCAAAGAGACTAAAATGAAAATCACAGTATCTGTTTTGACTTCTTTTTTCTTACAAACAAAAAAGTGTAGCTTTTGTTTCTCACTTATATATCATCTTACTTTCCTAGTGTTCATAATTTTCATTTCTTTTTAGAAGAATGTAGATGATTTTTTTAATTTTATTTCGCATTTTTGTATTAATCTCTAATACACAAAGGACCACTTCTTTTCTAAAACGCGTACCGTTTTTATTACAATTGAAGAAATATTAAAATTTTTATTTTACATTTTTCTATTCCTTGCTTCCTTTAAATATTTATGAAGACCCTCTATTCGTAATTATCGTAAATGTTATATATATAATTACTTATTTTTTGGTAGAGAAATGAAGATTATATCTACCATCGAAGTTCATTGTATTCTTTCTTTACGCTTGTTCAAATTTCTCTCCCTCTCCCCTTACTCCTTCCCACTCAAAATACGCTACTGATTATTGGCTGCTCAACTTAAACATTTTGTTAACATTTTAAAGAATTTAGATATTAATACAATTTGTTAATTTTTGTCTTTAAAAGAATTTCACACAGATACAATATGATTAATGAATAAAATATATTAATGTTTATCATTTGAATGTTGGCACATAGTTTCATGACTAAAATGCATACGTTCAATAAGAATTTCTTTGGTGCTTTAATTAAGAAATTATTGTTTGGAATTCAAAAGGCTAAAAAGCAATGACTTGTTTTGGAAAACAAGAAATACAAATTCTGTACTTTATCGGAAAAAAATTAAGTGAGATGATATCGTACAATAGGCTTAAGGCCTAGATGTGCGCAAGTTAGAATTAATTGTACCTTCTTTTTTATTATCTCCCTGATCTAATCTAATATAATGTGGAAAAAAAAAAACGGTGAAATAAAACAATTTTTACAAAACTTTAAATAGAGTAACCAGTTTATGTTAAACGTTTTAGTATGAAAGGTGAATGTTGAATGTTCTGGTTAGATGCCCCGGTTTTAATTCACAAATCTCATGAGGAATTGTTCCTAAACGTGTGGTCTATAAAGGTCCCGCCCGCCCAATAATGGTGGGGCTACATGATCCGAGAAATAGTGAATCCGGTCTGGAGAGCTGAGGTTAAGTTGTTTGAGAAGCTGTTGCGCTGCCACGTGATCTCTTTGTGGCAGTAATTGGTTCGGCAGGCTTTGGTTCTTCCGGGGCTTGTGCCTTTTAAAAAAGTAACGAGCTTGATCTTCTTGAGTGTTATCGGCAGATCAATAACAGCTGCCGTGAATATTCTTTTGAAGACATAAATATATTTTAATTATCCTGAAAGGTTCAGCCATATTGCTGGCTGCAATCGCCGTAAACATCAAACAGAACTTGAAGCAAAGACACGCGATAGAGTTTTGCTTTCATAAACAAATTCGAGAAAGAAACCTTTTGACTTGCTAGAAGAAGCATTGGAGAAATTCGTCGAAGAAGAGCAGTGTTAGAAGTTCCCCTCTACCGCGTCCACGAATAGTTAGAGAGAGAATAGTTTAAGAGAGAGAGTTATTGCGTTTTTACATGCCGAAAGTATATGAAGCTCCTTGTGTAAAGATGAATCATATCTTCTTTTAATAGTAAATACATAAACCTCCCAACTTTTGGTCATTGTCAGTGTAACAAAATATAAAAAACATGTAAATAACTTATTTCTCTATATTTTCAATTGAATAACGAACTTTTGAAAGCGCGAATTGCTGGCATCTTTCAGACAATGATCGTTATTTTAAATATAGGGGTAATCAAAAGTCCTTGAAAATACATAACTCGATAACAAACCAAGAGATAGTAGTTCCCAAACCAAGAGATAAGTTCTTTTTATAAATGTTGTGTATCTGACGCGGCAGATATTCAGCCGATAATCCATTTCTGACAGCATAATCACAGTGGACTGGGGGAAAGCGGGAGAGGGGGGGGGGGGAACTGAACGCATTGTCAGTAGTAGTCAAATCTGCAGATCTTGGGAGTCAGGTGTCAAAGCCTGATCACTTCTTGCTGTATGTTATGTTCAGATATGCACCAAATGGAGTTCGCCAGGAACCCTTCCCTGATTAAGGTTTTTTCCTCAGTATTGATAAATGCCGAGAAGGCACTCAACAACTTAGGCCTGGAACGTTTTCTTCCTTAAAAATACATTCTTACCCAATATCTCATTTCATTTCATGCATCCTCAGTGTCCATCGCCTGTGATGCCTCTGTAGTAAAAAGGGCGTTAAACACTATTTAAAAAAAATTCAACCAACAGAGTCCAAAAACGTAATTTTACAGGAGAGTAAAAATAAACTTTCATAGGCTTAAAATCGGATACCTTATAACTTTACAATTTTTTTAAAAATTTAACTGGAATAGTAATTGCTGTTTCAACCCCAAACAACAGATACATTACTTTACTTGCCCAATTAATTATTTAAATAGCTTTTGGTTGGACTCCATTGGTTCTTCCCCTGGATTGTGTATTAGTTTTCCTCTTTTTTTAACATAATAAAACACCTGACCGAGAAACACGTGGTGCTACTAATATCTCATTTTACTTATTTATTATTTTTTTTAACTCTGTTGGATTTTCCTTGTACCCCTTCATATATTATTAAACAATTTCTATCTTGCCTCTGCATAAAATTTAGGAAAATTATGTTGGATTCTATTGTCATGTCTTGACTCCAATTAATGCAAGTAGCTCCTGGAATGATCGCACTTTGTCTTCTATCAATCGTGGAATGAAAGAATTAAAATAAACAGCACCCTCTTAAACAATGACCATGCCACTTGTTTATCTAAACTCGTCCTCAGAGTTCCTGGTTGGACAGCAAAGAGACTACATAAGGGTGAAATTCGCACGAGAAAACCAATATAAACTTAGATAGTGTGCTGGTAGTTAGGTTAGAGGCGAGTCTCTATCTCTTAAGTAATAAGCTGGCTGTTCACTCTAACGTAAGCCCTCGTGGCAGTTTCCGGTTCGTTATCCATCAAGGCGCTAATTTTTGGGCAAATAATTTTCTTCTAGCAAGGAGGACACGGAATTCTATACAGCTCTGGCCACATTCTACCTCCGCCAGTTCCCTACCTGGTTAAGCACACAAGAGACTTTAGGTACCAACAGCGAAACGAAACCTCCCAACGCATTCAGTTTCAAACAAACTAAAGACATGATGTGTGTTCTATATAAGGTTTTAAAATCAATGTTATGTACTAGAAGAGTTAATGCTCCTTAGCTTAGAACAGCGACATCAGTTGGTAAAAACTTGTGCAATATAATGTTAAATATTTTTCATGATCAGCAATAAAACTGTTATGATCTGTTATGAACTGATTTGGTAATGTATTGTTCTGTACACAGGAATATTCGAGGATGAGTCAAAAAGTAAAATTCCCTGATTTAATGCTCTAAAACAGAAGCCCGCATCTTGCTGTCAAGTTGTGTACCCGTTAGTGTCCAGTCCCACTGTCATATCTTAAAACCGAAATCAACTTCACAGTTTTTTTTGTCGTCATTTCTATAATCGGAATTTATGTGATTACATAATTTAATACTACGCATTTATACAGTGCTACAGAATATTTGTAACATTCTTGCCTATTCTTTGTCATTATTCAAAGCAAAATTATAACAGTTTGTTTGCGCCAACAATAACTATTTAAAAAAAAATCCTGTTTTCAAAACGCATCAGAATGTGTTAACCAGCTGCATCTTCATGATCGTCCAAGCTAAAGAACACTGACATACTTTCACAACAGACTGATATCGGCACCAAGTTTATATGAACTTGGTACATTACTTGGCTAATTTCTGCTTTGCATCAATTTCAGGAAGTATATAAACGGATATGAACAACAGAAAATGTTAATTGTATTTCTGCCTCCAGAGACTTATAATGTAGGTGACCTGAATTACATCTGTGCTTTTCTGCAATAAGCACTTCGAATCTGTGAAGTCATATGGAGAAATTTTATCTGGCTGTGCGAGTATGTAAATGAATGCTTGTCTGCATTGAGCCGTTGCAAATTGCTCATTCCAGTTTCACACATCGCATGGCTGTTCAATTGATTTCCCGACTTTACCAAGAAACTGGAGACTTCAGATATGCCTCTTGAAGAAGTCAAGGAATAATCGTTGTTGTTGATTTGGTCTATTTACGGAGCTCTTTATCATTTCAGGTCATTCAATTCAGGGCGTGAATATATTGGGAAAGGTTTTATTTTTAAGGAAGGAATCGTTCCAGGCCTAAGTTTAGGCTACCTCCCCGGCATTTACCATTTATGAGGACTGAGGAAAACATGGAAAAAACCTGTCAGGGAGGACGGCCCTGGCGGGATTCGAACCCATACCTCACGCTCACAAGTTAGCGCCTTAACGGTCTCGGCCACCCGTGGCGGTTACAAATTATGAAGATTTAAAAAAAGTTAGCCCCTAGGACTATACAATGTAACACATAAAGTAAATAAAATTATATTGGAAAAGGTATATACACTAAAAGTTTTGCTTATGTTGTTGTTGTTATTATTATTATTATTATTATTATTATTATTATTATTTAATTTAAGCTAACCTAACCCAACATAAATTTGCAACCTATACGTTGTTTTAACACTATAAGTTTTAACATAAAAATGTCAAAAATAATATTTGTTATATTGGAACAGTGTATACAAACTATTAAGGTTAAAAAGTGGATGGGATTGAACCCACTACCTTCCCAATAAGGACACTGCGCTCTAATCATTTGAGCTATTAGATTGACATGATGACATTGGTAATTATTTGCCTGCATATGCCGAAGTCGCATTACCCGAAATCAGACTCGGTTTTCTCCGCTGCCGTTCGTGAAAGGAGGCGTGATTACTGCACAAGAGCCGTCTGTGAGTGAGGAAAAGTCCTGCTGTGACGACATTGAACTTTCGAAAAACTGCAGGATCATCATGTGAGCTAAGCTGAATATTGCATTCTACTGAACTACTGGATGCCTATTATCTTTATACTAAAGATGGATACGGACACTTTCACTTGTCATTCGACTATTTTTCTCAGTCAAGTCGTAAGTAATGTCATCTTAGACAAAAATAACTGCAAAAAAAAAAAAAAAAAAAAAAGGCTGTGCGCATGTGCAGGATGTCCTATCTCACTCTCATTGAATAACTTTCTCTTTCTCACAATAAGGAATTCCAAGCGCAGACTTTTCGTAGACATCCGTGGCATGCGATATCTCCGTGTATAAAAATATAATATGTATTACACGAGAACACTTTGAAAAGCTATTATTATTCACTTCCAATGTAAAAGGGTGACACTTGCCTTTCAGCACTGCTGCATTCTTTGCGATAGCAGACGTAATTAGCTGATTACTAATTATTTTGAATGAATTTTTAAGTTTCAGTAGATGTAAATTGACAAGTAAAAATTAGCAATTAAAATGTTTGTTTTCGGTGGAAGAACAGTTTAATGCTAAAATATAACAGAGGGAAGCCTGTTTTATTCATAATGTTTCTTCTTTTAAATTGTACAGACTTTGACTTTAAATTCAAAGCCTAGCATTACTTTTATATTCAGAAAATAATTTACTGGTTTGTGTTGCAGTGGTTAACTGCTATGATGTTCATTTTCGAAATTAATGTCATACATTTCATGTAAACCAATTGACCGAAACAGAAAAAATATGAAATACATTTTCGCAATTTATTAAATGCTTGGACAACTATTTCATGTAATTATAGAATGCTAAATTAAAAAAAAAGAAGAAGAAATACATGCGGCTTTTTTTCCGCCAGTGTTCAATACCGGAGTATCAGTGAAAATGGGGACAAAATACACTGTTTGTTTGACATTTTAGAGCTGATAAAAAACTGCAGGCTTAAATGGATCATCCACTGCAATTGGTGTGGTTATGTGTTGTTAAAATCAACCCTTCATCATTTTAACCAATGTACAACTCGCCCCAGGGACCTCAGTTCGACATCCCACTGGTAAATTTACGCTTAGGACGCCTTGTTAAAATGTTAAATGCTAGTAATTTTCCTAAGGGAGCCAGAAAACATCACATTGCATTCAGAGATAAAATGTGGAAATTTCCACAAAGTTACAACCTATAAATGTGCTATAATTGCATATAATTGGAAGTAGGCATGCGCAAACAGAGAATATCACTCCAATCCAGGGGAGTTCGATACACATGAAAGTTGTATTACTAGTGATTGTAAGGTTGAAAAAACGACACATTGACTTAATAACACTATTCAATAGCGAAAATGCTTCAAAGTCCGAATTAGTTGAAATTTTCTAATTCAATATATCCAATATTCCAAAAATTTTAGGACCTTCCCGAGCTGGGTGGCTCAGGCGGGTCCCAGGTGCAAATTCCTTAGGGCCCGGGAACCCTGATCTTAGCTGCTAAAGCGAAAATTGTAATGAATTTTCCGCTTTCACACTTTATGTCATTTAATTCGGTTGGTTCTGATACAGGATCGCAGTGCTAGATAGGTGCGCTAGTGTTGTGCACAGTGTTGCGCTTTGTAAAATGTATCAGATCTGTAGTGAGCATAAGAAGCTGATAATATCGAATGAATTCTCTTCATCATGAATGCTAAAGAGGTAAGGCGATACTCTGTGCCCCTATTGAAAGTTCTACACAAACGAAAACAAATGCTGCTGTTCTGATAAATTTAACATTACCCCTACAGTGCTTTCGCAAGGATTTTGTGACATCAGAACGCAACACCTAAGTGAACTGCTGGTGAAACAGCTTCGTCGCTTTCAAATTTTGTTCTCCAGATATTTTTGGATACAGTTTTTTGTAGGAAGGTGTTTCTATGCCACAACAGAGACAGAATAAATGTCTCAAGTGCAAGGAAGTTAAAAAGGGTTTTATATGTATGCTGGGGACTATAAACCATGTGCACACATTCCAGTTTTCTGACAACCAAGTCGTTGTTGCAACATGGGTGGGCTTTAAAGTGTCATTTACAGTTTAAGCAACATTTTTGCGTTATACAAATTATTTATATCACCAAATGGATTATCATAAATTCATTATGTCAATGGATATACAATTATTATGGTATCATAAAATATATAATAAAACAACTGAATTTAAAAACGGTTTCTTTCCATTGCCTCCATAGTACGTGAAAAGACACTGCCATCTATCCTGCCAAAAGTCTAACGTGAATCAATGATCCGCCAGTCAGCGCTAGAAGCCTGCTACAAAATCACTGATAAAAGCTGATAAATAGACAGCGAAAGATAATGTTATGGAGTCGAATGATTAGAGAATTGATAACAGGTACATGTACGAATATATATATATATATATATATATATATATATATACAATATAAAAGAAAAATAAAGTAACACTATTAACAACGTAACAAATGAACAGTAATTATAATAGTACAAAAGGATAAAACACTAAGAAAGAGTCACACTTGAGATCGCTATATTTCGGGCTCGTAGAGTCCTTCTATGGCAAGAAGACAAGTATCCTTTTATCCTTTTGTAATATATATATACATGGATCCTAAAGAACTCTGTAGCTTAAAGAACGACACTAATTTGGGTCACATTTATAGAGTTCTGTAGTTCATGTACATCTCATTTCTTACTTTTACTTCTTAATTTTTTCCCCTCCTTCTACCACTGTTTCTGAGTATTTTCTCTGTCTTTTCATGGCTTTTCGTTCTTTGTTTTTTCTTCTTTCCGTACAATTTTCTTCGCTCTTAGTCAGTGTTTAATATTTTTTCATTGACTTTTACTGACTTACGATTATGACTTTCTTATTCCACTCCTTCATTTGTGCTTTAATACTTTTTTTATGAAAATATTTTTTTATGAATTTATATGTGGGGATGAACGAACTCTACGGCACCACGAGTCCCATCTACTAGCCATGCACATATACACCACCAGGAATTTCTAGTGAATCTATATCGCTTCGGAAACTAGAAGCGGTACGTGAGAAAATCTGCTTCACCCCTCCTCGGGATGTGAATATCTGAACCCCAGGTACGAATTTCAGTACCAGAATCTTCAAGATCGTAAAGGAATATTAAGACTACAAGCCTAGGATTGCATAAAACCGACAAATGACAAAAGCAGTGAGAGAAATGTGGAGAGCGTTGGATTAAGGAAAATACCATAAAGTCAATTTCACAGCACCGAAAGTTGAATTCTGTTCCATTGTTGCAGCGATTCCGTGTACTGGGAATTGAAATTATCGAGCATGTATGCTTTGCTCTTTATACATCCTTTCTGGATTCTTCATCTTCTTTATCTTTGTTTCTCCCTCCATCTAGCCAGTGTGTTTTCTCTCTCTCTCTCTCTCTCTCTCTCTCTCTCTCTCTCTCTCTCGCTCTCTCTGTTGTTTCTTCGCCTCTCTCCATTGTCTCTCCATCCCTCCAATGTTATTAAAATTTATTGTATTATTTTTATTTATTTATTATTAAGGCTTCTTTGCGTTCTTCCATCATTATATTTGATTCCTTATATATGGTTTCATTGTATCGTTAAATATTTCCTGTTCAAACATTGATTTGAATCTCTTGAATCTCAATTCACACAGCTGACCCAATGGCAGTTACAGTAATGCTATAGAAGATGTGTATTCTACAGTAACGCGTACATGTGTTTGCCGTATGACAGTTTCGTTCTGCTGCCCTCAGGCTTTAATTACAGATGAGAATGCAAGGAGTCGTGATAAAAACAGTGGCAGATTAGCTTAGTATTGATAAACAAAGAACCGGATTGCATTGTCCATGCCATAGGACATTAAAGGTAACCTGGAAAACAGGTTTAACTCCTAATACAGGTACATAAAAACACGAAAAATGCAGTTTTAAAGTGACAGTTTCTAGCACCTTAAGTATAATAAACATTTTGGAATGGAGAATACGTGTGTCTTTGATGAGCCGGTTGGCGTACAGTTTTAACTCTCTATAGGAGTAAATTAGCTGGAACAACACGTGGGCTAAGCCTATTGTATAGCGTTACTAATATTATCATATAAAGTATTCTTGAAATTGATCATTACCGGGCTATTTTGCCGCAGTCGTCCGTTTAAATTAAGTCAAATAAGCAAAAACTTGAAATCCGTTACTCGTCAACAAACAACGTCTGCGCCACAACTCTCCCAATACTCCTACCCCGCTCCCACTTCTAGCGGTTCTGTATCTCTGTCTCTTGGTAATGCCGGTTGTAACGTCGGCGGAAGCCTCTGGTTATTAAATTCATTAAATAAACAAGCACAGAAAAATAAGCCAGAAATGATCAATTTCGATAATAACATAATCTGAATACTTTGGTATAGTACATTCCTCACTATGTGTGACGGTATTGTAATGCTGCAATGTTGCATTACTTGAGAACAGTCAAAGGAACCAATATTGTTTGAAATCTGTCGTTTTTAGTCTAAAAGTGACTTTATTGACAGTTTGAGAATGACAAATGTTAGTTACTTATGGCTTCTAAAGAAGTTATGAAGGGGGGGGGGATGGAGAAGAAGAGCAACCCCAAATTGTCAATTCACCTAAAAGTTTATATGTTATTTATTCGACCGTAATTTCAAATGGGTTTGTTTCGTATTTACGTTATTCCATTAATTGAAAAGTAAACAATTTACGCAATTGAGTAAGGGATATGCAGATATGCAACCGAACGGGCTGGCCCAGACGGTACCTCTTGAGACGGGCACCCGAATTGAAATTCTTTGGGGTGGCAGTTAAGTGAATTATTACTTTTCATGAATTTTCCGCTCTCCCATTTTCATATTATATCAGTTTTTGTTACAGGGTCAAAAATGCCGAGTGAGGTGGTCTGGCGCGATATGATGGTGGCTTGCTCTTTGAAAAAGTTTCTAATTCGCGTTTGGAGTGGAATGGGACCTTCTGAGGAATCGAACGAGTTGGTTGCCTCCACCGGCATCCGGTTATTCAATCTGGAAACATGTTACGCACCCCATCCGTGTCTGCGCAGCCACCGCCCCTAGACCCTGGCCAGCTGGCGTCTTCCTCACCTCATCCCTTCCTCCCAGATGTGCTCTCATTGGGGGCGTAGGCACAAATAGCCAGCCGTGAACACGACTTAATACTGAAAGCAACTTCTCCGCACGAGACCATCTATATTCAGCTTTTGAAAGAAAGGTGTTACGGTTATTTGAAACCTCATGGATATACATGGCGTATGGAGAATAAAAACCAATAATACAATGGTTACATTTATAAATATTATTATCTATTTATTAACTGTACTATCTTTTAGAGTTTGGGATGGTTTGGACTTATTTATAGAATGCAGGACAAATATTACTTTGTTCTGGAACGGGCCTACCCAACACTGCCCCCTGCCATAATATCGAAAGACGGAAGGGGAGAGCTACGATAGATCTAGGCCCGCCTTGTGCTGTCGCACCTAGAAAAGGAGAAGAACTCCTAGAATCGTCAGATCATTCGCTGGTTTGACGAACTAGGAAAATGTTCAACAGCAGATGGACTAGGTACAAGGAAAGAAAGTGATGATGAACACGATGAATCCTCCTGAGTAGCTAAGAGAGTTTTTTCATCCTTAAGAGGTGGTTGCCCCTGAGGGACATTTTGGGCTAATCCTAATTCTAATTATTTCTGATGTGAACTTTACAAAAATGTAACAACAACAACAATGATGATGATGATGATGATGATGATGATAATAATAATAATAATAATAATAATAATAATAATAATAATAATGTGGCTAATTTCTTTATCAAATTTCACAAACATATAACTAGACTATTTATGTAGGCATTTAATTTAAGAACTTTTATTAAATATATATGAGATTTGTATTTTTGAGATTTTTTCCTGTTTGTAATTATTTTCAGCATACAAACTAAACATTAACTTCTTTTTTTATCTCACAGTTCATTTTATTAAAATTTTAGTTTTCTGCATTGCCTAATTATAAGAATCATATCAATGGCATTTATTAAAACTACAATATAAAGCATTTCAATTGTTATACTCAAAATACTGTGTCTGAAGAGTTTTGGTAGAGAGAATCCTTAAATGTTGAAGAGGTTTGGTGAATGGCCCCATGCTGGGCGCCAATTTTGAAGCGATTTGGTGAATGGCAGACAACGTTGGGCGCCAATTTTGAAGCGGTTTGGTTGACAGGGAGCAGGTTGGTCGCCAAATTGTGAAGTGATACAGTTTCTGATCGCCATATTTTGTAGCGGCATATCATTATTTGACTGCTTTGGTGTTTTTGCCCATATTTCATTACAACAATATTCCAGAATTTTGTTCCGCTATTTTGTGATTCGTCCTCAACAGGACCGGGAGAGCACAACAAATGTGTTAATAATAACGCGATGAATGCATATGTATGTAATTTATTATCCGCAAGATCTTTCGCGTCCTCTGGTGTTCTGCGTACGATAGAACTTAACTACGGTGAGTATAAATTTAGCTGCCACGACTTTCAAGGTGACGAAATGAGAGCTGCGCCCGAAGTAGAAATAATGTAGTGTTCGCATCGATTGCAGAGCGTATATAACTTCACGTATCAGAGTAAGTCTCATGCTCTACCGACTGAGCATCTGGTCGTCTGGCTATCTGACTGTCTGATTATCTGAACTGATGATATGAACTGCTGCCCCAGCGGAGAAAACGCCTACTTATATATTCGATCCCAATTAACTAAACATTGGCTTCACTAAGCCACAGCGGACACACAAGCACGCACAAGTCTCGTGTCTTGCTTTAAAAATTCAAAATATACATCTATTATTAGCTGGTTCAAACGCACCTGCCAATGCATGCCACTCGCTACTATTTGAAAGTTTAAAACATTTATTTACATTGGTTGGTTTAAAGTTAACCGTACAAGCGGCGGGCTGGAGAGTTCATTCACATTAATGTATTCGAAAGCCTTGACTTTATCAACCCTCGCCAAAAGTAGAACTTTTAAGAAGTGGCATTGCCTTTGTACTTTCTTGATGGGTTATCTTAATTACACTGGAGAACTTTCTCTTTTGACGACATACATTTAACATAGTAAAGCTATTCTTCATGATATACATATAAATATATTATTTACATTTCTAATTAAAAATCACAAATATGATGACTAGGCTTACACCGTAGAAATTATTTCAATGTGTCAGTCGATTTTTTCCTATATGTTTGTTGGCCGGTGGGTAACAGAACATTTTTAATTGGATCACAATGCTCATATTTGGATGAGCCTTTTATAACTTCTTGAGAGTATAAAAGTATTCTCAGGTACATTATGTGGCATAAGGGACACGGAACTTTGTGTCAGATTGTACTCATTTCTTTGACCAAGCTCAATCCCATATGCCACGTTAAATTAAGACATCCGTGTATTTAATAATAGCTAACCATTTTGTTTACTATATTTTATTTAAGCAATCTTGAGGAATTAGTTGGGAAGTGATAAAAGGTTGAAGACCAGTGTTCTCGTTGTTCCCGATATTACATCACCGTCTGATGTGATTCACCGGGCTCGGCAACAGAATGAAACGATGATTATTATGAATAAATAACGTACATGGGTGCTCGGGGAAATATCAAGCACACCACCTTTGCAATCTTGTTACACAGCGCAACAAAACAAGACTTGTAAATCACCGAAGCATTTACTGCCACTGCTCTACGGCTATTTCTTACGCCAGCACCAAATGTCAGACTCTTTCAGCAGATAGGATCGTTCATCTTCTTTCAGGAGGATAACGTTAAGTTAATTAGCAATTAATTGTAAAACCAAACCAGGAATTGGAATATATAAAACAGGACGCTCTTTATAATCTGGTTGCAAGGAAGGTACATAAACTAAATGCATTAAATTAATGTGATATACCTCCACTGCATAATCCAATTAACTGGCACAGTCGATGTTTATTTATCAGATGACGGGGATTGGTTTTACAAACGGAAAGCTGCGCTCGACCATAAAACTCGTCATGGGGAGGGGGCTTGGTCTTGACCTAAGTCAATAGAAAAAAGAACTGATCTAAGGTACTAATTAAAAGAAGATACGATGATGAAACGATATATAGTAAAGAACTGAATGTTTCAGAAGGAAAGAAAAGACATTTGTTATTTCTGGTAGCCGAGTTTTCATACCGCTTTAGAGGGAAAATGTGGTAACATGTGCGATCTTGAAAGTTCACATTGGTATTCAAGTTCTACTGTGGCATGATATGGAATTATGGCACACTGGGAGCTCCACATTTTGAATGGATTTTCATGAAACTTTTATTGTGATTGCATAGCTGCTAAGTTAATATGTGCACAAACTTGGATAAATACTTTTAGAGCTATAAATTATATCAAATTTTATTACTTAAATGTGTTCCATAATCAAAATATCCAACACGACACATGCGTTGGGAAACTTACAATTGAAGATTTGAAACATATAAAAATTAAATAGAAAGAAAATTTAATTACATTTGATGATAAGTTGAGTTAATGTTTTAAATCTATAAGACTTTTAGTTTTTAAAATTAATCATTTTTACAGAAAATACGTTTTTTTGAATATCATTGGTGTTAGCATGCATTTTGTCTTATAGAATATTACAATGTATACTTCTGCACATTTTGGGAAATTTTAATTGAAGTTAAACAAAAACTGTTACGCATGAGACATTTCGAATGTGTGAAAATGAACTTTTTGGAAAAACGCCGTTATATATATATATATATATATATATATATATATATATATATATATATGTGTGTGTGTGTGTGTGTGTGTGTGTGTGTGTGTGTGTGTGTTGGAAACGGTGAGATTTGAAACAACAATTTAAAACAACATGCGGAACTCTTTAAGTGGCGGTAGGGCCCAAAGAGACCTCCTCGACATGCATATGTTGACTATCTGTAGATGCGGAAAAAAGGCCAAAAACTGCCCTTTAATTTGTCAGCTTCGTGAGATGAGATGAAGAAGCCTTACTGCCACATTGATAGAATCTTCTGTATTCTCATACCGGCTTTACGACATGCACAGGAGGTACTAACACTTTCCGCGATGCGATGGGTCCAAGGCAATGCACCATTCCCATGGTTTCACGAGACCAGGACAATGGGCCAATAGTTCCAAGTCTGAGATTCCGTATTCCGTCAAGTTGTCGCCACTGACTTAAGACTAGGTGAGGAAGACTACCCACATAACATGAATGGGCATTTAACTGCTAACCAGACTTTTTTTTAATATCTCTATGGTCTAGGGATAGCGCCCTTTCCTCTGGACCCAAAGTTTGCAGGTACAAATCCTATTAAGATCTGTTTAATGATATACGTTTCACTTTCAAGTAAAGCTGAGTTCCCTGCCAGATGTCAATGGGCTTACCACCTGTCACTCTGCCCTCTGTAGGAAAATAATTTGTATATAATGGAAATCTGCCACATAGGAGGCGTCCATGATCCAGAATATATATTTTTACAGATTTTTTTTTTTTTCAGTTCGTATAAGGTATGTGGATTAGTCCTGTACATGTTATCTTTTGAGGTTTCCCTGAGAGATAATCACAAGACGTCAGATCGAAAGAAACAGACGTTGTTGCTGGTAGCTCTCTTAAAACTACTCGCAGAGAAACATTGTCTCTAAGTGTTGTCGCAGAGAAAGACACAAAATTACGTTTCCTCAAATTTGCAAAATAATTTAGACATTTGGCATACATATGAATGCTGTTTGCTTAAAAAAAATACAACATTGTTAAATATTCCTACTTTTTTTCAAGAAGCTCATACGATTTTTCCAAACCAGTACTGGCAGTTTTGTAAATTACAAACTTCAAAAAGTACGAGTTTGGTACCAATTTCGGTCATGCACAGGAATGCATTATCCTGGATAAGTTTGCGCCACAACAAATTATACAACACATGTTGCCTTATGTCATCACTAGCTTGTCTTTAACACTTGTACACTTCTGAAAATTTATTGAGCAATTTATGAATCGTAGTAAGCCTTGCACTCGAAAACCTGGCAATTTCTTTTGGAATAATATCCCGTTAGTGCATACGAATCACAAATTAACACTTTTAAGGAATAAAATAAGAATAATAAACATTCCAGATTGACTTGTGTAGCATAAGAATTCTTCCTATCGGAATCTGGATATTCCCGCAATCTCGTTTTCCCTTTTTCGATTAAACGGATGCTGAAATGTGTGGAAATGAAGGATAACAGATCCAGCGCCTTCTTGTTGAACTTGATGCATAGAAGGAAGTTATAAATGAGTTAGATGATTAAGTCGCAAACTTAACCGCGAACGCTCGTAGCCTACTGGCCGTTAGTATACGCTATGCAGCTCATGTCCCTGCTGCTCTAACCGCGCTGGCGTTTCTTAGGTTACCTGCTCACCCAGTAGATATGTAATCACTCACATTCTACCTAAAACCTGAAATGGGTGGATTGATTCGTTTTATTTAAGGACGCTCTTTATCATCTCAGGTCATCAGCGTCCCATTCAATTCAGGGCGTGAAACGGCCGACAAATTTTGCTCAGAGGCCTCTTCTTTCAGGCTTGAAGTTCTTTATCGTACCGTAAAGGTACGACATGCCCGAAAAAAATCCAGGGATCCGGGCCGGGTTTAAACCCGCAACCTTCTTGGCAAATAAAAAAAAAAAAATTGGATGGATGGACAGCATTTAAGTTGCGTAATGAAAAGGAGCTGTTTTTAATCTCGTCAAAGGCAATCCAGAAAGACCAGGAACACAATAAAACATTGAAGCGATCGAAGTCCCGCAGTAGGGAAACACGTAAATATCTTACAAACATTCCTGAATAATCTGGGATATGATCGCGAAGAAATGTTTCGTTTAGATTTTAAGGAATAATTCGTGAATTCCCAACTAGTATGTTATCTGGAAGAAAATGGATAGCTTCTGCACTACACCGTATCCTTTTTAAGCGAATGAAAGGAAAGTTTCCACCTTACAATTGTGGCAAAACGTGCACCACATTCAGAAGTTAGAAAAAAAAAAAAAATTAGGTACACTATTCTTTCCTTTGCCTCAACTAGCATTTGAGGGGTGAAGAAATGTTCGCATAAATCTTATGTGGAAATATATTGCAATAATTCTCCGATACAAGCGAGCACATTGTATCCCGCATGCAAGCTGAAAGTTGAAAGGCTTTCATTGTGCACAGCGTTCTCTGGGGGCAACAAAAGCCGAAGAAATTCTGTCGATCGAATGACGTGCAGAACATAAAACCGAATAGATACGGGGATGAAGTAAGATGAGAAGTAAATGTGAAAAGTGAAAGAAGCATGAAGGAGAAAAGAAGATGAGAAATACGCGTGTTTTGAAACCGTGTGGCTGAAACGTAAACTTTTGGGATGTAGACAAGGAAATGGAGGATATCGGAGATTAGGAAGGAATTCAATAAACAAAAATCCATATTATAGTTGGGTAGAATCGGGGTGCGCTAGTAAACAAATACATGCGCAAAAGAAATACAGTCAGAAGAACAGCATATTGACGTTGAAGAAAAATGACAAATAAAGGAAGTGAGAGAACAGAAAAAAAGTAACTAAGAAGAAAATAAACGAGAAAAAGAGACAAAAATGAAATAAAAAAACAAGAAAAAATATGGAAGCAATTATAATAGAAGAAAAATTTTAAATTTTAAAAAAGGAGCATTATAAGAGTGTCAGAAAACAAAAAAGCAATTAAAATAGTCTAAAGTAATTTAATTTTACATGTGGGGTTTTAAATAAGAGTAAGGCAGAAAAGGAAATTATCAAAGTACTAACAAATTATACAGGATAGAGAGAAAACCTAGTAAATGGGGGGGGGGGGGGGGAAACCACACAAAGAAACAACCTATGTAAAAATTCAAGTAAGATTCATCCATCAGTAGAAGGAGGAGAGCAAAGAAAAAACAATAAAGAACCGTGCAAAGTAAATAACTAACCTCATATATTAATTAAATGCCAGATAGTAAAATAGAAACATGCAAAGAAAAATAATAAAAGTAATGGAGGAGAATGGAAGATAGCTACAGGTAAGAGATATAGTAAAACAAGAAAGTAAATGCCAACACAGAGAGAGAAAGTGAGAGAGCATTCTGAAATGGGGAGTAAGACCATTGGGCATCCCATTCAATGGGAATCGAAGACAACAAAAATACATAAATAATAAGTTTAATTTGCCTAATTTCGACATGAATAACCCTTAAATAATTAATTGTTTCCGAAATGAATAACATTTCTTGCTTCTTATTTATTCCACAAATAACATTTATGAAATACAGAAATGCAATGATAATGGGTGTAACCACTCTTAAGGTTAGATCAAAATGCACAAATTAATCATTATTATTTTAACTCATAAAGGAATAGATGTTATTTTATTTGTAACTATACTCACCTCTCTTGGCGTACTGCTCACTGCTTGGATACATTCTCTTTCTCTGCATTTCGGGAATTAAAGTAAAACTTTCACACTTTTGAAAACTGATACACTTGCTTGTTATAATGATACTTTGACGTTTCCTGTTTGTACACAATAGTTTCTGAAGTCTTAAATTAGCAACCATTAAACATCACGACTTTATGAGCGAGTAAGAAAAGGAAAAAAAATAATAATGAAACCACGCGCACAGCTGACACCTAGCAGTAGTGCCGGTTCTTGAACTTGCGTGAAACAACTGGCGGCCGCCCCCAATGTTGCCAGTTGGACTCGCCTCGCCGGCAAGTTGGCTGCCGTGTCGTGTCGCCGCCAGACTTCGTCAGTAGCCTTACAGCAGGCGGACTGGTAACTTGTGTGAATTGGGGCTCATCTTTCGAGCGTTCGTAACCCGCCACGGCAGTACAGTGGAGTTCGTGAATACCTTAGCAAAAAATAAAAAGAAAAATTAGGCCTCACTTTTGTTTCTGTATTTAAAGTGGACACAGATACTCCTGCAGTGTTCGTAGTTTAATGAGTGGAATATTTTTATGTGTTTCGGAACTGAGTAGATTTTTACACCCACCTTATCCCACAACTTCAAACATTCACAACTTTTATTAACAATTATAAAAGTGTTAGAAAATAGCAAGTAAACGTAACATCAACGTTTTAAGTTTGTTTTAAACGTAGAAGATAAAATAATAGTGATATTAAGGAAGATAAATAAAGTAGTGAGTGTTGTGCTAGTGTTAACATAAAAAAATACCAAGCGTGTGCTGCAATTAATTAATTAATCTTCATTGTGCAAGGCGAAGAACTGCAGTCGTAATCCACTGGAAGACTGGTAACAACGTACCATAGGAGCTTAACCTGCAAAGGATAGCCGATCATAAAGGTAGGTGAAAGTGAATGTGTTGAGGCGGTGGGGAGAACACGGTAGCTGGTAAAAATACGATAGCTTGTTCAAATGAACATCCTTACAGCGAAACAATACCGCAAAGCTAAGAAAATGAGTTTAGCACACCTGTGTGTTTTGACCAACGCCATAGCGCTGCGAAAGTGAAAGTAATAATGTAGGCGATAGGAGTTTGTTCCACTGACCTAATGTCTAATTCTGTACACTCCGTTTATAAAGTTCGGTCGGTTTTAACCTCAAAAACTAGTTGCACTTCTTTGGTTAATTCTGAATTCGTCTATAAGATGGGTTTGTGACTATGATTAGTATGTTTGGAGACTAGAGGCAGCTTAGTCAGAGAAAATAACACCAGAAAATTTAATTTTCCAATTTGTAAAGCAAATTACGAGTTATACCTGGTTTAAGTAGAATGAAGAGAGTTGCAAATTGATAAATGAAACACTATGAAATAAAACCCTTTCTATTGCTTATTACGTAATATACAATTAGTCATAATGATTGGTAAATGCTTCAGTGTTTGAATTTCATTTCATATGACTATAGCCAACCATTGCAATTTTTTGTCTCTTAAGAACTATCGTGGAAAAACACAAAAAGACTGACGCTTTGCTAATTGTGGTAAATTAAAATTATCCGCACTGCATTTTTAAGCTTCACACTAAAGAGAAGCACGCGATCTTCCGTTTCGCGAACTGTAGCATAGAGCAGGTCACGGTGTAACATTAAATTTGTAGTTTACGACTCTTATGTGCAACAGTAAATCTTTTATATGCAGTGCGCCCAACTTTAGAAACACGAAATCCGCTAAGGAGCTGTCAGAATACCTCTATTTCCGCTACAGTTGTAATGACTGAATAAATATGTTGTGGAATCATAGAAATAGGGAGTATGTGTAACTTTCTATTGTAATTTGGATTGTTGGAAATAAAAAAAACATATCTTTTCTATACAATTTAATAACTAATATTATGTAATAACTAATATTACTATTTTATAATTAATACTATGTAAGCCAAAGTACATGCTATAAAATTATTAATATTTATAGCTACAACAGAAGTTTAATTGTTATTTTTCTACCCTTCTTTAATTGGCTCCTTGTGCCTCTGTTGAACAAACATTGGTCCTAACTTGTTCTACTGATATTTTGTACATTTGGCCGTATATTAGAGAATATGAGAATTAGTTTGGTGTTTAAAACTAAAGATAAAATTGCACAAGCTGTAGAAAAAATTCGTTACATATCACACGATTTTCAATTACTCCCAGTCACATCTGTACAAGACTCAAAATCCGATATACATAGTGGAATTCCACTGAAATGTTGCCAAACGAGTGCAAACATTGATGAACTGTTTCTGTAATTGAAAGATCAGACAGGGGCATACAAATTTAGTTTATACAGAAAGCATTACAGAGAAACGTATTTTCAGTCGAAAATTGTACTTTTTAAAGTAAATTGGATAGCTTAACAAAAGTGTAACTACCTAGTTAATGCGTTTGCCGCAGGTTTCAAGTTAAAAGCTATGCTGTTATAGGATATTTTAAGAATAAACGGCAAAGGAGTTGTAAATAAGAACAGTGCTTTTCTGTTAACAACACATACTTAACCCAATCCGCCACAGGCTGTTGTAATGTCATCAGTTAAGTAATTTTGTACGTCGAGCTGCTTTCAACAAACTACTTTAAAAACGTAACCCATGTCTCAAGTTTAATTTTCATGGAATATTTGCGTTTTCGATTAAGTGGCTAGGTTAGGTTAGGTTAGGTTAGGAAACGAGCGTTATCATTAGTAATAAATATTGGGTTTATTAATGTGCACATTCTTTAATAATCTTATACTTTATTTGTAACTCTATTATTTTATACTATCCATTCCCAAGTAGTGGTGAATTTATGTGAATGCATCTTTCATCGGTGCCATATCAAAATAGTGTCTTGCATTGCAATTAATTGAAATTGCATTGTAACCAGTCCGGTCTTGTTCATCGTCCACTGATGATGCCAACCGAGGTAGTTGGTGAAAGCTATGGTAGTGTATTAAACTATGGACCACGGCAAAATTGCATGGAAGATTTTAACTATTTTAATATAACATCAGCCGTGAAAGCCTAAGAAATATCATGCAATTAATTTGTTTACAAATTTATCAACCCATACCACCCTTATGAACAGAGGCTGGATGTTGATGACCAAAAATGCGTTAAAATGGCATATAAAATTATCTTAAAAAGTTATAAAAATAGTTCAAAAGGATCTAAATTTTTTGGAAAGCTATCAAAAGTAATGTGAGTTAGCGTGCATCATTATTTTATAAATATAATTACGAAACATTTAAAAGCATATGCTTTTACATTCATTTGCAGTGAACAAAAAGAAACTGAAAAATTATACTGTAAAAACGCGGCCACCTTATTCTGCATTGCCATTAATTATTGTGCAAATTCTCCAAAGAAAAATATTTGAAAATATCCTTTCAACATCGGCACGTGCAATCGAAGTATGTTTTAAGTAGGTGCTGAATAATGAAGCGGTTTTGCCGGCTTCTCACAATTAAAGCCTAACAATGAAACGTTTGGCGCCAAAATTTGAAGTGGTTTGATCGGCCCCAATGGTTGTTTTGTAGGCTCCGGCTACGTGCTCCAGGTTGGGTACCAGTTTTGAAGCGAACTATTGTCGGCGTCGAGTCGCCTCACGTTGTGAAGCCAATTTTGAAGTGGTTTTACCGCCACTGGTGGACGAGGTCGTTAAGGTGTGGACTTGTGAGTAGGAGATCTGGGGTTTATTCCCACCAGTACAGTGTTCCTTGGCTGAGGTTTTTTCCATATTTTCCTCAGTCCACATAAATGGCAAATGCCGGTGAGGTACTCGAAACTTAGGCTTGGAACGCTCCTTTACTTAAAAAAGAAATCATTTCCCGCGCTTCATTTCATAAATCATCAGTGTTCACCGCCCATGGTGCATCAGTAATTAAAATAGGCGTTAAACACTATTAAAAATTAAAAAATAAAAAGTGGTTTTGTAGATTGATTATTGGTCACTTCGGTTGTCTTGCCCTCTCTTCAATGATAACACTTTTTTGGGCTATTTCTGCTATAATAATATAGATATAATATATACACACACACACACACTTATAACGAATACAGCGAACAGCGTTTATCTGGCATGAGTAAATCTTATAACCGCGTGCCTCAGCATAATCGAACTTATCTACCTATGCGAACTACTTACTGAGTAATTAAATGCACTGAATGAGTAATTGCATCTTGCGGCGTGTATAACTTAGGACTGCCTGTCCCAGCCAATCAATCGCCTCCTTACATATTAAATTCTAATCAAGTAATAGTTGGTTTTAACGATTGCCTCGGGGTCACACAGGTACGCGCAAACTTCGCGCCTATCTTTAAAAGTTCAAACATACATTCTCCATTGGCTGGTTCAAGTTCACCTACCCCACGTACCTATCTCTCTTTTTTTTTTTTTTTTTTTTTTTGAAAGTTTAAATCATTTTGTTGGCATTGGCTATTTTAAAGAGTTATCAATACAACGCATTTTGGGATCAGAGACCTTACTTAACTAGTTTAAAAGTCCTTCAGGATTATTTACCGTACAACAACAGTTCTTTTAAAGAAGAATAACAAGAACAAGAAGAAAATGGGTGGCTTCACACGCGATCTTCAGGTTACGTCCTCTGAATAGAGATTTTATGACTCTTTTGTTGACTTTCCAAGCTTTCGTAACAAACACCGAGGAAGTTCTCTTTTGTTGACATTCAACTCACGTGTTAGCCTTATTATACAAATATTATATCTAACAATACGTTAAATATGGTGATTGGGCGTACATAAATATATTTCAATTTGTGGTGGAACGGAGGAACCTTTGCAATCAGTAGATGTTAATTCTTCTTCGGAATCTAATGTGTTGAAGTTTCTCCAGTTGGCACTTAAGAAATCAAGCACATGGCGTGAGGGGTTACCCTGGATTTTTATCTAGTACATTCTTCATTTATTGTTTAACCATTTTACCAACTTCATCACATACATCGACGAGCGTAACTGTTCAGTTCACAAGTTCAGTGGAGGTTTCAAGTTCAGACCACTATCTTGAAATGTTTCCAGGTGTGGTGGGTAAGAAACAGAAAATTACTTTTCAGAGCGTCAACCACGATTGCACAGCTTAGAAGTTGTTGCAGTAGTACACAGCAGCATCCGTCAGTAGCCCTAGCGTGTAAATTGGGTTCCGATGGCAGGGAAACGCCTGCGGCTATGGATCTAAAGATTCCTCTTCTTGATGGATCTGTAAAAAACATTTTATATGTTTGAGACACAAACCGGTCGACTTTAGAAAAGTGGGTGCAAACTTTTTCCGCGACCCTGTGCTTAATACATGCACCATCTGTGAATAAAAACCTTTAGTTGGTGGTTATAGTTGTTTTTATCATGTGCGTTACTGCATCGGTAACAAATAGCAGGACGCTGATGTGGAATTCTCTTGGGCCACAGTAGTTGCAGAAGTGATCGAACAGTCGACTGATTGTTGAATGGTTAATTGCTTTCAAAATTTCTGTGTTCAGCAGAAATACTTGACCCAGGCTGTTGATTTTCATGATCCCCGTAATGACGTGGGCTACGGAGTAGCCTTCAATGTTGCTGTTTCATCAATAGAGGCAAAGCCATTGTTAGCTTTAATTGTTTGTCTAATTCTTCTTAGCAGCGAGAAATATCGTTTCTTCTTGAAGTTGTTTCACTGGGAAATGATTTGCCAATGTTGTGATACAGGAAGTCCTTTAGCTTTGCATTGCTTAGAGGAATATTTACTGATACTAGAACGTTCTTTGAAAAGTGCTGAAGATTTACTGCTACTTGCTGCAGCTTGTGTTAACAGTAACTGCACTGATTTTTGGCACCATTCTCGAGAGCATGTTTCACGTGCTGTTGTATTGGAATCTTTTCCAGTTGCGACTGTAACTTCACAAATCTTGCACAATAATATCAAACCATTCGTAAACAGGTCTTCGCCAAATTCAGAAATTATTTGGTTTAAATGATACTGCTTTGCTTTCGGCATTTTGAGCGCAATTGAATTGCAACTAAAATGGACTCCTGCAGCAGCTGATTTTCCGGCCAACTGTTTTCCAAAGTTTGTTATTTGGCTGAAAGGTGGGAGAGGGGGTTGTAAGCACCATAACTGTTCTGGAAAGCAGTACATCAAAGTCGTCTCTAGTCATATAACGTTTACATCGGCAGCAATCCGAAAAAATAGTCGTGTAATAAGGGACTCTGGTTGTACATTGTGACATGTTTTAATCCTTTATTTCTCAGAATGTGTGACCAACTGTTTAAATGACACTTTCTGGCAAATAACTAGGTAAAAATAGATTAAATTGCTCGTTTTGCATCTATAAATCCACAAATAGGATTTAAGTATGTACATATTAGCATCACATATAACATTTTAGATCGAAAATAAATCCATCAACACCGGGGCCCTGATTACGTATTTACTAACCTGAAAACAATTTCTTTAAAATTATACATGTATATATGAAGAACCATTAAAGGAACATCGCTTTGTCTGTTATAAATGGTGACCATTTGCTACAATATAAGTGACATAAGGATGCTGTCAATGATTTTTTTTTTTTTTTGAATGGTGTTTAAAGCCCGTTTTTGCTACTGTGGCACCACAGGCGGTGCACACTGGTGATACATGAAATGAAATGATAAATTGGGAAAGGATTTTTTAAGGAAGGAAACGTTCCAGGCCTAAGTTTAGGGTACCTCCCCGGCATTCGCCATTTATGAGGACTGAGGAAAACCTGGAAAAAAACCTCATTCGGGGAGGACGGTCCTGGCGGGATTCGAATCCCAGACTCCGGCGTCTTAACGACCTCGGCCACCGGTGGCGGTCTGCCAATGATGTAATGTCTCATGTTCTTTCAGAGATTATAGAGGGATCAAAGCGTTTGAAGTAGAGAATCTATGGTTTGCGAAAGAAAGAAGAATAAAAAAGATTTATATGCTGATAAAAAGATGTATTGATATATACTTTGTTATTTATTGTCGTTCTGACAGCTTTGGTCTTCTCGCGATGTCTGTAGATTGTGGAATGAATACTGTGGGCATAGTCTGTAGGGAAGAATTAATGAAATTTTGATGGCGTAAATGAATTAAAATTTCTTAGTGTCTTAAAGTTACCTGGCATTCACTTCCTCAGGGTTAGAAAAAACTCCTTACCCAAACAGCTTGACCAGACCGGGATTCAAACCCAGAACCTCTGGATTAATAATCACGAACTCTACCACTAGACCACGGAGGCGGTCAATCCTGCTTTTCTGTTTTGTAAGCTACCGAAATTATTGATCGTTATGAAAACAAAAGGAAAAACATGTTATCGTTTCGTTCTATGTTGTCTAGTTTAATGCATTTAATATCCTGAGTTAAAAAGTCCACAAATGAAATTTATTATCCTTGTTGATTATTAATAAATCATTTAATATCGAAATAGGTACATCTCAAAAAAAAAAAAAAAAAAAAAAAACACGATACACGACAGTCAGACCTTGGTGAGGTTGCTACATTTTTATACATATTTTTATTGTTCTGAAATAACTTTTTTAAATGTAACCTCTGGTACTAAGTTTCATATTAGTTTCGCTGTGGTCTTTTAGACTTTTTATATTCAATATTGTCATAAACTCGTGGCTATATAAACCGGGTGATTCGTTTGGTAAAGGTTCTAAACTATTATCTATAAAAATTGCCTTATTCAAGTAATAACTTGCAAATTTATATACTGATGCTTACAAAAATGCAAAACAGGAGCTTCTCATAATTTATGTTGAAAATCGCCTCCCAAATCCAGGAATACTTGTCTTCATCTCTCCTAATTCAGAAATACTTCTCCCAAAGTAGGGAGGTAGGGGCTTCAATGACTTAAAATTCTGCAGAGTTTGTATATCTTTCCCTTCAGTAGGCCCCAGAGAAAGAAGACAGGAGGCGTTAGATTGTGAGATCTGAGTGGTTGAACATCTCTCACGTTCCATTGTTGAATATGACATGCCTTAAGCGTGTTATTTTTTTTTTTTTTTAATATATGTTCCTACTCTTTGAAGCGCGGAATGTAGATATTTTGTCTATTGGGAAAGTCTTCATAATGACTTTAATGGTGACGATGTAATCCCTACTTTACATTATTTATATGCGGCCTCCTGAATGTTGAATGAGAAAAGTGCTTGTTACTTCTAAGTTTTTAACCAATTTCTAGATGCAACGCGTTGGTGGTACACGTCTGTCACCAAATTCAGTGGGAAATGCCGTTTAAATTAACCAGTATTTCGTGGAACATAAACTGTACACTTGTGTTCATTATTAATCATGCTACATTTGAGTGACAACTGTCGAGATGCGGTGACGCGGAACTTAGAAAATGAAGGTTACTGGACGGGACGATTTTGACTCTGGAATTTCATGCTATTTTCCATCGTTGAAAATGTATTTATATATAAATTTGTAAGTCATGTCTAAATAATATTATTATAGAAAATAGTATGGGGTCTCTAGCGAGAGAATTAATAATAACTCACAAGGAACACTCCTAAGGCTGTTCTGGGTCCTAACAGATCATTTGAACCTTTCGAATTTAGTCACAGCACAAATAAATGTCAGGATTGTACGCTCATTTTGCCCAGAAATCTCACTTCCTCGCCGCCCCCCAAATATAACGCTCTTTAACAATCTGTAAATCCACAATACGTACTCACGGCTTAAAATTACTTACTCTCGAGATTTTTACATTCAGAAAGAAAAATGTATGGACCTCGGTCGGAGTTGAATCCAGGAACGATTTTAAGGGGAGCCAAACATATTATTCCAAATCGAGTGGGGTGACTCAGGCGGTAAGACTTGGGTCTCGTAAGCGAAAGGTTTGAGTTTAAATCCCATAGGTCGGCCATCCTAACCGTTGGTTTTTCCCTGGTTTCCGCTGCTCAATGCTGGGAAGGATTTTTATTTACCACGAGTGTTCTCCCATTTCATATCATTTCATTCCGTTGGTTGGATTGAAAGTGCTAGGGCGAGGTGTGCTGGTTGGTGTGGTGGTGACTTGCGCTTAGCAAATGCTTTTGCCCAGGCATCTTCTGAGGGGTTCGAACTCTTTGGGGAATGGTCTCCACCAGTATCGGGTTGTTTTGTATAGAATTGTGTTAGGGACCTCACTTCATTCCTTCCTCCCAAATATGTCCCCATTGGAGGCATGGGAACAAAAGACAATACAGCATACTGGATTTATCCCGAACACTTTTGCTTTATTTGAACATGAAAATACATTCTAGTATGAGTTTTTAGATATGTAGCACATTGGCAACATATTTCATTTCTTTTAAAGCACTATCAACCATATTCATTATACCTTTGCATCGGTTGGAATTAGCCATGCCATTCGTTCTTCTGCATCGAACTCAGTTCTTCTTCATAGGCACAACAATGGATGAGGCATAGGGGATTCTTCATATTTGCAGCAGGAGGAAGTCGTGCTGTGTCTCTAAGATGGTTACGTCAACAATTTCAACAACTGTGAGCAGATACATTGAAAATCTCTCACAACCCTGTCTCCAGACTTTTAACAATATCGTTGCTCCCTTGTTGAGAAGAAAGTGGTTTCCATTTTCTTCCCCCTGCATCTTGATAGGAGCCACTTGTCACTTGTATGAAAACATCCAAATTATGAATGATACAAATACTTGGTTTTAATATAAAATTTGGTAAATGCATCTCTCGTCCCCTTTTACGAACATATCCGTCGAGTGTCTTCATTGCCAAATCTTTCCAATATTTCTCTGCACCATTCCATCTGATCTGTTTTTGCTCTTTTATGAGATTATGCAGTAATACCCATTCTCCTTCTTAAGTTGGTGCGGGTGGGTGGAAACGCACGGCGAGCCACAGGCCCCTCGATGTCTTTATGCACTACCATTGCATCATTCTCTGTAGGGAAATGTATTTTTCATTCATTACCTGTGGTAGTCTGCCATCTCTTTCATGTTTAAGGATGGTCACTCTCACGTTCAGTAAACCAGTGGAAAGCCATGCCACATAAAAGAGAAACGTTCCTGAATGCCTCTGTCAAACGCTTAAGTGACTGTGAATGATTTAACTCGCATTTAAGGCTTGCAAAAGCTTTGCGTGAACATGTTTTCTCTCAGGCTGTATTTTACACTTATTGGTTATGAACACCCAGTATCTTCAACAGTATGCCGCTCAGAAAAGACCATGCGGAATCCGTGTCATTATTGCAGATATAGTATGAGAAGAACCTATACGGGTGGCTGATGTCACTAAACCTGTTAGGTCTGCGGTTCGAGTCACGCCAAGTCAGTCCCCCTTGATTTATTTATTTTATTTATTTATTTGTTTATATGTTTACTTATTTTTATTTTTATTATTTTATTTATTTATTTATTTGTTTGTTTGTTTGTTTGTTTTCCCCAGTTTCCTCATCAATGGCAAATGCCGGGGATATACTCTAAACGTAGACCAGAAACACTTCTTTCCGCAAAATGCCTTTTCATATTCTAGTATCATGTGACTATCGCCTGTGATGCCACAGTAGTAAAAGCGGGCATCAAACATTATCTGAAAACTGAAAGGGAAAATATTTAATTAAAGAGCTTGTGTTGCCAGACCATTATATCTCAAAAGGTTTCTAGTCTCTGTCGCTATCATCATCTAACGTAACGGCTTTAAAACTTTTCTTGAACGTGTACCTTTAATTCAAAATTTAAATTTAAATTTATATAAAGTCGTTCATCACTGATTTAGACATTTAATGATATAATTAATCAAATAAATGCATCATATTTCTTTAACCCCCACGGGTGGCCAAAGTCGTTAAGGCTCGGACCCGTGAGCCGGAGGTCTGGGGTTCGATTCCTGCCAGGACGGTCCTTCCTGACTGCACTAATGAACCTTCCACTTTTTCCAATTAAACCCATGAGAGTTTCGTATTCATTTAAACCTGATACACAAACAAGTAAACGTATTAAAATCAAAGTAAACATTGTTCTCTGTTCATGTAAACTTACTTCTGTTAATAAACTTTTAAATTTCCGCGCTTACCCTGACTTTATGGAGTTGCATTCCTTCCGTACCCCATTACAATTAACCCGCTTTGAAAGTATGAAAAAACGGTGTTCAAGCTTTCAAGGGTGAACTAAATTTATTGAAATTTTGTTATTGAAACGTTTCGTCTAAATTATAGTCTGAATTAAAACTCTGAAATTTAATGCCAGGAATGTACAGGAAATGTACGTCATAATTGTAACGGCGAACCCTGGTATAACCGGAGCTTACTTTACACTTCATGAAAAATAGTTGCTTTCTCAATAATTTATATAAAAAACACAATTAACTTTTAATTTTAGACTATAGAACTATAAGAAAGTGTCAATTGTTGAGAAAGGGGCCGAATTGATTATGAGGGATAATTGCATGCGAGCGCCTTTCAGTCAACAATCTCATTGATACCTTATTCACCACCCAGAATGGAACTTGATCTATAGATTTAAAGCATGGTGCATAAAAACTATTAACTATATTTTTTTTCTTCTACGTTCCTTTTTTATAACAACCTCAAATATTTTGTTTTTTTTTTTAATATGGTGTTGTTCTCGCTATCTTACCGAATGTTATCTTCAAATATTTCGATCTTGGTGCCGAAATAATTATTTAAATGATATCAAACATTCGTTAGCCTAAATTAAATTACCGAAAAATTATCACCACACGTGGTATTACTGAACAGAGTTTTCCAAGCCTTGAATTTATTAACTATAGTGGGGCATATGTAAATCATCCATTTGCAAGTTGGCCTATACCGGCTATCCCCTCCTCTTCGCCTACTAACTTCACCTTTTTAAAACTACCGTGTTACAAATAAAATACACTCATTCTGTACTCACTGTTTTTGCAGAAGACGCTGGAAATGTTTTACATTTTGTACGACACTAAGTTGCATCTTTTTAAGAAACCACCTTTTACATTCATCAATTCTTCTCGTGATATTGCTATGCATTTTTAAATAAGTGGAAGTTTTTCTATCATAATTAGAACTATTCTTCCTTTCCGTTCTATAAGAAATCTTATTTCCTTAGATGATAAAATGAACATTTCACGTGAAAATAGTCGATAACGATGGTAAATGTACACAATTTCAGTATTTGCTGGCAATCAGATTCCGTAACCAAATCCAGAAATTAAGTAGCGGAAGTATATTTTGAAATTGAAATGTCACAAAAGACATAACACAAAAACAGGAATAGTAAAGAATAAATCAATGAAATTTTATACGTAAAGAAATTTTCAGAGCAGACTGGTTAGTAATTAATGTTGGCGTCATGGAACAGATTTAATACACTCTATTAGGACCGCAGTGATTTAGAGCTAATCTAAATTTTTTACAGTTAATTGGTACAATAAAACGCCCATGTTAAAAAAAAGAGAGAGAAGACAGTTCTAAAACTTTATAAAACCTTGATACGACCAACATATTTTATGGTAATGAAAATTTGCCCTTAGCAGTCCAAAAGGAAAAACGAATAGAACCAACTGAAACCATATAAATTATTCAGACCCCTAGGAACTAGGCATTAAAAGTTAAAGTAAGAAAAGATCATATTCGTGAATTATTAAACGTGACCAACTTACTGGAAATCGCAGAGCACTATAGAATGAAAAGACAAGCATCATCTTCCGAATAAAAGCATAAAAAATGTAAAGAAATTTGCAAATAAGAAAATGTTCGTCATGCAGGAGCTGCTAAAACTGAGCGAATACCTCAGCGTGATGAATAACGTTTAATAAAAATGAATATAAAAAAATGAATATAAAATGCAAATTAGGTCTTATTAATTAAAGATAAAATAAGTTATGGAATTACTGCATGGTATTAGGGGAACAAAATTAGAATTGTTGCAATCTATAAATATTACAAAAGAGAAACCATATTTTTAGAATTATCATTACTATTATTGAGATTAAGCCACAAACATTAATGGTATATTATTAAATAATATCTGCTCTCTTCACGACGATATAAAATACATCCATCGTTATAAATACAGATTATATGCTGAATTAATTTGTCATTTTATTTTAAAACAATGTAGAGAAAATTAATCACAAGAGCGCTTATAAATTTCGGTTTTCAATTATACCCCTACTCTTAATGGTTAAATTTCCCTAATTTCCGGATACTATTTTTCTTATTTTATTTCGAATTTTGTTGTGAAGAAACAAATATTGGTGCCGGTAGAGCGATTTTTAAATTTTGAGTTTCAGGTACACCCCTACTCCTAAAGCCCGATTTCCCTGATTGTCAGAAAATATGTTCTTTATTTTATTTAAATGGTATATAAGGAGTTTCGATGTTAAAAAGCAAAAATTAATGTCGCTAGAGCGATTTTTAAGTTTTGGGTTTCGGGTTTCGGATAAAACCCTCCACCCTCCTAATAGTTCTATTTCACTGATTTTTCATAAAATGTTTTTCTTATTTTATTTCAGTAGCATATACCCAAGTTTTCGCTTTAATCCCCACTTATTTTTCAGGTATACCCCTACTCCTGATGGTTCAATTGCCCTGATTTTCGGAATAATCTTTTATTAATTAATTATAAAGAAATCTGCAGAGATAAGTAAAATAAGAGTTGAGATAAATAAAACATTGCGGCCGTTAGAACGATTTTTCAATTTTTAAAAGAAATTTTGATTTAGGTTAACCCCCACCCCAATGGTTAAATTTTGCTGGATAACGAACTCGACAATTCGTTTGTTTGATAGCTATATGCCTAGTTTCGCTGAGAAAAAACAGCGCTGGAGCGTTGGGGACACACACACACATCGGTGGAGAATAGGAAAGATTATTCAAAACGAATTCTATCTGTACATTCGCAATAGTTTACATTCCTTCGGAATTCGCTAAAAAATGTTTTACGGGTATGGCTGCAATAATTTCATTACTTCATAATTCCCTAAAATACTGACAACTATTATATCTATAACTCTAAATGTTTATTTTGTTGATGATAATGCATTCTAAAATGAAACTTCGCTTCAAAAGCACTTTTGAGTTGGAAGTGGTAAATAATTAATTTTCCCCAATAAGAAACAACTCTCTGCTTTGAACTCGGATCTGGTGCGTTTTGAACGATATCATTATTTATTCGGGAGAGATATTGGGTATTAAAAATGTAGTTTTTTGGGAATATTTCAATGTTTAACGGCAGGAAAACTACCGGCATCTTTACGAGAGGTCCAAATGGGAACCGCATTTATCAGGAAGGACGATTTTTCACAGTGTTTGATAATCTCCCTTTTCCAAATCCTGTTAATTCGTACTGTATTCGTGGGTCACTATTTCATATACCCGACAGGCAAAATGCCCATTACTGGGGATGTTTTTGGCGCATTCATGTAATGGAATACGGTGGAATTACATTTTCCACATTCAGTAGGATTTTAGAACAGCGCAGAATAAAGCCTTTCCATTGCAGCAGTTATAGCTGGTCATTATCGTGTTTAAATAGTTCCGTAGATAGCCACTCAACACAAGGGGCGTTCTTAGGTAATTCCAGTAGATTTTGATACATGTGAGAATCAAGGGGAGCGCACGCCTAACTCACACATTTAAAAACGTTGCTTTATAAAGTGCTAAAAATATTAAATGCAGAAAACAAACAATAAATTCCAAATGACATGTTTTTCCAAATGTGCTATATGGTGATGTTTTCGCTATTTTAGCCCATACAGAAGGATTAACAATAGGAGATAATCCAGACCTTCCTTCCTGCTTAATAAACAAATTCTTGTAACTTTCACTGTTGCGTTTTAATTATTATTTTTTTTTTCTGCAGGTATTTACTATCGCTTTCGCCCAATGACTCTCTAAAGTCACCGGTCACGTGAAACCTAAATACTCTGTTCAGTTTAATTTTCACAGGCCTTAGTTGCGTAGTCACCTTTCTTTACCATCTATTTATTTTTATTGCTTGTTTACCAATAATGTTTCGTTGTAATATGAAAGAGTAAACTATACCGTTCTTCTCTTTACCTCATTCCGGATGTCAAAAGTACCAGATGCACTTTGCCATCCCCAATTGGCAGGTGGGCACAGAACCACATTTTTTGATACACATTATTTGGTTGATAAAGTTATAATTTATACTTATACATTCAAAAAAATTCAGGAAATGTTTGGTTTCGTTAGCACATGAAGTGCGATGCGTGGTAGCGTTGACGCGTCAGAGTTCTCAGATTTATCTTTAAAGCTTCCTTCATCATGGCATTAAAACGTGCCACTTGATTACTGCATTCGCTTTTCGTACGACCTTTTGACTCGTTAAAGAGATCAGATAAAGCCTTTAGTTCGTTCGTTAACGCAGTTCGCTATTCTAGGTAACATTTTTTTTTTTGGGGGGGTATTGTTTTAGCAATTACATCAGGTTGAGCCATGTACTCGATACTTTTAGCCAATAAGGGGAAAGAGACGCGGAAGGACATAGTTCTCTATTTATATGTAGAGTAAAGAAATGCAGTTTAACTGCTTGATTTGCGTTAAGTTATTTCATTAGTATTGTGGGTTGTGATTTTTAAATGTACAGTTCTATATAAGTTATAAAAATGTACAATTTAGCAAAAAATGTGTTTCCTGAAATATGGCATGCTCGCCTTAATAGTGAAATTTGAACACAGTTGGAGAACTGCTTTCGAAAAAAATCATCGTAGCCTACGCAGAGTATAACATGAGAAGTCTGCTTAAGATAAAGCAAATCAAAGATACAATAACCTTATGACCTGGATAGATCTTTTAAACATTGTGTTACATGAATCCAACAAAATATCAAAGAATCGAGGGAAAGGACATTGTCTGATATGTTTAATATTTGTCTATACTTGAAATCGATCATGGTATAAGCCCAAGAAAAACGGTGAGTTATGCCATAGTTAATTTTGGTCTTTTAAATTCTAAGTAAATTCTCTGCCACGAACAAAAATAATTAATTAAAAAAAATACATGAATCTCAGAGTTATTAAACTTGAATATACTTTTCAGCAGCATCTTACACATAAGGCCTGAAGAATTACACTGCCCAGTGGCAAAAAAATTGGTAGTGCATTATTATCTCAACATTAGGAGTGCCTCTTAGAAAGTATAAAACTATACTGATATAACGGCGAAATGCATTAAAGCGTCTGTACTCTCGGCATGCTTCTAATTAGCAACTATTAATTAATATACTAGGGCATTCGAAAAATAATAACAACATTGTTTATTCTTTCATACTAAAATTAATGCGTCAAACAGTCAGTCTCATGCCATACCCACCGTACTTTGCCAAATTCTTGGAAGACGATTCATTCCATCTCCAGCGTCATTTTTAGATATTCATCTACACCCTTTGGATATTAACTCTTGATTAAAAGAGAATGTGTCGCAGAAGTTTCAAAACAAGTCATAATCACTAGAGCTTATGAACAAACCCTTCACATTCATGTTCCTATTGCTTCTTAAGTCTTGTTGTCTCCATTCGCTGCCACTTTCCAGTTTCAACGTAGTGGGCACAAACTTTTGTTACTAAAAATGTATGAACAGACGATGCTGCAGTACAAAGTTCCATGGAAATTTCTGCACATGTCTGCTTTCAATAAAGCCTTTACATTCTCAACATGGAAATCATCTGTTGCAACCGTGATCCATGTTCACAGTTCTCCCTTCATTAACAAAATACTTCTTGCAGTAGTTCGTTATGGTGATTTCTCTCCCAAAAGCTTCTTGTAATGCCCTAAAGCACTGAGTTGCCATTTTCTTCCCCTGAAATTTATAGGAAACACCGTTGTTCACACCCACGGAATATTTTAGGGGGAATTACTGGATTTCAAATCAGAAACAATTTACAAAATAATGAACGATTGGTGCTCTACAACACAATACAAGATAACAACGATAAATGATACAGCCTTATTTTTCATTAATTTTCGAATGCTCTAGTAATAATTAATAAACATGTATAGGCATTACTGAAATATTTTCTTTCAAGCGAGTTTTATAATCTACTGACAAACAAACAAACAACTGTTAACTTAATCGCACACCTTAAGAAAAAACAAATAAACAAAATGAAACATTGCTATTGAAGTCTTAATGTGCCTTAAGTCCACTTCGACATGATAGTTTGTTCACTAAACTTTTCTCGTTAAGCGTTCCACTAATAGGCTGTAGTATGATAGATGAACTCCTATGATGTGCATTGGGTATGCGTAACGCGCTCTGCATTAATTGGAAATGAACGAAAACAAATTCGCCCTACGTTGAATCCAACTTTAGCAAATGTTACCTACGCTACAGTAAGTTAGACCAACTGAGAAGACAGACTTTTTCTTGTTCTTTCTTTCTCTCAAATTTTTAAAAAAAAATTTAAGGGGTCTACATGCGAAGTAATGAAACTCCAGTTGTTGCTATAGGAACTAATAAACAAAACTTTTTCTTCTTCTGTTTATTGGGCACGGGGTTGATAAGTTGTTTTAGCTCGAGAGCTGAGTAATTGGTGGCAGAAGCAACCAATTAAAAGTGCATAACAGAAAGGGGATGTCATTTGTACACGGATGATCGCCAGATGTATCAGTTGTTATACGTGCTTGTTTTTATTATTTTTAAGAACCACTTTAGCTTTATGGTTAATTATTTATTAGTAGATGATGGCGATGATAATGATTACTGGTTTAATTATCTCAAAGAGTTCTGATGTTTTATTAAATTAATGCATGATTTCAGTAAGAGAGTTGAAAGCTGCGGAAGATGTTGATGGGAGTATTAAGTGATTATTAATACATCAAACACTAAATTCCCTACCACTTAATAGCTCTTTGGGAACGCTACGTGCAATTTCTCACCGTGACAGGTTTACTTCTTCCACGAGAATTGCGAGGGGCTTACCTTTGAATTATGTGCAAGAAGGCGTAAAGTTTTTATGAACCTCTGCAGCTTTTATGGAAAATTTTCATCATACAATGCCTTGTTTTTATGTATATGTTTGACAAAGAGTAAAATAAACGCTTTTTCTCCCCTTCTTCCACCCTAACTGGCTTTAGCGTAGGTTTAACTGCTAAACATTCGCTTTTATTTCAGAAAGCTTTGCTTGTTTTTTGTTATAAAGTGAATATCACTTTGTTATTCAGACTTACGGCTCACAAAAAGCAACAAGTTTCCTTTGTTTCTTATTTTAAAACTCACCTGGTGGTCTCGGCAGTAAAACACTGCAGTTTTGTTTATTATGGCCTTGGTTCGTTTCCCAGAGACTAAGGAAAATACATTGAAAGGCAAGACTAAAAATTACACTGTGCACCCTTTGGCCTAAGAACTGTTTAACGGTTTTTAACTTCATAAAACCGGAACAAAGTAAAAAAGACTTTAAACGACTTTAATTAAAAGAAAAGCACTTATATTGCACCTACAAGTCATGACTAAATTGTGAATTTGTACCTTATATAAAGTTTTAACTGGATATGCACTATCCTGGACATTTTCTTCTTTTGTTGTTGAGTGCTGCTTTCACGCCAAACATAGTACTTCATCGGCTGTCGGTGACGGCAACAGTCATATGCCGGTAACAGAATAAATAAATTTACCTTATTATTTATTTTAATTGATACTTTGTTGTGAAGAGTTCAAATATGACCTTAGCTTTTTACTTGCACCCTTACTTTTTTAGTAAATCTGACACTATTTTTTTTTTTGAAAACAATAAATTAAAGTGAATTTACCATAATGTGTAGCCTCATCAATATAAATTATGTGATTTATTAGCTTAACAGTTAGTTCGTTTTCCAGCTGTTGTCAGTTACATTTGTGCAGTTTGATGCATCTCTGTGCTTTCTCTTATGATATTACAGCAGTAATAATCTGCAAGCGTATGAGTTTCCCTCTTCCTTGGAATTTTTTATCCATTCAGGAATATCTTGGCGGTATCTTTCTCCGTGTTCATCACTGACTTATCTAAGGGTAGCAGGGAAGAAGTCCAAATAAGAACGCAAGCAGTGAATTTTGAGGGACAGGTAACTGCCAAGTTTTCTATGCATTTCTAGTAATTTGCAAATGATTGTTCATAGATTTTTGCTTTAATATTATCTAAGAATTGTTCACAAATGCTCTTGAATGATGACCGTGTTTCTTGTTCCCTATGGTTAAATGTGCATGCTATGAAGCAGTTGATCTTTCTATCTTTCTTACTTTCTTTTTTCTTTTTCTTTTTTTTCTTTCTTTCTTTCTTTCTTTCTTTCTTTCTTTCTTTCTTTCTTTCTTTTGTTTTTAAATCTGCGATCCAATAAAAAGGCCTTTCTTCAATTTTAGCATTTTAAGGAATTTTTCATGAAGTGGTGGCAAAATAATTGTAGATCTATTAATTAACTGTTTAATTGTGACATTCTTTTAACCAGGTCTACCAGTGTTTCTATTCAGCACAGCTATTTCATTCACACAAAAGCAGTAATGTTTTATATAAAAACTTTGTTATCCTAATAGTAATCCAAGTTCACAGATAGACCAGTTGTAATTGTGCCTACTACGTTTGCGATTACTTATCTGGAGGTTCTGGGTTTGAATCCCGGTTAGATCAAACTGTCTGGTTAAGTTCTTTATCGAAGGTTTTCTTTACCCTGAGAAGGTAAATGTGAGATAGCTTTAAGGACTCCGAGTTCATTTGCGTCATGATAATTCACTTCATTTCATCCTTTGCTACAGACATCTCGTACACCTATATAAATTACAGACGCCGCAAGAACAGCTGGGCAGTCAAAGCGACAATAGGATGTCTCACCTAACTCTGCGACCTCAAATATTTTTCAAATGGAACAAGATACGAAACATCTAGTTGCGCAAAAATGTACCCAAGACAGGAGCCCCCACAATGGGAGGGTATGCACAATGCAGAAAATTAAAATAATATAGTTTTCAACTGAAAGTTACATTTTTTAAAAGGAACATGTATGTTTTTTCTAGGGAACTGTAAATTAGAGGTTCAATTAGAGATAACAGACTCGTTTTCACTGTTTTAAACCGCGTGCCTTCTGAAACAGAAAAAATTGTAAAGAGTGACAATGGAGACACTGTTTCGGACGTTATGCAAAGAGTACTGTGCATAGTGCAAGGTTGCTTGCAATGTCTGTACTAAAACATACAGTAAATAAATAATTCAGTTCAGGCCCTGCTTCAGAAAAGTAGGGTCTATTACATACAAGTGTATTAGTGCAGGTCCTTGTAAAGTATGATCTTGTAACTTTCTGTTCCACGGAAGAAGTGCAACACTTGTAAAGTATTAGCAAAAAGTTACAAAAAGTCTATAAGACAGCTGTTTGCCATGCGTCGCCATACCTTGAATTAGGGCTTTTTAATCTACAGTGTATCATTGTCATTCCTAAAAAATGGGTCTTGTTTTTTCTCAGACATAATGATAATTTCAATAATTTATTATGCATTTGTCCATATGTAAGCAAAATAATCCACTTTGAGACTACTGTCCCATAAGACTATCTTTAGGAGTATCAATTTCAGCCGTCGAGAGATAGCTGAAGAATCGCTTCCGGATTGCTCTCGGTCATTTATTTTATTAGTTCATTTGATCTTTTGTATTTATTTGTTTGTTTTATTGCATGACAATCACCTTTCTACCAGCAAAAAACTGGGAAAATTGTGTCAAAAGAGATTACTTTGAAAGAGAATGAAAATAAATTATTTTCGTAGCATGTAGCAAGAATCTTAAAAATACATCAACTAAGATGCTGGTCTGGAATATGCATTTGGAACAGGAAACGGCAAATCAGTCATAAGCCGTACTTTATTTGCACTTAACTAACTTTATCATTATATACTTATTTATTCTTTCTTTATTTATATTTATATTCATCATCATCATTATTATTATTATTATTATTATTATTATTATTATTATTATTTTGTAGTACTTAACACATTTGGGTCAACTGCTCCCAAAATCATTAAAAAGATAATAGATCTTGCGCTAGTATTTTAAGTTACTACACTTTTAGAGAATTTATATAAATTATCAGTTCCTTACTAATACTAATACTTATGTTGAACAGAACTACGAAAACTCACTTGTACACTTGTTAAGTATGGAGTAGCAAAAACCTTTGTGAAACAGAACTTTACTAGTAACTACAAGCTACAAGTCCATATACTTGTAATGTGTTAGACCACACTTTAATGGGACAGGGTCCAGCATACTCCAGTGCTCACTGCACTTGTGTCTTCTGATCAGGTGGGCTGTGATGCTGTCAGTGTCAAACAAGGCATCATATGTCACTACACCAAGAACTGTATGGGAATGCCCTCATTGCCTTCTGTCGTTTTGCACTTCAGCATTAGCAGGATAATTATATTCCAAAGTAATATTTTATTTACGAATGAGCTTCGTTCACAAATCGTGTTAATGTGAATTTGAGGATTTGTGCGGTATCATTGGCAACCGTCTTGTAGGCCCCTTTTTTATCACGGAACATTAAACGGACAGCATTACGGATCATTCTTCACACTCTTCTCCTTCTCATAGAGGACGTGGGATTGGAAACGCCTCTTTCAATGTGGTTCCAGCATGATGGGTGCCCCGCACACTTCGCACATGTTCCCATAGAAGTAGTGGATGCAAAGTTTACAAATCGGTGGTTAGGACGGGGGGTCCTGTGAAATAGATAGCTCGATCCCTGGACTTGATGTCGACTGCTTTCTCTGGGGCGCAGTGAAAGATAAGAGTGTATCAGGGACCCTACATATGAAACAGGTGCGGCAATATCTGTAGCAACACTACAATCTGTGCAACAGTCGCTTGTTCACCGCCTCCACAAGCGTATTGATGCAAACGGCGGCCATTTAGAACATCTGCTGAAATGACAGTTCATCAAATAATATGTAACTGATTATTTGTGAGTGCGTTTTCAATGCTGGACATATAATTTACAAACATGAAGTTTCCTTGAGCTACAGGCAACTAGTAATTTTGTTTAGGGAAGTAAAACTAATTGTATTATCACTAATTGTGCCTCTAGTTTTCAATTTGCTAGAAAAAACATATATTTGCCATTAAAAATGTAACTTTGGGTTGAAAACGATGTTTTAATTTTGGATTGTGCATACCCCTTTATTGTGGGGCCCCTGGCATGAGTACATTCCTACGCAACTAAATTTTTCGTATTTTGTTTCATTTACAAAATATTTGAGGTCGCAGAGTTAGGTGAGACATCCGGTACCTGTTCTCTTTCAAACAATAGACGATAACAGAAAGCGATAATCTTATCTACAAACATTAAATGACAGCAACTGCTTTTCGACCTTCGAAGTAAATACGCTTATAATAAATATGGAACGGTTCAAACTAAACTTACGATTATTTTAAGTACAACTTGCAAATTCATTTTCATTTCATCTGACATGCTATTGAAGCTTGCAACAAACTTTTGTATTTAGTAGTACGGGGAAACAGGCATCGTCACACGATTCGCTAAGAGCCATTCAATCTTTGAAGGCCATACATATGCAGGAGGTTTCAAGCTTAATTTTGATGCTTCTGTGAAGAGCCTGGTCTGAATTGTGATTTTTAACCAACAGCATTCATCAAATCATCTGTGTTACAACAGTAACACAGATAGTCTTTCTTTCTGAAGAATTGAACCAGGTGATATACTTGTATGTCTTTGTAAGAAATTCCATTATTTTATCCTTGAACCTAAAAGTTCTGCTTGTTTTGTGAAAGAGTTAAATATCGGACCAGATCAATTGACGTGTTTTAGGATCTGGGTCTTCAAATTCTGACCCTGGACTTGGGTCATCACTTATTTCACATGTTCAAGGTTCAGGAGGAATAAGAATAGGTAACTCATCCTTGTGACTGACAGGCTAAGGCTAATGGTCTTTTTGTCTTTTCTCACAAGCACATACATAGTCATACAAAAAATCAACCACCAATATAATTGTTTGATCCCCTCTCCAAAAAAAAAAGTCGGAATTCCAAAAGGCATGGGAAATTACTTTAAGCATGCCTTTAGATGGGTGGCACAATTTCCATAAACCACATGAAGAACCTAATTGCGATTTTAATCATTTAGTCCAACGCCAAAATTAATTAATAAATCTTTCTATTAGTGATAGTATATTCTGTCTGTTAAAATTAATTGTATATTCACCACCACATAATAGAAATTAATAATTATGCGAAATATTTAACACTGTGATTTAGTATTCTTTATACTACAATTATATCTCTTCTTCTCGTTTGGTGCTATAGCCCGGAGTGAGGCTTGGCCTGCCGCGGCAACTTCTGCTTCCTCTGCCTCCATATTACGACTTTATTGATAGAGAGCCGTATTGCAGGGGGGGGGGGGCACGTGATTCGCCTATTGCACACTTTTGTGATCGAAGAACTCCACCTCTCCATCAGGCAGCTTCCCAATTGTCCTCACGAGTCTGGGTGGACCCCGTTCCACACCTCCCTAACTTAGAAAATTTCCTAAGTTTGCACCGGGAATCGAACCCAGGCCTCCAGGCCAGCAGTTAGCAACATGTCTTCTGCAGTCATGTATTTCAATACCAACCAGTTCTAGAGGTGGTGGTTTGTGATCCGAACTTTATTGAATCATCAAAGTTTTGCAAGTATGTACCACATTTTTAAAAACGACTATGTATGGAAAATACACATGTATAGTAGAAAGTGATTAAAAAAAAGGCTCTATTTGTACAGCGTCTCTCAAATCATTTTCACGTGATAACTTCTTCTTCTTCTTCTTCTTCTTCTTCTTCTTTTTTTTTTTTAAGCGTTCTGTAGTGTGCACTTGCACTGTTCCTAAGCAATGTTATTTTGTTTGTTCAAATTTTGACTTATGTATAGGATTATTCTAAAATAAGTGCTAATTTCAAATGAGTATCTTCTGTAAATATTAACAGTTTTGCCCCATATAAAACCAATGTGCTTTAGACAGATTTTTATTACCATATGCATTTAACTTTCGTTACTATCGCAACTATGGCAAGCTTGTATAAACAATTGTAGTTCAAAATTCTGACAGCAATATTCGATCAATGTTGGAATGTTTTTGCCTTTATGAATTTGTATTGGTCTCATTCAGTGCTATTACAAATGCAATAGACAATATTTCGATGCAATGAGATTTCCAACATTCAATGAGTTGAGAAATAGACCTTGCTCTGTAAAATAATTTTAATTACATCGGGGAATTATTACGTATAGTGAGAGACATATTATGGTCAAACACGAAGAAAGCTACAATGGTAAATACTTTTTATTTTACATTCATATTCACCGTTCATATTATTATCTACATATAATGATGTAATAGCTCATTTTCTATGGTATTTTTCAGGTGAAAATAGAAGACATTTCAAGAATTACGGGAAAGGTAGTGGATTTGAGATCATATTTTGCATAAATAACCCTTAATAAGCTTTATATTTAAAATGCGTTGAGAGTAACTGGTAGAATAAATACGTAGTTTAAATTATAGTATGAAAATTCTCCGTTCGAGATTCATGGGTAGAATTGCACTAGTTCAGGGTTTTTCAACCTTTTCCAGTGACATACCATTACATTCAACGCAGGATATTAGATGTACCAGCCAGCAAATTTTATGAAGGAAATGCATGATTTTGTGGTACAGGATCAAAATAAGCATTTCACTACATTTATAGCATTACTAGTGATTTATTTAGTTATTTCTTGAATGCACTATTTATAATTAGATATTTATTGAAGAAAAAAACTTGTTCAATCTATTTCTATTCAATGGATTGTTCCGTGAAATGTCTTAAAATTAATTTTGTCACGGTTAAAATATAGTGACTGAATGCATAAACACTTCCAGAAACTTATACTAGCAAATCAGTATTCAGACTTACAGTCAGTAAAATCCATTAACTTTAAAATTTAACTAATTTCTGACCTACACTTTTACTTCAGTGCAAAGATTGTGCTTGTTTAGCTTAACACAGTTATTCAAGTTTTGGTTTCAACTAATTTGATTCCAGTCAATGCGGAATCAGCATTTAACTTATTTCTGTACTTTTATATATAAATTGGAGAAACCCCACATTCATAACAAATAAGTAGTTACAAACACCAATAAAAATGACAGCTTTTTCTGAGATCAAGAGATATTAGTTTTTGTTACCAACCATAAGTCTGTTAAATCCATTTTCTTGATCATTTGGAGATAAGGTTTCTAGTAAAGTGTTTGCAATAGAAAACAGGTCTATAATCCAAAATTCTGAATCCAGGTTTTCAGAGAAGTGTACATTGAAATCTGAGATGAGACTCCCAAGGCGCTCCTTAATATTCACTATCACTTCACAATGAAGAGGAATTTAATTTTCACTTAAGAAAGCATGCAACCCTGGAAAGGAAGTGTCAATTTATTTTATTAAGAAACTTAGTTTTTTCTTAAGAGCCGCAACTCCACTACTTTCTTAAATGTAAATGCTCTCGCAGCTAAACAAATGGCAAACTGTATCCCATTGTTGTCTGAACAAATAATTTGAGTTGCGCTCTATCAGTGTCGTAGGATTAAAATTGAACTTTCGTGTTATTTGGTACAGTGCCACACAACGTAAAATCTATTGGTTCCATTTAATTATAGTAGAAATGTAAAATATTTGTTGTTTGTAAAATAAATGTTAATTTATCCATTTGCTAAAAGTTTACATACCACCTGGCAGTTTGGGAACCTCTGCACGATACACAATATTACAAGACCAAATGTTTCGTGAAACAGAACACTGATAAAACAAAATCGCGCGCTGATAACATCAATCTTCCACACTAGTAACTAGCTCATAAGTTCTAGAAACACACACTTGTAAAATAAACAAGTAATACTAGAATGGAGCTAGTTTTACTAGATCACAAGCTTCCTGAACTGGGCACTGGTGTTGTTACCAATAAAAAGGAATGTAATGACCGAAATTAGTAGAAAACAAAGTGAGTATATCAATAGTTTTACAAGAAATCTAGGAAACACTCATATAATGCTTGTAGTGCTAATAAAGTAGTAAAGCGTATGACATGTGTTATTCGACATCGTGGCGAATTCTAAGAAGATAGTTTAGATTCTATCTCTATTAAACGAAAATGTTTCTTGAACTCAAAGAACAAGATAGGCAGATTTAAATCACTTTCACTTTGCAAATGTTACCAAAAATTTGGAATAACGTCAAATTGCCAGACAGAAGCGTGTAAACAGATAAGAGAAGTTTCGAATTAAAGGTATTAGCACTCACAAATGCAGGATAATAATTTAAACACAGTGATTTAGCAAGAATAACAGAATGTCAAGTGTCTGGTATGGTTTAATGTCACATTTTATAATACGATCTTATTTCTATGAAGAAATGGAAAATGGAACAACGAAAATGATAACGGATAGTGATATTTTCGAATGTTGCCAGACTTTGTAATATCTGCATTGCTATATCATTATATAGAAAACGTTGTTTTTTTGCAAGATATCATATATGCAATACCGTAAAAACACCATTAAACAGTACAATTGATGATCGTGTAATTAGTAAGCATTTTTGAACACTTAGCCTCCTAGGTCACCAGACATGAATAAACTGACTACTGGTTATGTCACTATCTCTAGAAAGGATATTTCTTAGTACACCTTACCACGTGAGGAACTTAATCTTTATCTAGAAATGGACGTAAAAATGCGTTTATATCATAGAAGAACAATAATTTCTTATTAAACAACACAATAGTATTCATATTTAAATTTTTCTTGTTTTTTCTTAAATAATATTCTTATTTGTTCTTGTTATAATGCAGTCCCATTTCTTTATAAATAAATTGGCGTTTTTATCTTTACAGAATCTGAAAAATTGCCAAAGTTATGGCTATATGAATATGGGAACTGATTGTAGAATAAACTGATATAATTAACACAACATTGGTTAGATTGACTTAATTTTATTAGAGTTAATAATTAAAAGAAAGATAATAAATAACGAAATAATTTGAATAATGAAGTACATTGAGACTGTTTTATACAGTGTAATTTTATAAGCCATTTATGTTTCAGAAGAACATTTGTGTTGTTCCTATCTTATTAGTTTAAAAAGTAACTAATAAATGCAACATCAGATTGTTTCCAAATATAAAGTACGTATTTTCATGACAGAAAATGCTTACAACGAAAATTCCTTTTCTTTGTGCGTTTCTTTTCTTTTTCTTTTCTTTTTTTTTTTTCTTTCTTTCTTCCTTTCTTCCTTCCTTTCTTTCTTTCTTTTTTGACGCTCTTTAACATCTTCTTTGTGGTAATGAACAATTCAGCACGACCCGCAATTCATTTAAATTTTATTTTTGTCGTCTTTCTCAGATTAATGCTCGACTTTACTAGGTATATGTTCAATCCAGATTCTAGAGAACCAATAGGGTAGACCTCGAGTAGCCCTTGTGTTTCGCATACCATAGTTTGAGAAACATTGCTGTAGAGAATTTCTTCTGGTTTGGTACTTTGGGTTATTTAGAAAGGTTAATTTGATCCCCTGTGCTGGGAAACTTTGCCTCTCCTTCTTATTTTGTATAGGCAGTGCCAATTTGTCATCACACAGATAATTATCTTGTGTCACTCCAACGCAACAAAGATTTGCCCTCCTCCTTCTCCCTTTGGGTTTCAAATCCTTTGCTGCTACAATAACTCGGTTGATGTTAGCTGTGTCTCCATATGCCTTTTCCTTGTTTCAATTTATTATAACAATTATGGTATTCATTTCTGATGTATTCAACTGAGGTGGCTGAGGTTGTAACCTATGGGGCTCGCATTCGGAAAGCCCCGTCTTCAAATTCTTTAATGCCATCATATGATTTTGGTTTTCTAATGCTTTTCCTTCTCACTTAGGCAAATCCTGGGACCTATCTTTACTTTCCAGTGTTTTGCACTCCTACATTTCATTCCGTTGGTTCTGTTTATAAGGTTGAAAGTACCAGGCAAGATGGTCTGGAGCGGTGTCACATTGGCCTGCGCTTTGGAAAGGGTTCTTCCCCGACGTATAGTAAGAAAGTGGTCCTTCTGAGGGGCTCAAATTCCTTGGAGGGGACTTCAGCGGCGGCCAAGTGTTTTATATAGAGGATGTTAGTACCCCTCAGCCGTCCGATGTCCCCTTCACCTCATTCCTTCCTTCTGGAGGTACTGTCACTGGGGACATAGCCCTGGAGCAAGACTGAAGCACCAAAATGCCCTCTGCTGTCCCTAAATCCAATTCAATCTGCTGTATTCATTAGATGTATGATTCATTTGATATCTGCCCATGTTTCTATCTTGTGTGTCATTATGCCGTGCGATCAGTTTTGTTTTCCCCTGGAGAGTTTTGCCCATGGGCGATAGCCGGGCCGGGCAGCCGGGTCTCGGTGATTAGCGGGAGGATAAAACAATAAAGCAAAGCAACTATACAATACACAAATCAATGTAAGAGGCTCATTACTTACCATTACCAAAGGAGGTGTTTAAACTGACCGTCCAACCATTTTAGCATCTTTTTAGGAAATTATTCATCACTTGCTGTAGTTCATTTTGATAAATCTGGTCAACATCCTGAAGAATATTGTCTTTGAGTTCTTGTATAGTATGCGGGTTCATCTTGTACATGGTACTTTTAATTTATTCCAGAAATAATAATAGCAGGTAGTTAAATCGGGGGACGGAGGGGACCACAAATCCCTACTAATAACGCTATCTTGTGGAAACAGTGTGAATTATTCTCATTAGATTATTCGCAGTGTGAACAGTGGCAGAGTCCTGTTGAAAAAGTTCATGATTACGCACAATGTCCGTTAATTCTTTGAAAAAAGTAGTTAGTATGGTGTTTACACAAGTAACAGAATCAACTGTGCGATAATAAAAAGTCCTATGATTTTTTCACCACTGAGTTAACACACATGAGTCGTATATAAAGACACGCTGTGCCGTTGTAAACACACGAAGCATAATTCACTTCATGTATACTGTCGAATTAAGAAACGAACAAGACAATAAACACCCGGGAAGAGCTGCTCTACAATTGCAAGAGTCAGCAAGGTGAACAAGTAAGCAAGTAGGTTTGCTACCCCCTCCACGGTACGACAAATAAGCGGGGGGGGGGCGCCGCGGGGGAAAGCATCACTGATCACCCGGTAGTTGTATACATACTTGTTTACCTCTCTTTACTTTCAAGTATTTATTTTACCATATGATATCTCATAAATACACTAATATATAGTGTTTTAAAGGATTTCACTTATTTTTAAATCTGATAAATAACTGTTTGAGAACCCCTTGGGCACATTTAAGTTTGGACAATTCACTTTTTCCAAACGTTTCTGCTAAATGACGGTATATTTTTGTGAGCATATAAAGTTGACCCGATATTCAAATATATTCATGGACCACAAACAAGCTTCTACCATTTTTCTTTTATATTTAACGGGGTCCATTTCACACTTGGGTGACGAACACTTGGTAATTCCATAAAACTCAACCATGCCGTGCCATGAATACGAGTGTGCATAAAACAGGGAAGGTTTTCTGCTTCTTATCTGGAATATGTGTGGCACTTGCCCTTAAATGTAAAAGGTAACAAAAGCACTGCAGGAACTTTGCAACCTACATTCCTAGTTACTCAAGAGTCTCCCTCCTCCATTTTTGTAGCACTTGTTTCAGCAGGAGCAATTTTTGTATTTTAATCGTAATATCTTGACATATAAATTGTAATTCTAGACTTGGGCTTTCAGAGACTCCGAAGTTCGAAAAGCATAATGGTTGAGTAAATCAAAGAAATGCAACCGAAAACGAAATGCTAGGATTAAAATATGAACAAATCTAGGTTTTCTCGTATTTTCGTTCGCTGTATCAAGTAGGCTATGTTAAATGATAGCAATTATTATTTCTAAAAAAAACCTATGTATATTGCAATAGTTATTGTTGTATAAAACGTTAGGTTTTTCGTTTATATCTACATGTCAGTTGTCTCCTTCCATACAGTCAACTTGAATGAGGTAGAAAGGGCTAAGAAGCAGAATCGGAAGATAAGAAGGTAAAACGAGAAAACGTAGGAATAAGAAAGCTAAATAAAAAGAAAGGAATTAGACAAGAAATGACATTAAGGAAATAAGGAAACAGCAATCATCGCTCACTGTTTATTCCCGTTTCTCCTTCTCTCTCTCTCTCTCTCTCTCTCTCTCTCTCTCTCTCTTTATTCCCTTATGTTTGTTTTCTTTTCGCTTCCATTATCCTTTTCTCTCGTCTCTTCGTTTCTTCCCTATTCTATTTTCTTCTCTACTCTTTCACCTTCTCTCCTGTTCTCTCTTCAATTTTTGGCTCCTATTTTCTTCCACATCTCTTCACTTCTTTCCTCTTCCATTTTTATCTCTTTTCTCTTCTCTTGTTTTTTATTTTCCTTTCTCTCTCTTCTTTTGCCCCTCCCGACAAAAATATTAATTGTTAAGTTTGCAGTGTTTTGCTTCCAGCTGTTGATATGTCAAATTGGTAGATTTGCGAAATAACAATAAGCTAAGGGGTGAACTATCCTTGGCGCAACAGTTTCGCGGCGTGCGGCCGGCCGGCCAGCCGGCGAGGCTGGCTGCTGTGTCGGCGGTGCGGGTGACAGAAAGTCCGCAGTAAATATAGCACGGTTTGTCGCGTAAGTTATTATAACATACATACCCAAAACACTTAAAAAGAAAAGTAAATTACTCACGTATATTAAACAAGGAGATGCTGGAACTGCCTTTCAAGCATTTCTGACTCCTGCTAAGGAAATTGCTCATTACACTCTGCAGTTCCATTTGAGAAATGGTAGCAATTTCTTGTCGAATGTTAAAGTTTATCTAAAGTATGTGGATTTGTTTTGTACACTTTCTCTTTTAATGCCTCGCCCCCAGAGAGTTAAAATGAAACTGTTAATTGTTAACTGGGGAAGAAGAAAAAAAAAAAAAACATGAATACTCTTCGGGAACAGAATACTTGTATTGCCCCATTTCACTTGATACACTTTCACTCAATACACTGTAACAAACCGTGCTACTGGCGCAGTTCACATTGAAACTTCGCGCAGCGAAGGGGAAATATACTTCCCGCCGACATAGCGCTGCCGACCGGTCCCGCGGTTGCGTCAAGCATTGCTCATCCAGTAGTAAAGGATTTCTTTAACACGGGTTTAGAATTTGTAAATGTGTTTCCACTTCTCTCTTTACGGATATCAATCTGAAGGTTGTACCACTTCGGGCATTCAGTTAAAAGTTAAGTTTTATACTCAGTTAAATGTTTTCAAACATCCCCGGCACTTAAAAACCAGTATGGGCACTTTTAAATGTAACTTTTCACATGTTCACGTTGTTGAAACGTAGGAAAGTGGGTTAAAAATTCGACCATGAACGTGGCAAACTGCAGATGAAAGAAACGGAAAATGCATGCCGGCTGTTTTAAATTAACTTCGCATTAGAAATGCTCAAAGGAGGTTCTTTTTTCCCGTTAGAATGTGAAGCCACTTTGCATTTGGGAGAGGCTGGCACTGGAATTGTATTTTGTTAAGATAATCCGATACGTTTTTCGCCTAAAATGTGGGGATGTGGTTACAGCTTCCTTTATACACGTATTTTCTGAGAAGTCCGGTAAAGATCAAAAGCATTGTTTGAAAAGAGACATCCTTGTAACTGGGGCGTAATATTGTTTCCTAGCGTGTAGATAGATGACATGAAGGTGTGAAGAATTGCTTGTTATTTTGGATAATTATGAAAAAATTTCAAAATTAGTTAGTAGTTGATTCCTAACAGCTTCCTTTACGTCTTTTTCAAGAAATTCGAATTTATTTTGAAAAAAATTACAGAAATATTCGGATTTTTGTTGTTGTTTTGTTTTAGACGGTAATCACGATTATATAATTATATTATACTTTGTTTTAGATGACAAGAAAGTTCATCAGCTTCAGCATAACAAAATTTAGTTTGTTACGGCTACAGATGGATGCAAGGCCATCTTAACTTATGCCATTATTGTAGGTACAACAAGATGCTCTGTTGCTCTTTCTCGAGAAATAAAAACCTAACTGCCTTGTGCATTTGGAGTAGATTAATAACATGCTGTGTCTTGTTTAATTTAACTTGTGTGTTTCTTGCTTTTTCATGAAGATCAGTAAGTATAATTTCACAACGGTCTTTTCCTGACTCTCATACAAGCCATCGCTGCCTTACGCTTATTCTGCCAGCATAAGACCTTTATGACTGTAATCTCAGTTCCAGTAAAATGGACATCTAGGCTTGTCCATACTGTACTAGACATAAAAAGTTGAGGATGCATTACTAAAAGACTCTCCACCAAAGCATCATCGTTGAGACGAACTAAAGGCAACGATCGATAGTAATCTAAAGATGACCTTTCTGCCAAGAATGGAAACTGTGTATAAATTTGGGAAATTGATTGCCTGGCAGCTATCCGATTGTTACAAGAGCAAAGACTTGCAGTTTATGCATCACCATTCAGTCGTTATCACTGGGATTCTTTGCTCCATTGTGTCGAGAAATGAGTTTGACAATTAAAAAAGACCATCCTTGAGAAACATAAGCCTAAACATCTTTTCAAGAAGATTTTTGTTAAGTACGAGGTAGGGTAAGTTTTCAGACTAATTTACTTTCAGAGGTAAGAAGAGAAAAACAGTCGTTTAATTTTCAACAAGTCTCCTTTTATTTCAACACACAGATTTGGATCAGTATTTCTCCTTGAAAAAATAGTCGGAACGTTTGCCTCCAAAATCTTGTAAAACGGTTTCCTTCACTTCACTTCTCCTCCTTTTAGGTGTTTCTTTAGTTTTGAGGAAAAATAATCGCCCAGGAATTAGATCTGGGCTGCAGGTGGATGGTTCACTTCGTTGACTCCCCAGTTTTTCATACCATTCTTTGCGATCTGGGAAGTGTGCACTAGCGCATTGTCACACAGAAGACGAACACCGCATTGGCTGTGTTGACACAGGTGTTTCGCTCTTTGAGGGCAACTAATAGAATCTCCCTACAGTCCCAGAAAATTGGGCAATGCTCTTTCTCCTAGCTAGGACTTTCCTTGGCTGCGCCCCACCAGATTAGCGTCACTCCGTGGCTCCCTTTTAAAAGTGGACAGTGGCAGAGGATCTTAATCATTTCCTGTTACATATGATTTCAGAACTTCCTTCCTGGTCATAATCTTTCACACTCAATATTGTTTTTATTTACCAAGAGGAGCCGCAGCACTGATGAAGATTTTCATGCGGAGTTCTAAGGGCGGCTGTTCAGGTTCAACTTCGCGGAAATTTCTTTCAGTTTTAATCCCCTGTGACTCACTCAACACTTTCTCTTCAACAAGAGCGATGACTTCCGATATATTGGACAGCACTCAAGCGATTTATCTGCAATGTTTTCTGCCGTTTTACGGTTGTAAGCATTTTTCTTAACCTCGTGATGCTAATTTTCAGCACTTCGGAATGCATATATCTCTAGTTGCTCATATGGTTCTCTTCATATGCTAACAGATACATTGCACGATTGCAAAGTTGAAGTTATTTCTCTCCCAGAACATAGCCGATTATTACGCTGGAACTTTGTCAGATCGGAAGCTTATGGAGCCTAACCAATGAAGAAGTCCTTCTCATTACACGGGAAATGTTCTGTTACAAGTTCCACATTCTGTTCCATCATAATATTCCATTTTCTGAAGAAATGCATGTATAGGAATGCCAGAAATAATGACATCGTAGAACGCTTAAGAACTTCCATAGCATCCACAAATCGCATATTCAACATAGTCGTCGGTCCTGTGGTGTAATGGTTACCATACTTGCCTCCTACACCCAAGAACGCGGGTTCGAACCCGGCCATGACCGATGGATTTTTTCTGGCGTAAAAATCCTAAGTATGGCTTCCTTCGGAAGGGAAGTAAAGCCGTGGGTCCCGTGTCGTACATTTACGGCACGAAAAAGAACCTCAAGCCTGAAAGAGAGGCCTCTGAGCAAAATTTGTCGGCCGTTTCACGCCCTGAATTGAATGGGACGCTAATGACCTGAGATGTTAAAGAGCGTCCATAAATAAATCAATCAAATCAACAGTAGTGGCCGTTTCATGTACAGAGAAGCGTTTTGATTGTGATGCATACAAAAATTCCTAAATACAATTGAATATCAATATATTGATTAATTATCTTATAGTTACATCAGAAGAATAATTCTCTTTTATGTATTTCCCAGTTTCACTTCAGTTGCTTCTGCTTTTGTTCGAAGCTTTCCCAGAAGTTACATTGGGGTATGTCATGAACAACGAAACAAGACACTTTCTATTTGTTTGTTCAATTCATGACCATATCTTTTACAGTTATTAGAACCCTTTCAGCTAAACTATGCAGATGTTTCAGTGTTAGTGATGTAACAGCTATTCAACCTTGTAACTGTATTGTCCTGTGTAGTACAATACCTTGCGAGCCCTTCGATTATAGTACTGCGTTTCATGCCATCCATATGTAACCTACAGTTCGGGTCTCATTTCCATATCTCCGGTTCTCTAAAATATGCAATCCACGGGAGCAGATCTGGCGATGACGAAAAGTCACAGCAGAAGTGCGAAGATGTTAGTGAGATACGTATAGTGGTACTGCGAGAGCATACACACTCTGACATAGAGATTGAGCAAAATCATTGATATGCAAGGAAATTATAATGTATAGCCATAGAATTGAGAAAAAAGTAGTGAATATGAAAACGGAAGAAAACAGAATCCGAAAGCGATAGGAAATAAAATAAAAAAAAACTGCGTATCATAACTTTTTGAACACTGCTCATAATTTCACCAAATGGCTTTACAAATTGCTTGTAAAATCGATCGGCTTCATATCAATGAGTAAAGTACATTAACACTTACGTAGAACGCACTTGCATATTCATTTAAAGAAAGGAGCAGCGTTCTATAAACAAGATTTTGTGGCAGGCAAACACGTTAAGTAAGTAGAGCAGAGTGGCATTTTAGTTTAGGACTGAAGCACGAACTGCCAGCCCAGAACGTGTTCGACATGGAACAGGTGATGAAACTCTGTAGGCACCGCGGGAACGGTTCAAGAGTGTCTCGAATTTCCTGAAACATTATACCACCTTTGAGTAACTCCCCCGTCCTTGAGGCGCCACCGGTAGGTCCGGTGGTAAGCAGATATTCCTCATTCCGTCGTGTTCAATGATTCAGGATCAAGGATATCGAGGGAAATGTAGACATGAAGAGTTTGCTTGGGGTGGGGAAACATTGTTAATCATAATTGAGCACCTATAAAGACGTTAACAGTTCATGCTACACGTTAAGACAACTTGCAGGTGATTGAAAATAAAGCTCTCTGGTGCCCTTTTGGAACATTGGTCATTTGATGATTAGGCCTTCTCTTGTGTTTTAGTCGGTTCTGGTGGTGTAGTGGTAACCATCTTGCTCCCTAAACCGAAGATCGAGGAGTTGAATACCGACTAGGATCTGAGAATTTTTTTTCTGGCGTAAAAATCCTAAGTGTGGCTTCCTTCGAAAGGGAAGTAAAGCTGTGAGTCCGCGTCGTAGGTTTATGGACGTAAAAGAACCTCAAGTCTGAAAAAGAGGTCTCTGAGCAAAATTTGTCGGACGTTTCACACCCTGGATTGAAAGGAACGCTATTAACTGAGATGTCGGAGAGCATCCATAAATAAAAATATACAAAGAAACAATAAGTGAGCAACCCGTGTTTCAATTACCGCGTGTTATCTGTATGATTTTTTAATCCTTTGCAAATTTTAAGTAAATTTATATGATAAGAGTGTGCAAACTACTTTGAACCATCATTAATCCTTTTGTTTGTTCTCCCAAGGAAGTGGTAGTTGGTATGGAACGTTAAGGCTTTAAAATAAAATTATAGTTTTTATATCTTTATATCTTTTCCGATCCATTTGGGATTCAGCACTCTTTCTGCTACATCAAAACTATATCTAGTTCTATCATAAGTCATATCACAAGCCTAAAGTATAAATATATGAAATGAAAAAAAGCAAGTGTACTATTTTCATACACAATTTAATTCAAAGCTTCCAAATAAAATTACTTAACATGTGAACCTTAGGCATCTCAGAAAGTTCAAGTGGCAGCCAGTCATCCATTGCTGTACATATGACTTATATCCAAATCAGCTGTTACTCGACCGCCACGGGTGGCCGAGGTCGTTAAGGCATGAACTCGTGAGCGGGAGGTCTGCGGTTCGAATCCCGCCAGGACCGTCCTCCCTGACTGGGGTTTTTTCCAGGTTTTCCTCAGTCTTCATAACTGGCAAATGCCGGGGAGGTACCTAAACTTAGGCCTGGAACGCTTCCTTCCTTTAAAAAAAAAAATCCTTTCCCAATATATCATTTCATTTCATGTATCATCAGTGTCCACCGCCTGTGGTGCCTCAGTAGTAAAAACGGGCGTTAAACACTATTCAAAAAAAAAAAAAAAAAGCTGTTACTCGCACAAGTCTTTTTAGGCTCATAATACAGTGTTCCGCTTAGAAATATCAAAATATATATGCTCACCGTTTAAAAACAAAGGATCGTATTGCTGTGATTTGCACCTTATAAGATGCAAAAACTATCTCAATTTTTTTTACAATAAGGGTTGTGTGCTCATGCGCATGTGCACAAATGTTTAATACGAGTGTAGGTAGCTACGTAAGTATTCAGCACAGCAACAGACCCGCTATAGTAAGCGCTTATCATACATTCAGTGCGTGCTGTGGTTACCACAACAGAAATCTGTTAAAGCTTATATAAGGCGTGAGTAGAATGAGTGGAATATAGAGAGTTGCACAGACCATTCTCCTACGCTTGAAGAGTTTCTACATCAAGTTTAGTAATAAGGTAGATTTATAAACCATTATTCATACATTTAATTCTCAATAGCTTAATACCTCTAAGCGAGACTGAGGTATTTTAGGCCTGAAATAGCAGGTATCGTTCTCCAAACGTCCCACAGATTTTAATCGAGGAATTTCAGGAATGTTAACGTATCGTTATAGTCACTGAGCACAACTTTTGGTGGTACCTTTATGAATCGGGATTGGATCTTGTTGGAAGATCCAAAACATCGACTAGTTAAAAGGCTTAATAAATCCTCCTTGGCACTGGTCATCTCGCCCTTCTCGCAAAAGTGAACTTTGGTGGGATCGTTGTAAGAAACCTCTAGCCATATCATCAATGATGCCGAATGATAATTCAGTTGGATCCGGCGAGTTTTCACTTCGCTGTATGCATACACCCGATCATTTTGCTTGTTGAAATTTTCTTTGACGATAACGATATTTTGATTGGTGAACAGCATCATTTGCATACCTCCGAGAAATCAATATAAGCGCCTTGATACAAACAGGGTTTAAATCTGTACGTCCTGCCACCACTAAGTTAGAGAACTGGCCTAGCGAGAACAAAGTAGTGTAATAACAATAAACGCTGTATTTGTTTGTAACAAGTTTTATGTGTAATAGTTTTAAACGTTTAACTACATGTTTTCTGATATTCAGAATCTTTGCAAATGATAATACAAAAACCTGTCTTTTTAAAACTGCTTGGAAAATGCAATAATGTTGAAATTGCCCACTAGATTTCTAAGCAAAAATAAAAAAAACTAGAGGGGTGAACTGAGCAGGTTTTTATATGCCCTTTGGTACAATTTTCTGTCTTTTAGCTGCAACCAAGAAGCTGTAAAATCACGATGGAAATCTGGAAAGTATTTTATTTTAAATGCCAGAAGAGTGTACTTTTATTTCTGAGCTATCAGCAATCATATAATAACACATTCCTTCATTAATGATCACTGATAAATCTTTTATGAATAAATATATTAGTTATAAAAATTGTCCGTTCACGCAATGCTTTAGGTCTCAGCTTCTAGGCGTTCATGTCCTTCTAATCCTATTCCATACGAGTCTCACGGCAGTTTACATTCATTCGCGAAGATAGTATGGGAATGACTTTTGGTGTGTGCAATTGTTCAGAACTTTTCTAATCAATAGCCCCCTTATACAAATTTATATTTAGTGGCTCATGTATAACAATACAAGTGAAACGAAGTTATAACTAAATTAAATTGGGGCAAATTTTAGCGTTTGAACAAAATCGCTGCCAAAATTAGCACAAATGATAGTTTCGGAATTTAAAGGTAAATGTTAACAATAAAATGAGACCTTTACTGTACCTGAGCTTCGTTTGTGTTAGTCAGAATGTATTTTTCTATCACAATTCCAGCATCTTCTATAAGGCAAACTTGCATACAGGTTTTAGGAAGCGAAGTTCAAATACGGTGCAACCGGCGACTGGATAGTAGATCACTGCATGTGCGGACAAATTTTGAAACATAAACGCTATACCAAAAGAGACTTTTCAATTCTCGTGGGAGCAAAGATTTGCTTTATACTTATGCGTTCTCTTTTCTTCTTCTTGGGTTAATTATCGTTTATACGCCATATCTTAAATTGTCACTTCGTGTGAATTCTGTTACATATAAATGTAAATTTTCAAATGAAATACTTAAATTGAACTATCTTGCTTCGTCCGCAGAACACTAATGCACTAAGAAGAGTTTAAATATTCACATCTCATTACCATAATACCAATACTCCAATAACCCAAGGGCGTTATTGAAACCTTGCCCGACCGACTAACTACTGAGATACACTGAAGCGTTAACGAAACATTTCAATCATAAGCTAATGTAAGTGCTCTGCACATTTTTGTAATTTTTTATATTTTACATAATTCATCTCTGAAATTTTACACGCTGCGTTATGTATTAATAGTTCTTGTTCAAATTCCATGGGGCCTGCTATTCTCGTGGTGTTTGTTTTTTTTTTTTTTTTTTTTTTTTGTAATATTTCCTGTTCACTTAAGCTAATTCAATATCTCGAATTTTCCCCTCCTCATTTCATATCACTTCAATTTATAGATCAGGTTGTAGAGCAGAGGACTCCATGCGAGATGGTTGGTGCTGTGTGGTAAGGCGGTTGATTTTCGCTCTAGTGAAATTTCCTATTCTGGCGGATTCTGCTTGTGCATTACTACTATTGTGTCTCTCGTGAGCCTATCTCTAATTTCACCCCTTCCTCCCAGAGGTGGTCTCTTTGCACAAAATGTAAATAATAATTCATTATTACATAGTAGAGTACATTTCTTAAAGGAATATAATTTCATAAGAAAGGGTGAAAAATAGTTCAGAAGAGTACTGACCTGTACATACATAATGAAATTGTTGACGTTCTGTACATAATGAAATTGTTGACGTTCTGGGATCCTTTTTTTTTTTTATACTGGGGCACCACATGTGGTGGACACTTGATACATGATATGCAATGATAAAAATGGGAAAGGATTTCTTTTTTAAGGAAGGAAGCGCTCCAGGCGTAAATTTAGGGTACCTTCCCGGCATTTGCCATTTATGAGGACTGAAGAAAATCCGGAATAAATCTCAGTCAGGGAAGACGGTCCTGGCGGGAATTGAACCCCAGACCTCCCGCTCCAAGTCCGCGCCTTAATGACCTCCATGAAGGATCTTCGTTGCCTGGAATTACTGACAAGAACAACAGTTGCATGCAGCATAAACTACCAAGCTGACCAACCTATACTTGATGTAATTGCGTTAGATTAAAACCTGGCGTTCTTTCATGAAACAGAAGGAAAATTGCCGTAAAAACTGCGAATAAATTGTATATCTTTTGACACAGGCCATTGCTAAACTGGTTAAAATATTTAAGCTTTGATTAAATGTTCACAGCAGTAGAAATTTCCTCTCCAGTGTAGATGTACATAATGGAGTTTGGGAAACTTTGCAGTGAAATATTCTGGAGCTCTTTAAAAATGTAATGGTTGATTGGCTTCTGTAATTGAGTTGAAAGCATAATTATTTAATGATGTGGTTTTTTTCGCTTAATTTAATGAGTGTTTTCTTGACATTTTCCCTTCCAGAAACTTTGTACATTTTCTTGGAATATAAATTATTCAGCTAAAGCGTAATGTCGAACTTAATAATTTATTACAGCTCTTAATGTCACAGTTAGCGAGTGTCATGGATTAATAACTCTTGTTTGAAAAGCAGAAGTTGGCAACCATGGCCAAGAAAATATCTGAACCCTCCGGTGTGCTCCTGGGAAGATAGCCAAGTGCTTCACTAAACCTCAGGAGACTGTTCATTAATTACGTCATGTAGAGAGGCGTTTTTAAGGGGGAGTAGTTCAAAAATAGTAAATCATACTTCTTGCGCCATATCATCATAATCATGTTCGCTCTGCAAGACCAGCAACCTGACTGCTGAAGTGCTATTTCTTGTGTTAGGATTATTTGCAATAACATGTCATAATTCCGCAAAGCGCTACATAAATATCCATTTTGAATTAAAAATAATTAAATATATTGGCAAAAGGATTCAGGGAAACAAAATTGTTGTTACTGTAGATCTCCCGGAAAGTATTACGGTAAAATGTATAATGAGAAAAGCTATGCGTCCTTAGTGTAGAATTATCAAATACAGATTGTTTCAGCGTGCGTGCGAGAATCTCATGTTTACCGCATTTCTGCTCTATTATACAATTTATCTTCTAGGACCCTGTTCCAACGCTCTTGTAACATCTCAGGTCATCATCGTCCCATTCAATTCAGGGTGTGAAATGGCCGATAAATTTTGCTCAGAGGCCTCTTTTTTCAGACTTGAGGTCCTTATTCATGCCGTAAATATACGACACGGGACCCACGGATTTACTTCCCTTCCGAAGGAAGCCATGCTTAGCATTTTTACGCCCGAAAAAAATTCATCGACTCTGGCCGGGATCGAACCCACGATCCTGGGTCTACGAGGAAAGACGAGATGCATGTGTGAAAGAATGAGATACTACATACACCATAACACAACTTTTGTTTGTAAATATTGTACCATTTTATAATGCAACATCGCCATAGGGCATTTGAAAATTCTTTTTAATACAAAAGATATTATCTTTAAACGAGTTAAAACAGCGTCAACAATAAAATTTAAAGTTAAGAGTCCGCTAATTCTGTAGAAATTGTATAAAACTTGCAGGAAGCGCCATTGTAGCAGCATTCCCAAACTATTAACCAGCATAATTAAAGTGCAATGCCGTTACAACAGCATAAAAGTAATGGAATGCTTAGAAGTGAATCCAGAATGGCAATGAAATTAACAATAAATAATTTGTAAACATTTGATAGAAAAAAACGCAATTTACAACAGAATTACGATTTTAGTAGCGTATATGCAATCAGCGCTTGATCCTTCTAGTTAAATTGTGTTAAACTTGCACAGTAAGAAACATTTTAGACTTAACAAGCTCATAGGGACAATAGCTCAACATGTGAGAAATCAATGAGTCCCCCGCTTGAGGAGGCCCTAACCCGAATGGAACATAAGTGACTTCATTCATTCATATGAAATCAATAGAATATATGAGTATTTTGATGCTCGCAGGACGCTCTTTAGTGAATTTTCTGCACTTCTTCGGTGACTATTCTAGGACTAATTGAGTGATTTGAGTTTGTTCGTCATAATGCTTAGGCAACGACAGTGTTTTGCAGAATACGTTCATGATCATATTCCACCATTCAACATCATGATCGACGGTTTGCTTGTGACGGTTATACATACAGTAACAATAAATGTCATTAAAGACACACCTTGTTGGAGATGAGTCACCGCCATCCAAAACACCTTGTGGTCCGGATCCTTTACTGCCACACTTTCCCTTCCATGCTACCAATACGTCTTGAGAACGACACAGCAGTGCTTCACAGAGGTGTCGCAAAGACGTCTGCGCCTAGGCGGGGGAATAAAATACGACTCAGACAAACTCCTCGTCAATTTGGCGATGGGCAAGCAGATGGCCTCAGTTCAAAATACCTAAAAAGTATTTGTCACTAGCGTTAAACTTTGATTCTGACGCGAGACATTTTTACGAAAGTGATTTGGCAGTTTTGAAAGGATAATTGGATTGCTCTTTGAACTAATCTGAAAGCAAAAGCCAAGGTAATCCGGTAATGCTCCTCATTATGCATCTGTAACCGACTCAAAAAGTGATAGATTTTCTATGTGCAAAAATTATTACGAATTTCAAAAATATGAAATTGGATTCTGCAATTTCATCAAATTTAACGAGCATATTACGAATTACCGTCCGCTGTTTCCAGTAATTGCAAATAAATATTGATTATGGGCTACCCCCCCTAAAATATGAATATAATATGTATGTTGCAAACCTAATCATTATATTTTATAATTAGTAATGTGTGTAACTTTAATATGTTAACTTGCATGTCGTGTTCTCTGGTGTAGCTGTTTACGGGAGCTCGGAATGCCAAGGAGGCCATAAACCGCTATATAAAGAAAAGGGCCAAGTGTATGCCACTTCTTTAAAGACCTAATTTTGGCGAGTGATAAAGCCAAGGCCTTTTAAATACGCTAAGGGGACTGAACTTGCCAACTGGTTGTGCAGTTAACTTTATATCAACCAATGTGAATAAATGTTTAAACTTTCAAATAGTAGTTAGTAGAATGCCATCGCAGGTGAATTTGAACTAGCCAATACTAGATGTATAATTTGAAATTTTAGAGCAAGACACGAGACTTGGGCATGCTTGTGAGCCCCGTAGCTTAGTGAAGCCTACGATTAGTTAATTTGAATCAAATATATTAGGAGGCGTTTGCTCCACTGGGGCAGTCAGTTCACAGAATCAGTTCGCGTACTCAGTTGTAACATCTTCACGCCGCGACACTAATCTTGATACCTTACATTCTGCAAGGACGCTATTCAAATATTCATTTCAGAAACTCAGTTGATCTATCAGATAATCAGACAATCAGATCAGATAAGTGCAGCTCATCGGAGCAGTTCAGATATTCAGATAATCAGATTCGGTTCATCTCCTTGGAAGTAGGGCAGCTAAATATATATTCAATGGAGCTAAATTCTCTCGTACACAGAACACCAGAGGACGCGAAAGGTCTTGCGAATAATAAATTACCATACATATTCAGATTTATTAATCACGTGATTATTAACACAGTTGATATTCTCTCCCAGTCTTGTTGAGCACGAGTCGCAAAATAGCTAAACAAAACCTTGAAATATTGTCATGAATCGTAGGCAACAACACCAAATGGATCAATAGTCAATCAACGATACGCCGCTACAAAATGTGGCGATCAGCAACTAAATCGCTTCATAATTGGCGAGCAACCGGCTAATATATATCAAACTGCTTCAAATTGTTGCCCACCTGGGGCACGCAGCCGCTTCAATATGCTATCGACAAAAGCTACATTCTGTGTCATTAAATAATACAAATCTTAGGCATATCTTACAGACTGAGCTGGGAACCAAAAATAGATTTCAGCACATTTTCCATCGCATTACTTTGACAGGTTTATGTTTGTTCGAAAGGCTAAAGAGAAGACATTTGTGGTTGTTTTTAATGGCCTGGGTTGCGAGAAGGCAATATCTCTCAAAGACTTTCCTGGCTTTCTCATCATGTGATATGTTTGTGAAGCAGTTAAGGATCCTTGGAATTGCAAAGTTGTAGATGTTAAAGTGTTTAACCTTCGACCCTTCTCATTGTCCTTAGCAGACACCAAGACAATAAGAACCCATTCCACTGGAACCAAACAACTTGGTGTTTTGGCACACTCTGCATTTTAACACCCTCATTTCGCGATCACATACTCGCTCTGCTGCAGATTTTATAGTGCTCTACATTATTTGCCCCTTGTGCTGGCGATTACTTGGGTAGAACAAATGTTGGTAACTTTTTTAAAGAAAGAACAATCATTTATAACATACTTGGCATTTTTTCAAGACAAATTCTTAAATACTCTCATATTTGTAAATAAATTCTTATTACCAGCAATTTCTGAGATTTTACCTAGTTATATGTCTTTCAGACGAGTTAATTTTTACAGTATTTTTATACTCATAATGTATTTTTATTATTTGTTTATTTACGGACGCTCTTTAACGTCACAGGTCATCAGCGTCCCATTCTATTCACGGCGTGAAACGGCCGTCAAATTTTGCTCAGAGGCCTCTTCTTTCAGGCTTGAGGTGCACCAGTCACGCCTCCTTTCATGAGCGTAAAAAATAAATAAATGAATAAAAACAAAAATAAATAAAATAAAATAAACCTAGCCTAATTCGTGGCTCGTGCACAGATTCGGCATGTGTCTGCAACAAATGCACGTCGTAACGCACGGAAATAGGTAACGGAATGCGACCCTCCCCCCCCCAAAAAAAACCTTTTTACAATGCATGTCAATAGAATCACTTTCAATATAAAGCGAAATGAAAATGAAATGGGAAACTGTAATGTAGGAATGTAATACGTAAAGGAAATAATTGACACGCGAAAAGGCATATACCTTTAACAGTATAAGTTTTGCATGCACACACATTTTTAAACTGAAGCTAACTTAAGCTAGCCTAATCTAAATTTGTAACGCACATGAAATAAAATTAAAAGTTGTTAGTATAAGTTTTCCATGCTATTTCTTAAACTTGAACTAAGCTGAACTAAGCTAACCTAACCTGACCTAACCTAATCTAAATTTGCAACATACATGAAATAAAAGTAAATTTAAAATTTCCCTAAAAAGGTAGCATATTTACTATAGTAAGAAAAGTATAGAAAAATGATGAAGATTTAAAACAAAAATAGTCAATCCCTGGGGTATTCGAAGTCATTACCTTCCCCTTGGTAGCGCAATGCACTAATTAACTGAGCTAGAAAGCCAACATGAACAATACGGCAACTATACGCCTACATTTGATCTGGAATTGGGATCGGTTTTTTCCGCTGCCCTCTGCTGTTGTTCATGAAAAGAGACATAATTTGTGCACGAACCACGTACTCTCTGTAAGTATAAGTATTATTTTCGGGCCGGCATATCGCTGCTGTGTACTGGGAGAAGGCAGCCATCAAGTAATGCATGTGCAATTGCTGCTTGTAGTTAGTTTGAGGGAGGCTTTAACGGCGAGGGTTGTGCGTTCGTGTTTTACTCGGTACTCTCATTGTATGTAAATAGTGCGCTAAGGCGGAGTTTTATGTACGATGCATGTAAAAACGATTTCTTGCAGAGAAGTGGTAAGGCGACTCGGAAGAAAATATTTTGGCAATCCTGTTCCAAATAGAGAAACTGTTTTCAACTAGTTAACAATTACAAAAGACAGGATCTCTCATTGACAAGAAACGTGTTCCGAATCGCGGTGTTCTTATGGAAGGAAAGTTTGATGAAATACAGGAATTTCCTATGTTGATATCAGCAAGGTATTACCGATGAGGGGCATCATTTTCAACATCTCTTATAACACAGACTAGTGCTTATTATTACCGTTCATTTTAATTTCAGTATCATTTTATACTTTCAGTAAAAATATAAACACTAAAATTAAAATACTAACTTACGCGCGGTGACTATCTCGCATTTTCCAGTTGCAGCAGTTGCGTTTATCCATTAAGCAGACATGTTCAGTCTGCCTATTACACAAATGACCTCACTGTGTAATACAATGATAATATTCAGAGATTTCATTTTATTCTGTGCTGGAACAAGGACATTTCGCAGTTTATTTTCGTAATAATGTGAGAGAAATAGGCGATTTTGTAGTCATCTGTTGAGACCTGAAGGTAATAAAAAGGTTTACTACCTCTTTAGTAGCAGGTTTTATTGAGAAGTAACTCACACTGACCGCAAGGCATTGCAAATTCCTGTCTTTTAATTAGCATAGTAGTATGTTGTTGATTCTACGAAGATGTGTTTGCAGCATTAATAACAGTTACTATTAAAAAAAATATAGCCGCTTAAATATTTAATATAGAGCAAGGAAAAGTATTAGCCCTGTAAAATATACTGTTAAAAGTTCCGGGGACAAAAAATTAAAGATTTATTTATGGGATTACAGGAGCAAGGGGGGAAAATGGTTCGCATAGTACTGCAGAGTGAACCTGCAGGTCTTATAAACAGAAATAATAATAATAAAGAAAGACGTCATCTCTGCACGTTTAAAAAGTTTCCCCTATTTGTATGAGGCCAATGTAATGCAGATATATGTATAGTACTTAAAACTCGCTCTGATAGAAACAAGCTCTGTCATAACGCAATGAACGTTTTACAAATTCATTTTTTTAACCCTCCGGCACGCGTATGGATATTGTAGCCATTACGTCATAAATAAAATCGATCATGGTATTAAACCTTGTGTGACACACATACTTAGGTGCGCGCATGCGTGGCGTTGACGGACGTGTATCCAGAATCCGATTGATCTGGCGTGACCCGCTAACCTAAACATTCCCCGCTTCACAGAGTTTTTTGTTAGCGGCGGAGGGGTGGTAGAAACAAGATGGGGATAATTTACAGAGCTGTATTTGTACAACGCTAATAATATCGAAACAACGGTATTACTAGTTTTCCTGCTGTAAGCGAATCGTATTACGTGGATTAAATGTTTCAACCCGGTTTTCGTAACAACAGCTTTCCCATGCCGTTTATTTACTTCATACTGTTGAAAATGCTGAACAGCAAATGAACTAGCTTAGTTTAAGTAGTAATTTACTTGTTAGCAGAAATTTCTAACACACTTATGTATGAGGGTACAAACTCATAAGCTACGTTTTTAAATTTTGATTTTATTTTTGTATTACAGTATCGGGTAAAACAAAAATGTCTCCAAAAATCTATTGGTAATAAAGAATATGCTTTTTTATGGTTTAATTAAAACTTTGTTTGTTAGCTTTAGGTACTATTAATAAATTTGACTAATAAGAACAAAATCTCTTAAAAATTTTAGCAGATATAATCGTTCTATTTCAATTAATTGTTGTGTCGGTTGCACTCTGTGTCGGCCTAAGTCAATATTTCACCTCCGTCTTTACCAGTACTTCTCGAATCGTGACGTATGTAAATACCATTGGGAAGCACTCGTCTATTGACTGACATGCTTCTCTTTTCATGAACATGTAAGGGACCTGGACTTCTACACCTCAACTGAAAACGGATACTTTTTAGCGCTCTTCCTTAGCTGACGCAATCAAGACGCTCCGGGCTGGGGTTTATGTTTCGATTTAACAATTAGAAATTTTCAAGGACCTCTTGGTCGGGTATCCAGGTATTTGGATACCTTAGAAGCATTGCAATATTAGCTAAAGAAAAAGATTGATTACGAAATTACTAAAATTGGGAAAAACATAGAACCTATTGCTTTTACAGCTTACCAGCTTAAATTCACTATTTTCTTTATTGTTTTAATGTAAATAACTGCACCAAACGTTTAATTTGAAAGCCTGGTGCATGTAAGGACCATAAAAATAGATCATTGTGTATACAAAATTAAAAAGAATAACTTCTCCCAGAGTGCGACAGAAACATTGCATATTTCTGTCTTTTTGTTTCATTGACATTTTTATTCTCTTTACACTATGTGTATGAGCATTATCATTTATTATTTTTACTCATGTGTTAAAACTTTCTTTTTTCTTTTTTTTAGGTATAATATGCTGCATTATTATTATTATTATTATTATTATTATTGCTGTTTTTAATTATGAAATGTACGATGTAGAGTGAAAAGTTAGAAATCAAGCGGCTTGGTGGGTTCCAACAATTAGAGCCTAATTTTAAGACTGTTTGTTTGTGGCCCCACGCGAATTATGAAGCTATGTGCCCAAGGTTGGGCACAAATTTTGAAGCTATTTGTTGTGTCGAGTGGCCTAACGTTGTGATGCCAATTTTGAATGGTTTTGTACATTGTTTATTATTGATCATATATATAATGTCCAAAAATTTTCGCGTCCTCTGGCGTTTTGCGTACTATATATAAATTTAGCTACGACAATACAAACTTACTTTCCACGTGTGAAACTTACAGATGAGTGCCGCGGCGCGTGAAACTGAAAACTATTTAACTGATGTATCAGAACTGCTTGTAACTTGCCGCAGATCTTATAACTGCGTCTGAGAACTGAGAACAGCGAACTGCTTGCGTGTCGCCCAGTGTAAAACTTTAAACTGCGTGCTTCAGCAACTTCGAACTTGCAACTACTTACTGAGGAACTGCTTATCTCTAGCCGTGTAGAACTTCTAACTGCGTGCCTCAGCAACGTCGAATTCACAACTGCTTCTGCGAACTGTTTGACTGAGTGGAACTGAAAGTCCCAGCTTAGCAACCGCTCCCTTATATACTAAATTGAAATTAAGTAATCGTTAGTTTTAACGATACCACAGGGTCATACTGGTACGTGCAATTTTCGCGCCTATCTTTGAAAGTTCAAACATACATTTTCCATTGGCTGATTTAAGTTCACTTGCCACGCGCGCCATTCGCTATTTTTGAAAGTATAAAACATTGTGTTGGCATTGGCTAGTTTAAAGGCTAACAGTACAATAACCCGTTCGAGTCCAGAGACCTTAACGTGTTTAAAAGTTCTTCAGGTTTATTAACGTGCAATGACAGTCTTTTTAAAAAGGGGGCTTCACACTTATCCCTTTTCCTTTGTGTTGGTTTACGGCCCTGTTGCCCATTCAAGTTTCCGTAACAAAACACCAGAGGCTTTCTCTTTTGTACAATTCTTTCATTGAAGTTAAAGCTTATGACACTCATGTATACATGATATTTATATTACTAATTACAATGCCTAAATATGATACTTTGGCTTACATAAATATGCATTATAATTATATTTCAGTAGGGGTGGATCTGAGGAACTATTACAGAAAATACATTTTTAATAAAAAAAAAGAAAGAAAGAAACAGTTTCTCTTAGCACATTTTATTGTATCTTTCGGATAAGAGAATAGTTATAATTCAGATTGGTAAGACGTGGCAAATGCAGTAGCTTAGTAATTCATTCAATAATTCATACAATCGTTCACTGTTTATTCTTGATCCCATTGCTTTATTTTTCCAATAAAACTCTGGTCATGCTGCTTTTATGCGACGGTTTCTTTATCCATTGTACCGTGTCCATGTACAAGGGAAGAGAGCTGTCTGTATCTCTGATAATATTAAATCCTCGACTAGACATGACTCACGGCTGGCTCGTGACATTTGTGCAGTGTTATAGCACTTGTATTTGTAGTAAATTTGCTCACTAACACTACTTTCCGTCACGTCCGCAGCCCTTTTCATTTTTTCTGTGTCATATGGTCCTTGAAGAAACGAGCAAGTGACATGTGTTCTGAACGAGTTGAAACCTGCACGATTGCTCACATCAAACAGTGGGGGCTTAGCTTGTGTGTACTATTTTGTGCTGAGACAAACTTTCATAGTGGACAGGGAGTGAGAAAAAAGCAATAAAAATAAAAAAGCACAAATAATCTCTTACAATTTAGTTCATGTTCAAACCTTACGTTATTGATATTCCCTGTGTAGTATACACAGATGGAGACAACTTGTGTTGCAGCTTATGAGGTCTGTCCGGGAAAGGCCTCATAACGTGTATTAAAAATGAGGAGCTAAACTGACAAGAAAGATGTCTACATTTATATTAGCTGAGCTTTATAAGTATCGACCACTCTCGCGGCATTGGCTTCAGTAGATGATATAGGATTACTTTGTGAGTGTTTAACAATAAAGATTCCTCCAGTTACGAATTACTTAGCGCACAGCTATGTTGCAATAATCAGCATGTGTTTTCTATTGTTCAAGGAGCATTTATCTAGGATTCATACGTACTGACAAAGTAGAATGGTTTAGTTCTGACACATTGGACATAGCTTGACAACTCTCCTGCAAAGTCTATTTCATTAGCATTTACTTATGATTCTGTGAGTGTGTAGTTTATATGCAGCGGTATTACGTTACCGCCACGGGTGGCCGAGGTCGTTAAGGCACGGACTCGTGAGCGGGAGGTCTGGGTTCGAATACCGCCAGGACCGTCCTCCCTGATTGAGGTTTTTTCCAGGTTTTCCTCAGTCCTCATACCTGGCAAATGCCGGGGAGGTACCCTAAACTTAGGCCTGGAACGATTCCTTCCTTAAAAACTAAATCCTTTCCCAATATATCATTTCATCTCATGTATCATCAGTGTCCATCGCCTGTGGTGCCTCTGTAGCAAAAACGGGCGTTGAACACTATTCATTCTGATTCCGGTATTACGTTGTAATCAGAGAGAGTATTAGCGACCGTTTTTGTATAGCATCCTGCGCAAGAGTGCAAAGAAGTAGCTAGAAGCCTTCAGTAAATGTTGATTATTTTAAAAATGTAGAAAGCGGCATCCATATAGATATAATTATAAGGAAAGTTATTTTTCGGCTCAAATTATATTAATCTGAATGCAGAGTGATAAATTCTTAGCCTTCAAAGGGATTTTATTGCTTATTATAACCATTAATTAGGGCAGTTCCATTGCAACAAACAACGAATCTTCTAATCAGTGATATTGGCAGTAGCATCCAGTGCAATTCATTGCTTCGTGACCAACAGCAACTTTCTGGAGAACCGGCTGCGATTCCCCGCAACTACAAACTTAGGTTCAGATCTTTACATCAATTTTCATATAATGTCTGTGTTATTTATTTTGAATGTTAGTGAAACACAGTGTTTTGGACTTGAAATATGACTACCGTGTTTTAGCTTAATTGCTTTATCTTAAATATGGAGGTAGTTATAAAATTTTCATCATTCATTCTTAAGCATTACCATCTTGCATTTTGAATACCTTTGCAAAATTATTTTTATGAGAAAAAGCTAGGAAATGAAGAGAAATGGAAAGTTTATTTATGTATATGTAGTGTTATTTTGGGATAAGTCGGCAACGCAGCAACTCTGATGGACTTTTTGTATTTTATCCCCCAATATCGGAATTCTTATAGGGAGAAATAAGATGAGGAATACCCGTACGACCAGATTCGGACGTAAGCGGGGTTCTTAAGGTTTCTAAAGTGGTAAATCCCATATGGCGCAAGTCCACAAGAACCATGACCGATTGGACGAAGGCAGAACCAGCCAGACTCCAGGACGACAGGAAGTTTGCCAGAATATACAAATCCACCGCCACGCCGCACAGCACTATCCTACCTCGCCTTTCTAACCTGCAACCAGATCTATGAGGTGTAGTGATATGAAATGGGAGAGCGGAAAATTCTGGAAATGATTTATTCCAGCATTCACCAAAGTGAGGAGGATAAACCACGGAAAAATCCAAGGTCAGCACGAGATTTTAACCCGGAACCTCTCGAATGCGAGTTTCAGGCTATTGCCTGAGACATACCGCTCGGTTAGTTTGTTATTTTACAATCTTGTGTCATTCAAGTTGAGTAGCAAAAGGAGCTTATTTGCAGTACTTAGAGTATTGTACCTCTGTAGCTGTTAAGTTACCAATACAGTGCGATTGGAAATGATAAAAGTATTTTGTATAGAGAAAACCTGGAATACACTAGGTAAGCTTTAACTAATTAAGTAAGTGTGTGGCTGTCTCTTTAATCGCAATCATGCACAAAAGCCACGTGAATTAATTTTTTAAAATTTTTATTTTGGTTTATTTGTGGACGCTGCTTAATATATCAGCGTCCCATTCAATTCAGAATGTGAAATGGCCGATAAATTTTGCTCCGAGGCCTCTTCTCTCAGGCTTGAGACTTTTTACATGCCGTAAATCTACCACACGGGATTCACGGATTTACCCCTCCGAAGGAAGCCATGCTTAAGACACCCAGAAAATCCCATCGACCCTGATATCGGATTAAGCCCGCGCGATCTTTGGATCTACGAGGCAAGAATGGTTACCACTAGACCATCAGGACCGATAAAAACCACCTAGCGATGATTAGGCCAGGAACAGTAATTGACAGCGGCCGGGCGTTGTGTGCGTTTAATATGATTACTGTTTTATTTATTGTCGCCATGGTTTCATTGGTCTCATCGCGACATCTGTAGATTGTAAACGTGAATCTGGAATACTGTAGGTGAAGCCTGTGTGAATGAATGAAATGAATGAATGAGTTTATTTTAAGTTATGATTATTTCTATTTGTTTTATTAAATTTTTATTGTTGCTATCTTTATTAATATTTATTTTGATAAGATTAAGATAATAAATAAGATCAGAGTCCTTGGTGCCTTGAAGCCAAGTGACATTCCTCTTCTCAGGATAAGAAACAACATTTGAAAAAAAAAAAAAAAAAAAAAAAAAAACAGGCAGCCTGACCTCACCCGAAATCGAACCCAGAATCTCGGATTAGGAATCGCAAACCACGGAAGCGGTTGTCATAAGTGTTTAATACCGAAGGTTACTCCTCATGGCGAGGTGAATGACTTGAAATGTGGTCTAATACGAACTGTGACTGTTTGAGTGCCCAGTGCCCAGCGTTTTCGTATCCGTTGTGGGTTTTGGAAGACTTGTTTTATACAGATTACACTGTACTCAGATGCTGAAACATCGAATAATATAAATGATGGATACGGGATTATATTAATACAGAAAAAATATAAATGACGTTTTATTTAAGCAAGTCTAATTATGCAACAGCCATGCCATGCTTCTTTAATTTGGCAAGGAATATGCTCTAATCAGGAAGCTACCAAACATATAGACATTTTTACATTTTGGTATTTTATTAAAATTATTTTTCAGTATAAAAATAAAATCTTTTAAAGTTATTGACATTGCTGGTGTATCAGCTGTTGATTGTGTAAAAATATCCGGGGTTGTGTGAAGACCGGATGTGTTAGTTCTTATTTGGTGAAGGGCGTCTAATGGACACTAAATATTTTGAAAGTAGTTTCGTTTGAGTAACTGGCTTGTCAAATAACATTCGGCCGCGTTGTGCGGAATAGTAATATTGATCTAGGAGCAAAAACTTGTAGTTCATCTGCCGATTCTTTGTGTAATCATAGGTGTATTGTTGGTTTGCTCTCGCGGTTGGAATTCACATATAACTTCCATATGAGCCGGAACTTCTCTTCTAAAGGAAGTAAACCGAAACGCTTTTCGAAGACGTTTTTATCGCTTGACCCACATAGGTAAAAAATGTTTGAGGACAACTTTTCAGATGTTTTAGCAAGTTTACCAGTATACAGTTCCTTTAAACTACCCAATTCTCTTTTATTTATTGTATGGGAGTTTTAAAGGGCGTCTTTGAAAATGCTTATATGAAAACATAAAATATTACCGGACTTAAACTGTAGTTCGGAAGTTCCTCCCATATGCATAAAATACTTTTGAAAGGCAAAATGAAAAGACTCAAAGAGGTACTTAATTTTCACAAAACTGTACCAAACTTTTGAAAGAGAGAAGCATGCTTATTTGTTCACATTAGGAGTGAAATAACGATTTAAATATAAAAAATGCATAATCTGGTTTTGTTTTTGTAAATACAGAGCGTTCCTTATTTTGCCAGGCCGCGGATCGTAAGCGTGCTCCGCGCACTGTCTATTACACTGGTGGGTTTTCGTGCTAAAACTCCCGCGTTACTTACTCATGAGTGACAGTTGCATGCACTATAAAGACTATTAACCTTGTTATAAGTGGTGTCCATATGCATTCACACATTCCTGGCATCTTTGGATGAAATATCTGAACCCACACGTCTTAGAGACTTCTTTGGAGAGCGTTCCTATAATGAATGCACCATTTTTGCTAATTTTTTTCCTCCGTTAGAACATTTCTTTTTCTCTTCTTAGGTTTAGCGATCCCTGAACGTATATAACCAAACATTTTACAGTTTCTCTGTCTGGAACTGGAACACCAAGAAATGTATCCTGAAATTGTCTACACACCAGCCTACATGATTCGGTTTTTACGTATGTATCGTATATAACATTTCTTTGTTCCAGCATGAATGTTTTGCTAGGCATTTCAGTGGACTAATAAGAATAATCTAATGTGATACACACACAACACAGGTGTCTTGAATAAACTTTCACTTTTGAGATGCACAATGAACAAACTGTAGTCTTTACAGCTCGAACAGAAGGCAGCAACTGACACAGTACAACACAGTTGATAAACGTAGCCTTGATCGGTAGTGCACTACTGCAATAATACCGAGGTCACTGCAGTGCAAGCGAAATATGCATATACGCGATCTATGGCCCGAATAATTAAATTCATGTTATTTTAGAAAAGTGAAAGAAACAAAACTGCGCAATTTCCGGGCTCAAATCCCTTGGAGCTGGCAATCATGATTTTGGTTTTTTTTCCCGTGGTTTCATCTGCTCTTTTAAGATAATGCTGGAACGCATCTCACTTTTCGATGGTAATGTTACAAGAATGGAAGCGCAAGGAAGGTGGGCTGGTGCTAATGTGCGCTGTGGAAAGATTTCTGCCTCGAAGTCTGGTGTATAAGCGACCTTTCTATGAAGCTCAAACTTTTTGGGGAGGGAGAGCAAGACTGAACTACCGAATATCCTTCCTCAAAACTAATAAAACATTTCAATTCAATCCATACCAAGCAGAAAGATGCTAAAAGTGTCTACCTTCATTTTCCGCATTTGAGGCATGTGCTTATGAGATATGCATTATCGTTCATAGTGTTGTTTGAGAAATTAAGCTAATATCTTGACAGACGTTATCCTTTAGTTCGTCTAAAGTGTATGGATATTACTAATTTATTAATTGAATTGGAATTCGATCACCTGGGTATTTCTCTTCAAATAATTTCCTAACACACGAGGGACTCGGTGCGGAAATACAAATCATAAGTAAACACTCGTCGAAGAGAATAACTTATTAATCCTAGTATTTGCCATTTAGTATTCTCAGCAGAGTTTGTCCTAGGATAAGACACGTGTTCCTAATTTCCCTGTTCAAACGTAACAGTTCGATGAATTCAGCCGTTCTATTCAGGATCATGTAAACATGCAGTTTCCCCGGTCGTCCTGTCAGTCATAAGATAATTGAAAGGCCCGAATAAAGTAAAGTTAGTTTTCTTATGGGTTCACTAATTCGCATAATTTATAAAGTTAATTTCCAGCATTAAATGTAATGACCTTGATATACTTGTACTTTCAGTTGGCGGATTTGGTTAATTTTGTTCAAAATAAACAAACTTAATATTTTATATGTATTATATGTCAACTTAAAATGTAATAGACCATAATGAATGTAGATGAAACTACTATTATGTTTTAGTGACTGCATCGTCATCATCGCTGTTGCCCTTTGACCTAGACTAGATTTTTTTAATTGGATAGAGGCGGAGGGGAATATTTCAATAGACATTCTTCCTCGACGGCTGGTCGTTTTGCCTACGTCCCCAATAGGGTACTTGCGACAGGAAGGTATGAGATAAGGTAGACACCGGAGGATCAGAATTTACCGGTGGTGATGACACACGTTCACGCAGGCTCTATTGCTTCCGGACAGAACACCCCAAAGCATAAGCAGTCCCTCTCCAAGGGATTCGAACCCCTCAATGCCCTCTCTCGAATGCGAGTTCCAAAAGTTAACGCCTGAGACACTGCAGTCGGTACCCGTTTATCAGTTCTCTTGATGTTAAAGTATTGATTCTTCAGAAAAAGCTCGAAAAATCGCAGCCGTTGAGCGGTTAATATTTCAACCTTAGTTATTACGGCTATTACTCGCCGTAACCCTTCCGTTTTCCCATGAAGAATTTGCCAACACTGGGTAGAAACAGTGAAATAATTGCGGGTCAATCCAAGATAGATGAAAACTGTACTCATAAAGTCTTCAATTCAAAGCCAGCCTAATTTAGTCTTCTGATTTTAGTAATAGATGAGTGCAGTTGTGTGTTGACCACACTCAAGGGCTGCTTACGCCGACAATATTGAAGTTGTGAAAGCAGCCGTAGTTATAGCAGTGGAAGGGCGTTATTTTAACACCAGTAACTACTACACCGTTAGCGGCAAGGCCATTGCAGTGCTCTTTAACAAAATGGGCACCTGCTATGTGTGCAGAGTGCTAAAGTTTTCGCATTGTCTTGGGGCTGACTCGTGCATTATTAATCCATCTCTGCATTCGACGTTTGCTAACTGGAAAACATCCTGAAATATTGAATCGTCCGGTTGCCCTCGTCTATCTGGACCGCTTCCAGCGCGAGGAAACCTGGAAATGACTGCACTGACGTTTACCCTCTTTCGTTTTTCTTTTATTCCGATCTTCCTCTTTCTTTCATGCTTGGTTTTTTTTTTTGAAACGTTTTGTAGCTCTATTTGCTTTCTATGTATTATTAATTTTTCTTGCTCTCATTTTTGCTTACATTTTTAGTTCCCTTTCTGTATTTTTTTCTTCATTATACCCCTCTTTTACTTTTATAGGTATTTTCCTTCTTTTAATCTCTTTTTGGCTTCGTTTGTACTTTTTTTCTTTTTATCCTTCCTCTTTTCTCATTTGTTTTCTTCTGTCTTGGTTATATTCCTTTTCTATATACTTATTATTTTACATGTTTACTCTTTGCTAATGTTATAGAGAGTCTTAGTCATTCACATTGTGCTTCCTTATACATTTTATAAAACGTAAACATAAATCCTAAAAAGATGCAATATTCTGCATTGGTAAGCACGACTAGCTAAATACAGAGGAATGAGGACAGGCGTTAGCACAGGGAAAATGGAGGAATTGGGGGGAGAGATTGGCTACTTTCTACTGACGTTCATAGCCAAGTGCTCTGCAGTTTATTATTATTATTATTATTATTATTATTATTATTATTATTATATCCAAGACAACTTAAAACAAAAACAAACAAAATACTCCACACAAAACAAAAATGTACTTAATTCCAAATAATAGATTAAAATGAGTAAAATCCGATTTATTAAAACATTGCATTTTAATTGTAAAGATACTTATTATTATTGGAAGGGGGAAGCACTGTAATCAGACATAATACACATGAATGGGTTAATGGGACAGCAAGATATCTCTGTTGAAAATGTGAATAGCACAGAGAAAACCTCAAGCTCTGTGTGGAAACTTGACAGTGCCCATTTTCCGAATATTCTTGGCCGCTTCTCTTTTTACCTTAAACTACTGTTATTTTGTTTTGTGTTATTTATTCATTTATTTTTGTATTAATGTTTTCTTATCTTAGTGGATTATCCATTTATGCTTCTCTTTTATAAATATGCTATTTTTATTTTCGTTTTTGTATATATCCCTGTTACAGCTTACCCACGCTTCTCATCTCCCTTCTATTTATTTTTGTCTATTGATTTTTTTTTTTTTTGCCTGTTTTCCCTTATTCCTGCTATACTTGGCTGATTTTTTGACATTTATCTAATTTATTGATTTATTTTGTGTATACTTTTTTCTTGTCGCTTCCGTTTAGGCTTAGTGTGGTTTGTTTGTTTATATTATAAATACGTGTGTGCGTACATGTGTGCATGCGTGTATTATACTAGTTGTCATCTGGTGCCGAAGTGCCTTTCATCTCTGTTTCTCCGTCCTTTAAATTTCTCCGTCCTTCAGCGTTTTTAGATTTTTTTGGAAGTCATTTCTTCTCCTATTACTCTTTGCATTATTGTTTTATTTTAGCTAATACTATCTAAAATATCCACTTTTTATTTTGTTACTTATAGTTTATTTTTTTATTCTTTTTACCGTCGACCTCCTCAAAATATCAGGATCAGTTTTATTGATTTCCTTAATTAACTCTACGGCTATTCTGCCTAAGTTTTATAAATTCATAATTAAAAAAAGCGTGATATGTTGCTTCACCGAAATACATAAAAAATTTAGCGCTTTCCTATTTCAGAAAGTTGGTTTCAAATTTCTGTATTGTTTCAAAATTTGTCGGTTTTTTATACATAAACAGATGCATTCTGTAAAGGGGCCGTTTTTATTTTGAAATGTCAGACATTCTATTTCTTATCTAATACGTGACAAAAAATGCAAATTTATCATAAAACACTGAAAAGTAAAAAAAAAAACTTTCTCTTGTTTACCAAAGCATTAAAAGAAAATTACAGAAATAGAATATATATGTATATATATATATATGTGTGTGTGTGTGCGTGCGTGTGTGTGCGTTCAAATTTTGTCCAGCTTTTTATATTGGACTAACGTCCACTATGGTTTCTATTAGAATGAGCAATCACAGGCGTTCGGTTAAAACCTGTTCCCCATTGCCGGTATCACAACATGCCGGTTTTCACCAGGCCACGTTCGATGACTGTTTTTCCCTTATTCTCATAGATGCCGCCCCTTCATCCAAACATACCTTACATAGAGACCTAGAGATGGCAGGAATAGTTTTGCATAAAGCCCGTATTCCTCCAGGCCTCAATATTTCCTTGTAATACTGCCAGGTTTGCCAAACTACTTTGTTCAGCTATAGTTGGTAGTTTTGCTGCCAGGTCACACCCCTTATGCGTCACTAAGACTCACACCGCCCGCCACAGCTCAGTTCATTCTCAGCACGTGATCAAGAGCCAAGCTCGAAATATCGTGTGGTGGGTTTTAGTGTTCAGTTTTACGGTTTTTAGTTTGAACTTTTATGTGTATTTTTTATATTGCATTCTGAGTGTTTTTTTTTTTATGAATTTTATGCTTTTAAGAAGTTTTTATTATTCCGTGAATAGTATATATATTGAAATAATGGGGCAAATTTTCATTGCTCTATGACAAAAAATGCAGTCATATATATACGAATTTTTTCTACTTATGATATTATTAGAATAAAAATAATTTTGGTTCTTGGAAGTATAAGCAAGGGAAACATGCACCCTGCAAATATCTTATTGCGAAGGGAATAAAGTTATTTGAATTGTTCCTGTAATATATACATATATATTCGTTTAGCCAACTGGTAATATTGCTTTTGTAGCGTCGTATGTAATATTGCTTTTGTAGCGTCGTATAGAAAACAAGTAAACAACATGTTAAGGGAATCTTGTTACAGCATGTTTTTGGTCTGTTACAGATCATGTTGACATTGGGGTGATTTGAGTCTATTAATCGATCACCTGCTAACTTTAACTGCCCGCCGATTAATCAGTTGACAGCTAATTATCCTGACACTGGAGTATCAGGTAGTCGCCCCGATCAGTTAAACCTACGACAGACAGCTTCAGTTGTTTATTATTAATTATGTACTTCTCGTTGATTGCTCTTCATTTTGTCCCAGAAAATAACGTATTTTCTGCGCACACATTTGTTATCGGATGACATGAATCGTCGTATGCCCTTTCGGAATTAATCGCTGCGTCGAAATCGATAGTTCCGTATCCGTTACAAATGGGTTTACGTAATGGATGGAACCTTTTGACTGCCGAACTGAACAGTCTCTCGTGATGAAAGCACAAAGAGCGAGTATTAATGTTTCCTATATGAAAGTATAGAATCGGTTTCCTGACAAGGCTTTTTGCCGTCTTGGATTGTTACTTCAATAAATTCCCAAAAGGAACTATGTTGGAAAATGAAGACATTTCAAAAATTGAATCTTTTTCCAGTAAGTGAAAATATTAAGTTAAAAATAACAAAGAAAGAAAAATCTCAAGAAAGTATAATACGGAAAACAGTGGCCTAAGGCGTTAGACAAACAGAAAGAAAGCATTGTTGTGTTAAAAGAAACAAATGACTGTTATCTGATACGCAAGAAGAAGCTTCCGCCTGTACACTTTGGGCATAGTGACCAAGGAATGAAGTGCACTCTTGTTAATGTTACAAGGGGCTTCAGAAATGATGTCATAAATGCCATCGTTTATAGATCCACTAAGGGGGCACTAAACTTATGGGTGTGTGAAGGGTGTAAAGAAGCACCGCCTAGACAGGCCTGTTTTAACATTTGTAGGTACTAATTCTAAAGTGAGTTGCAGCCAATAATGTGAAAGTACTTCTTCTGTATACTTAAAATCTGTAACGCGTCAGGAACAAAGCCAATGATGCAAGACTGCCTCTTAGCCTTTACGGGAGGGAGGCGTTTGTGATATAAAAGATACAAAGGCCACGTCTCGCTGCATATTTTCTGTCTTCTGTATTGATCGAGTTTTTTTTATACTAGAATACCTTTTTTAACTTTGTATATGACCTTAGCTTATTTTGTAGTGCGTACACATGATCCTAATATAAATTATTAAGTACAATCAACTATATCGAAGAGGATGTTACAACACCATTCCACTAAGAAACAAGGAAAACCATTGTAATTTAAGTCTATTTAATTAATACTATATACAAAGTACAAAAAGTGAAAAAGAACAAATGATTGCTTCAGAAATATTGTTTAGCTTGAGCTATATTTTCACATTCTTACAAAATAGGAGAAAAATGCCGATCTGTGCAGTGTTGCCAAAAGTTTTGGGGGCAACAGTGTATGTGAAGCTGTACTTTTTTTAAGTATTCTACTCGTAAAATGCAGAAATAAGACTATTTTTCAAGAGTCATACTTAAGCCCATTAACAGCAACGTTGAGTTCCTCTACGTTTTGAACGGATGCGATCCAACAAGAAGCTCAAATTTGTTTATTTCTTTGTTCCGTTTGGACTCGAATTGTTTTTGTACTAGTTGGTTGGCATTCTGTGAATTACAGATTATTGATAGGTTCAGAACAAGAACAGCGTTGCACGTGTTAAAATTGTGTGGTGCCCGGATACAACAATACAGTGAGTAAGGACCCAAACAACGTGAAGCAAAGAATAACGTTTTCTACTTTATATCAGAGCGTTCATGGCGGAAATGTTCTTGTTCTACCTGTATAGTGCTTCGTGTTATCAATCAGTGCAATGATTGATAGATAATAAAGGAGTAATTATAAGCGCGAAAGAAAAACAAGTAATAACACAATTTTATAACTTTTAACTGCTTTCCACACTCGCATTAATAAAAGAGCACTCGTTGTCATTTTTAAAATCCTGTGGGCTTGCGGCTGGGAGTAATGTACGCCCACTTTATTTTCTCAAACATGCAACTAACAATAGTCCTGTCGAAAGCTTACGTTAAGAATAACACGAAGTAATTCATCACAATGAGCACGAAGATCACACACATGTAACAGATAATGGCGTTCTTTGACTAAAAGCAAGATGTAGAAATTTCTCTGTTCCACATGCCTTTTTTCCCTTTCATGAATAAAGTAAAAGAGTACATTTCGAACGAGTCATGCGTGCTTTAAGCTTTCCTCTTAGGCGTACCAGCAAAAATATCTTTGGGATAGAACTCGGTCGGTGTGCACTTTCTCGGCGGATGAAATAACTATCAACGACACGCTTGCGTACTCTATCACAGAAAGGTGCAAGGTTCCAATTAGGTTAGCTATGTGTCTAATGCACCGGACTGGTTGTGTTGAAATAAGTAAACAACCTGCTTTAACTCTGGAAGAGGTAGGCTATGCAGTGCTTGCGTGAAAGACGGCAGTGAGAATAAAATTCACTGCTAGAGAGAAGAAATGCATTCAGGTACTGCCAGCGCACTCGACCTATTTCGGGGTGTCTGTCGGTGCGCTGCTGCAGGAATGCAGTTTCGGTTGTTGTTGTTATTATTATTATTATTATTATTATTATTATTTAGTTGCTGATAAAGCTATGGTTGTAAGTCGAAGAACTATCACATTTCTAAACAGTATTTGATAAGGAAGAAATTATATATTTTCATTTGTAAGTAATAAGCTAGTTAACAACTGAAGTGTTAAGATACGGTCCAGAATTATCTTTATTGCCTGGGCTTAATTATGTCTTACAAAATACATTGTTAGAATGACATATGATAATTACCTAAATTCTTACACATAACTGTTACAATAAAACTGGCAAACCTCTTCATCACTTTCAATTACACTTTTTAATTATTTTAACTGATCTTTAATACCATCAGATAAGAATAAAGAATAAATATAAACATTATACATATAGGACTCTCGGCTGCTAGGCACATTCCATTCGGCGGTGACTTTCTCTTGTTCTTCTCTTTTGTCGCTTTCTGAATCCGCTCATTGCGGTCTTACGATAGTGTACATTCATTCGTTAAGATAGTAAGACGGTTAACTCCAGAGCAAGACGTTTGTGTATAATTGATATTTCAAACAAGAATAAGCTGATTGTATGTGTGCACAGTATATTCAGAATATATGCCCCTTTAACGACAAACAACGCAAAAGAAAACGTACAGTTTAAACAGAGAACAATTTTTAAAATCACTTCCACAATAAGCCCAAGTGGTAGTTTCAGAATGCAAAGAAAAATGAAATCAGAATCTTCAGAAATCATAAGAATTAACGTTGGCAACGGCCTTTCTCCGTGATTTTACCTAGCGCGGTAGCGATGTTCTTCCATCTGCATTGTAAGTGCAACATGTATGGAAAGAAATAAACAGCATTATATTAGTAACATATTGTACAAATTGTTCACCCCATATGGTATCTACCGTAAAAGAACGATTATGTTTTAACTCCCTGTCTCTTCATAGAGATAGCTTATCATATAATTCGCAACACTATTATGTCCTTAATCCCTTAAGAAGGGAACGAATAGAGAGAATGTCCCTTGCAGGTAAATTATCTCCATGCTACCAAGGAAGAATTCTTCAATTTGTTCCAAATTGATTAAACATTTGAAACGGAGCTTTGATTTCTTCATGGGAAATCAGACGCGTGTGCAACTTTTAAGATAGTCTCCCGGTTCTAAAGATATTTATTCAGATCGGCCACAGGGCTTAGGAATACACGTGCTTACGATCAGTGAAAGAGAAGTACATTTGTTTTTATACAAGAAAAAGACTCAGTTAATAAGACTTTCCACAAACATTATCTTTTTTATGCAACACAATTTAATAAGAGGTGTTAACTTTAATAAATTAATTTGTATTAGATATTATAAAATGTAAACGTTAATCTAGATTTTTCTGTGACACATATTTCTAACATTGCGATATGTTCCACTTTTATGCTAACAACATGTTTTATTATCTCTAATTTGACTCCCTCTCTTGATGCCCGGACATTTAAATAAGAAAAAGAAAGCTCCAGAATATGGCCGGAGAAAGGTTAACTTGTAAATACGGGAAAAAGAATAACTCAAACAAATTGTCATTTATTTAACTTTAAACAAAGAATATAAATTAACATCTAAGTATAACATACTTCTTGCATAATGAAGGAATCAGCAATATACTTTCAAAAATGAAACTTTAATTAATACCACGTATAGAATAAAATAATTAAACAAATTAACAGCCTAATACATTTTGTTAAATCTCGGTTTAGGTAAAATAAAGATACTGTTAGTGCTACCCTGAAATTACAGCAATTTTAAAATGGCTTTGTCACGGAAAAGAGTTCGGTTCTACTAATTTACAAATAAAGCCAAGATATATCTTATATCCCCTCTCTCAATACCAAAGTAATCCCATTTCAAGCAATGGAAAGAAGGACGGTCACGCCAGAAATATTACGTCACATTGTTCTAGACTCTTCTTTACCTATTCCAACCAGTGAGAATAGGAAAGGCTAGGTAACGAAGGTTTCTTGTGTGGACAAGGACGTAAAGAATAGGAGGGGAATGAATGAACAATTAAATTTAGAAATAAATTGCCCTAGGTGTATTTTTCCACCCTATATTATTATATGTAATATGTAATAAAACCTATGCTTTCAAGCGTTTGTTGCACTGATCAATTAAATATATAAGATATTTGTTTACAAAAAAGTATCAGAATATAAACTGCCTGCAGATTCCTTCGATAATTTGTTAATACAAATGTTCAAATATTTAAATTCAGAATACCAAGAAAGATTTTGTTCCGTAAATCTGTGTTTAATTATTTATTATTGTTTATCTTTTAACCTTTCTAGTTATATTAGACGATAAATGAGTCATCGCAAATTAGCTCAGCATCAGAGTTACCTGATATTCATACTAAGAACTGTGGAAAAAGCCCAAATAGGCAGTTTGACCCTATCGGGATTCAAACCCGTGCCCGCAAAATGGAAATAAACTTTGTTACCGCTATACCACCGCAGTGGCTTCTTCTCTATTTACTTAAAGTTCTGGGTATTCTAAAGCATTTACATGTAAAACATTCATCAAATGTATCTAAGTCCGCTAAAAACAAATTTGAACAGTTAAATATTTTTGCAACAAATATTATCGTTCCTGTATTAGCACATACATATGTTAGTGAGTAATGTCACATTAACATTTAGAGAAAAGTATCACGCATTTATGTTTAAAACATATATAAAAAAATATTTTTAAAAATGCTCTTTGGATACTTGAATGAGCAGCCAGGATCACAACAGGAAAGTCAAAAATTTTATTAGTGGACTAGTTGTAATTAACAACAACAACAACAATAATAATAATAATAATAATAATATATATATTATATAATATATTCATCCTTCAGCTCTATGCGGGATGCTGTTGTTTCCAGTCATGTGCGCCACATTATCTAGTTACCGTTAGAGCACCAGGGTTCGACTTCCGGTTGGAACCTACTATCCGAGAGGAGTTTTTTCTCTAGTGGTGGAGCATTGTAATAAGTAGGCAGTCCCTTCCTCCCTCCACGCTTCACATTGCTAGTTGTTTACAGGCTGTTTAAGAAACAACTTTATTTTGATAGAGCGTTTGAGAAACAACTAAATTTTCAGTTTTGTATTTTGCAATTACATATTCATCAACTTCCTGTTTTGGATTGAAATTAGTTCCGGTTTCATCACTTTTTGAATTTAAGAAATCTGTAACACAAGGTTCTGCCTTTTTTCCTGTAAAATATTTGCTATAAGGTACATTATATAGTGCAAACTAAAAACAAAAAAATGTAAAATATACATAGTAGAATTAGTTGTCTGAAATCTGTCGTCTATAAATTTATTCATTAATATGGAACAAAATTTCTCTGTGGAGATCTTTATAGGAAGAAATATGCTAAATATTTAAAGGATGTAAAAACAGTATCGAAATATTTTCGATGATGATGTTTTAACATAAAGTAAGGACTTATAAAATGATAACTCCAATTCATGCATTTTTAAAATACACGGATTCTGGAACTATTTTATAACGTTAAATAAAATTCGAGTTATTTTCTAAAAATGTCTAAAAATTCACTAATTGATACTCCGAAGATGTTAAGTATGAACATTTGTGTGTTGATTTTTTTTTTTTTTTATTTTGAGATGTAGTATTATTCAAATCAATCTACAATAACAATGAAATAGGTGATTATTTTTATCAAAATTTTATGTCGCCAATCATAGCCAGTTATGTTTGATAAAGTTTCCGTACATAGACTAATGCCAGTCGCCTATTTCGGATATTTCCAGTCCTATCCTAAATTTTAATTTCACGTTTTTTTTTTGTTTTTTTTTCCCCTTTTAGTAGAAATTATTTTCGCAGGCACTTTATTTTAGTTAGGTTAGGAAATGTAAGGATGAAGTCTGCAGTGCAACAAACAAGCAATAGCAGGTAAATAATGTGATTAATGCTGTTATGTAGTCGCAGCTGTCACTCGTTATTTTTAAAACATTCTTTTACTATTAAATGATTACAAATGTTCTCGAGGCAAAGAGCTCGCCTCTAGACCCAAAGTTAGTGGGTTCTATTCTTGATATGAATGAATTTTTCAGGACGGAAGGGATTTAAAGCCCCGGGTTCCTGTCGGAGTTATCTGAAAAAAGGGGTCCCTGGATAAAATTTTCAGTGTTTCACGTTCAAGTAATATCTTAGCTCCCTACTGCGTGGCTATGAAGGCGATGGACTGACTACTTATCATTAGGCCCCTGTAGGAAAATAAGCGTGAATAAGTATTAATATAGCAAACATGTTCAAAAAAGGGCAATGATCTACTTGGTGCCTTAGTAGAAGAAGAAGAAGAAGAAGAAGAAGAAGAAGAAGAAGAAGGAGGAGGAGGAGAAGAAGAAGAAGAAGGAGGAGGAGAAGGAGGAGGAGAAGAAGAACAAGAAAAGAAGAAGAAGAATTTGTTCGAGTTGCAGTTGTTAATTTTTTTATATTTTAAATTCAATGAAAGTTTAGAAAAATTTCAAAACATTTTCTATTACATTAAACCTTTGCCTACAAACAATATATTCTCTCATTTCTTTGTTTCCTCGCTTTTTAAACAAGAATGTGCCTCATCTTCTCGTCCTCACTTATCTGCAAATACCGCTTTTCACATTATTTCTGAGCTCTTTCTGTCCCAAAATTCCTAACGTGAATGATGCTTTTTTATACCCCTCTGATTACTCTTACATTTGGATTGTTAGAGGCAAAAGACATTCTAGTACTTCACTTTGCTCAAGGGTTGCCCGTTTGTGCCTACACACCCAAAGGAGGCACCTCCGGAAGAAAGGGATGAGGTGAGGGAAACACCGGGCGGCCAAGATCCAGGGGCAGTGAGGCATGTACATAAACACCGCTCTTAACAGTAGCTGAATCAATCGTATGAAGCGGATAAAACGGGAGAGGAGAAATACCCCGAATGTGCATCCGGTAGGTCTCCTGGTAACCATATTTGCCTCGTAGACCCAAGTTAGCGGGGCAAAATCCGGGCAGGATCGATGGATTTTTTTCGTAAGTATGGCTTCCTTCGGAAGGGGAAAAAGCCATGGGTACACTGTCGCAGATTTATGGCACATGAGAGAACCTCAAGCCTGTAAGAAGAAGCCTCAGAGCAAAATTTATCGGCCGTTTCACGCACTGAACTGAACGATCTGGGATGTTAAAAGAGTCCGTAAATAAACGAGAGAAAAAAAAAACTCAAGGTTAGGATGGAAGACCCCAAGGGATTTGAATGGGAATCCCAATCGTTATCGCCTAAACCAACTCTTTCAGTTCTATTACATTAATCCAGATACAAGTTTGCACCAAATTCAGTTTTTATCTTCCTATGAAATGTAAGAGAGTTTTTCCTCCTCAATAATAGATAGGATTTTCCTGCACGAGTCCTCTGAACGAAGACAATTCTCCCAATACCCTTTCCTAACACTTTATCTAACTATACTATTCCGTTTCATTTTAATAGAAGAGCATACTCTTCTATTAATCCTTACCTAAAGCTATCGTAAAAAATCTAACGATAATATGCTACTAATTTGAAATACGTAATATCAGCAGCAGTATCGCCTTCTCTGTCATTCTGTTTGGCCATTCCTGTGCAGTTTGACACCTCTGTTTCCCAAAGACAGCTCATTCTTAAGTTTTACAATGTCCTAATGCAACCAGGCGTTTCTCTTAATCGCTTCAATGATTTTAAAACATGCAGCATATAGTGTATCAGTATTAGTGGCTGTAATTTGGAACTGTTGAGAAATTGAGCATTGAGCATGGATATTTTATTTTAATGCACTCTGAATATTTCACAAGAATACAATCAAACCTCTCAATAAGGATAAAAGATTTCAGCGTTACAGGACCCGTTCCTAAGAAATACATTTGCACTTTAAATACAACTTGCAGTGTAACGATGAACATTGCAGAAGGTAAAACGAAACACTTATAACCTCACTGTTTCACAAGGCTCGTTTAGTTCTGTATGTCCTCAGGTCGTCTTTTAGTTTTACTCTTCTTTTCTTGTTCGCTTTTGCTTCTCCCTCCAATGGTTAATTTCGAACGGCTCTAGCAGAAAAAGAAGAGAGAGACAAGTACAGTCCAGGCTAAAGACTGTTGCATTTAAATATTTGATGCGGTACTTCAAAGTAGATTGGACGTTTAAAATAGTGGACACTTGCTTCGCACTTAAGAGCTGGGCTCTAAAGGTCAACATTTCTGGCACTGATACAGTGCGTTTAAGTTTCCTTTGGAATGTTTTTCGGGTGATACTTATGGGAACAGCATCAGTAAGGCGAGAGCCCTAAAATATTCTTCTCCTAAGTTAAATGTATCTGAGAAGATACAATGCTGCATTTCCGAAAAGTTATCATTTGGAGGAGGTGAAATGATGGTTTGGGCAGGAGTGTCTATGTATGCTCTTACTGAGATAGTTCTAGTAGAAAATGGAAGTATAACAGCTGATAGATACATAAATGAATGTTTGGCTAATCATGTTGTACCATTTACAGGCGATAATTTTCTTTTAATGCACGACAGTGCACGCCTGAATATTGCCACGTGGCCAGTGAGTATCTCCAAGAAATGAGAATACATGTTATATCATGGCCAGCAAGAGTCCCGTCATGAATTTGCTTGAACACGAGTGGGACACACTGGAACGGTGTGTTAAAACAAGACTCCCGCTGCCAGAAACTTTACAGGAGTTGAGGTGAGCACTTCTTGAAGTACGGGAGCATATTCCTCAAGAAGCCCTAGCTAACGTGATCGAAAGCATGCCAAGACGTGTAAATACATTTATTCAAACCAGAAAGGGATGAGGCCAGTTATTAAAACGTGTTTTTAATATTTCAAGTACCGAAAAATGTACTCAAATTAAAACAAAACTTGTCCGTGTTTTACACTCTTTGTAACTTTTCTTCCCAGAGTTGTTTTGTTTCTTTTGTTGTAATTTAAGGTGCTTAATAAAACAGTCTTTTGTTTAAAGGGTATTCCTGCATTTTAAAATTATAAAGAACAAAATGTATCAAATATAAACGTATCCGTTTTTTTTAATCTAACTCCGCGGCATCAAGAGCTATTTTGTCAGATGAAGGAAGAGTTTTAACAACTGGATCAAATGAGTTCTGGGCACTTTGTGGTCTATGTTTCCCTGAAACAAATCTCAGGAACTAACCTAACTAACTAACCGGAAATCCAACCGGGGTCCCTCGTTTGGGAATCGTTGGACTGTGACGGTGGTCAAAGTTATGAGATACTCAACAGCTAAAAGTCTTACAGGAGTTTCGCACCTCAAGTACCCTTATTGGTATTGTATGCAAAACTCCAACGTCTGGAAGTAACACAGCGCACTTTCTCCGTGTTATGGTGCAAGAAATTACCTCTTAGGTCGATTCTTGGAAGCCGTTCATGGATTTTGCCACTTTCCAGTAATTTCTGATTTCTGAGCAACGATCGGCAGATAACTACTTGTTGAAAAAGTTTTTCTTCCAGCACTCCTCCCGTTTTTACTTTCATGGGTCATCATAGTGGCGCTTAGTTTCACAATTGAACCGGTAATAAAACAATATTTCATTATATCATTACCCTCACTTTCGGTTAAACTTTTTGGGCACCTTTCTTGAACAAATTTGTTTCATTCTCAGAATGGTAGAAATAGCAAACTAGTTTTTAAAGCCTTCAATCATTTGTTACACAAGTGAGATGTTTTCTTTGTCATAAGGTTCGTACCGTTGGTGCCCAGAAGTTCCTTAAGAGATTGTGTCCTTTTTTGTATTAGCTGAACAAAGCCGAACCCCTGGAATAGATGCTCAAGCAATTACCTCGCATTTAAATCGCTATAAAACCATTGCTCAAAATATTCTATTTCGAATGTTAACACCTCACAAACTTTAGGCCTAAACTGCGTTACAACAATGATTGGAAAGATTTCTAACCGGTATGTAATAATTAGAAAAGTAAAATTTCCGCTGCTCTGCAATTTCTAGCCCAAATGTGCTCAGAGCCTCATGGCTTAAAACCCAATTAGTTATCTTCGTATTAGTGTAACATTTAGCGATTGCCTTTGTGGTCTAGTTGTAGCGATTACTATTCCGGGGGTCCTCGGTTCGATTCCTGATAGGGTCAAGCTGCCTGGATGTGTTTTTCCCCTTTCTTTATTTCCCCTAACCCTAAGAAGGTGAATGCCAGATAGCTTTAAGGCGCAAAAACTCCAAGCTCATTTGTACCATCAATAGTGCATTTCATTTTATTCATTCCTACAGACAGGTTTAGGTTTAAAGTTTTACGTTTAGGTTTAAGGATTCCCCTTTTGATTTTAATCATATCGTCTTCATCATTTCCGCTGGAACAACATAGTAGCACCCTATGAGCTTCCCGGCTTCAAAAGTCCTCTACAATACCGCCATGCCGGAGGGAATGCCTACAAGTTCGTGAGAAAAATGGGCTGGAATTGAATACATCCCAAAAGGGGGTCTACCGCTCTTCAAGAGTAATGTAGTAGCAAACTGAGGGATTGTACCATTAGAAGTTATACTTAGACAAGTTTCAGATTTGATTTTCGCTTAAACCATGTAAAATGAGCTCTTCTGGGATGCTGTATTCTTCTTATTCTATGATGTATGCTAGAGGCATGAACTCCAAAACTTTAATGTTGGATGAATGCCACGGGTGGCCAGGTCGTTAAGGCGGGGACTTTTGCGCGGAAGATCTGGGCTTACCGCAAAGACCGTCGTCCCTGACTGAGGTCTTTTTCAGGTTTTCCTCAGCCCTCATAAATGGCAAATGCCGGGGAGGCAACCTAAACTTAGGCCTGGAACTTTTCCTTAAACAAATATTGTCATCCCAATTTATTATTTCATCTCATGTATCACCTGTGTCCACCGCCTATGGTGTCTCAGTAGTAAAAACGGGCGTTAAGTGGCACAACCCTTCACATCTGCTTGTTCGCATGTAAACCCAACATCTCTAGTGGTCGGTTATCGTGGTGTAGTGGTAACAATACTCAATGAATTTTTTCTGGGGTAAATGTACTATGTATGGAAGTAAAGCCTAAGGTCCCGTGTGTACATTTACGACACTTAAAAAACCTCAAGCCTGAAAGAAAAGGCATTTGAGCAAATTTTGTCGGCCGTTTCACGCCCTGAATTGAACGGGACGCTGATGACTTAAGGTGTTAAAGAGCGCCTGTTAACAAACAAAATAAATAAATAAATGTAGTGAAGAAACTAAATAGGGATGGTTATTCACACAGGGACATGGGTATCGATCGCTTTAGGTACAAGTTCGGGTTTGGAATTTGTGATTTTGTCTGGAATGACGTAAAAAGGGGAAGTGAATTTGTGAAAGAGAAGAAAAGTCCTCACTGTCTGCACCACAAGGCAATTTCTAGTGCCGAGTTCAAAGTTGTAGAAACCGCTCCAATCAACTGAAATATCGGGAAGAAAAATAATTACTTAACCAACCTCTTCTTATTCCAGAGCTACAAATTGTTTTCATTCTTTCAATAGGCAAGAAACAAGTTAAAGTTTGCTTCTAAAGTTCGATATTCAGTGCTCGAGCATTCAAAAATTGTATGGTCTACTTGGTTCAATATATTATTGTTTTAATTACTAGTCATTGAAATTTTCACTACCATTTTGTTTCATCCGGTACAAAAAAGGACATTTTGAAATTATTTCTAGTCAGCTTTAGAGAAGATTTTAGGAAAACACTGGTCCAGTGGTGGTCACCATATTAAAACTTAATGTACCTTAGGGACCTGCAACAATGACAATAAAATACACACCATACGGTAGAGAAAGCTTTTAAAAATCTCTAGAGAGACAAAGAGCGTTTCATTACCGCCCAAAGTAATTAACTTTATCTCTGATATTAATAATAATACTAAAATCATATATGTTTTCATTTAATGCTTTCAAAAGTGCGTTCCGTGTTCTGTGGAGGTTAAAGCGATGCTTATAAAAACCTAAAAAATATCCTATCCCTGTTTGATAAAATGTGCGGAATGAAGTGACTGTAGTGTAAAAATTCCACTATGTAATGCTTTGAAGTGCAGCAATGGAAAGGAAAATGCAGCGCTATTTGCAAACATCAATTTTGGCAAACGAAATGAGAGCCATTAACATAGATAGGCAGTGACCGTGACTTTTTGAATAACAGAACAGGTCAGGAGCGTCGAAACGATTTCTGTGAATGGAGCTGTATTACGTAAACAAAAACCTTGTATAAACGAAGGTCAAATACTGAAGGCTTCTAACTGAGTATTTCCAATGTATGAATGGCACAGAGGTCAGGGCATGTATTATGCTAGAAACAAAAGTCGTTTATTATTTATTTTATAAGATTTTATGTAGCTTTCGTATAATGAAAGATCAGTTACGCTCGTTTATTTGGCTGATATTTTAGACGCGGACGAGAGCCTTTTGTGTCCTATTGAAACTCAGGAGGAAGGGTTGAAATGAGGGATAAGAAGGGCTGCCAGATTTAGGAGACGGCAGATACAGATGCAACAAACAGGCGGAGCCCCTCCTCCAAGGAATTTGAGCCTCTCGGAATAGCTGCTGTTACACCAGATGTAAGGCTGTTTTTCCATTAAGCATATTCCACCATTGCGCGCCGCTCACCACCAACCCCTTTCGCCTGGCGTTGCAACCCTGAAACCCTGATCAAGGAAATTAAATGAGAGGGAATGAGGGGCAGGGAAATTCATATAAAGTAAATACTATTCGCCTAAGTGACCATGAAAGGTCAGAATGGGCGGTCCCAAGAGATTTAAACACGGGACCTCCAAATTCGAGTTCCAAGCGTTATTGCCTGAACTATTTCTATCGGTTGATGACATGTTAGTAAACCATCGTTTGTGTTTGACTTATGTTCTGAGCCTCTTTTATTTCAAATTAAGCCATGAGGTATTTCAGTATTCTCTTTACAATATTGGTGGCTTCAGGTGCAACCGCTTTGTATGAGTCCATACGCTTTCTAGGGGTTCTTTCCCCCATTTAAATGCATGATGCCAGTCCCCAGTTGTGCAAGTAAAGCGGCGGTTTCTCCAAAATCGTCTGAGCTCCAAGACACTGCTCCGGAGACAAATCCCATTTAGCTTGCGTACTTAACAGTACTGTAATATTTTCCTGCCTGCATATTGACATGCTTTTGCAGCACGACCATATAGGTAGGTAAAAACGTTGAGCTATCTGTTATATCCGTACTAAGCCTTAACTTTCGCTCAAGAGGCGTGAAGAAGTAGCTAAAAGAATCTTCCTGCATGACTCTCAGGAATGTTTTTGCTACGCTGCAGAGATGGTACTTGCCTTTCTTCTATTTCCGCTTTTCAAGTGGCAGAGAGGTAATGGCAGCTCTATGGGTGAAATCACAAGCTTCTAAACACAATGTCACATTATTTATAGAATTAGTGGTGGAGGTTTTTAGCACTTTGCGCAATATCTCGCCTCGATGAGCTGGACATCCGAGTTTGAATGTGCATTCACTGCATTGCCACAAGGCATGCAGCATCAACCATATTATATAATTATATTGTTATATTTCATTTCAAAATGTACAATAAATACGTATATATTTTGTAATTCCACAAGCTGAACATTTTGATATTTTTTATCTTTATAGCGACATTGAAGTTAAATAATTGTTTTATGTATTAATTAAATCCATATATTCTATAAAATGCTTATCAATAAAGGCATTGGTTACGCTTTAAGGAAATAGAATATCTTTTCTATGTGATAAATAGTTTTTGTAAACAGTTATTTCTATTTAAAATTGAAAGACGTTTTTATGACCGTCCATATAGTTAAACTAGACTGTGTACCCACAGACAGAATGGCATGTTTGGTGAATAAAACCGGAATTTACAGCGGTTTCTGTTCTCATTCGTACTATAATTTCATTCAAAAATCACTGATTGGCTGTGCCTGGCAGAGCAGCATCGGGGCTCCCTTCCCCGAGCTCTAACCTCAGTCCTGAAAGCGATGGAACATTTCCCTGGACTAACTGGGTTGCAGAGGCACGGTTGATTAGAGTTTTTCTCCCATATCCAATTGATCTTCAAACATTCATTCAAGTTATCATATCCATAAGTTGTAATATGTGCATTTAACAGATCTAATGTATTATATTTATGGGAAATATGTTATACTATTAAAACTTACTCCTTTAAAATAATTCCCGCCCAAAGATGCCAAATGTAAAAAAATAACGCAATGATATTTCTGAAATAGGCAATTTCTGTCGTTTATTTGAATGACCTTTAATTTATTATTACGTTTAAAATTTTATGCAGTGCTAAATGAGTTGCAAACATTATAACCGTGTCAGTGTTAACGAGACATTCCAGTAAAAGTTACGGAAAAAAGCAACAGGGAAGAAAATTCCTTATTTGATACATGTAATATAATAGTTGTGTAAGTTAAAATTCATAAATAATACAGTTCGCTTATGTTTGAAAGTTTGTGCATAAATCAGCATTCTCTTTTTTTGTTGCAGGTGGGTAAAGATAAACTTTTCCAGCTATTTTTCTCCACTACCTACACTGGTAAGCTGTTTTGTTTTATTATACTGGGTACACTGGGTACCTAGATGCCTTTGGATGTGTTGAGAAAAAACAATATCAGGTTTTAATGTATAAATAATATGACAAAATATATAATGTTGAATTTTTACAGACTAATAATGAAGCAAAATAGATTGTGATAAAGATGTAACTATTTGATGCACTTTTGGAGGAAAACAAAACATTTACATCTGAAATACAGGGGTAGAATAAGAGAAAACTGTTGATATGCTAAATTCCCTGTTGTTAACAACAGCGTACACAGAGTATTTTTGTAGAGGGGAAGCAATTTACATTTAAACAACATTGGTTTAAAGGTTTACATTTACTGTGGCTAGTAGTACTATTTAATGCGTTAGTGCAGTGAGGTTGTCCATTTTGGCTTTCCTTTTCACTTTATTTTTACTTTATTATATATAATTTTATAGTTATGTTTTGTTGGACATGTTTTTCCTTGGCTTATGTAGTACATTTATTGTTTATTTATAATATGCATATTTTGTATGCATGTTTGCCTGTTAACTTAACACAGCTCTGCTTGCCATTCTTGGCTTCTCTATTATCTTTATGTTTTTACTTATTTTTTTTCTTTATTGTATTAAAATTTAGTCATTTATATTTCAATTTGTATTTGCACATTTTAGCTTACGAACGTTATGTTTGTCGGTTGTTGTGTTCGGTTTTGTTTATTTTAATGTGCTTAGTCATTCTTTCTGTTTATGCTTACCTAACGTCATATTTTCACGCTCTAGTTTGTGTTTTGGGTACCGTTATTCGTTTATTTATTTACGGAGTTTTAATATCTCAGATCATCAGTGTTCCACTCAGTTCAGGGCATGAAACGGCCTATAAATTTTGCTCATAAGCTTTTTTCAGGCTTGAAGTTTGTTTTTCCGTGCCGTAAACCTACGACACGGGACCCATGGCTTTACTTCCCGTCCGAAGGAAGCCTTAATTAGAATTTTTACGTTCGAAAAAATGCATCGACTCTGGCCGGGATTGAACTCGCGATCTTGGGTTTACTAGCCAAGTATGGTTACCACTAGATCACCAGAACCGATTCTCTTGTTCCATTACGTTAGCTTGTCAGTTTATTTTGAGCATCTCTGCAGGCTAAACTAACCTGTTTTGGGGCTTCCATATCGCTTCAATATAGTTTATTGATTTATTACTTCTTTATTTATGTTGGTTAGGCCCTGGTGGCCATGCTTGCTGCGGCGAGTAGTCGGTAACGGAAGGGTCACATTAAAATCCACTTATGCCCTATCTAGAGCATTAATTAATTTTAATATCATCCTATGTTGTTTTTGTGTTGTGTTGTTATGGAAGACCACATTACCATGAAGTTTTGCTATTAGATAAGTGAGCTGAGTTTGACCCTTACAGGATTCGAATAGGCATTAGGCTTAATCCTTGCAACCGATGTTGATGATGATGGTGATTTGTGTCTACTTATAGGCTCTGCGCCTATTCTTGGCTTCTTTACCTCGTATTTGCTGTATTGAAGACACTCCAACAGGTGTTTTATATTGTCATAGGTTTCTTTCATGTATCCAGCGTATCCAATTGGAATAGAGGGAAGCTGATTATGTAGCAAAGTGCTTTGAGACTCAATTCGCAGAGTTCTATGAATAGTTGCTCTTATTGGTGGTCATGTTTCATTTGAAGGGCATTCATAACGCCACCCTACATTTTTACAGAACACAAGGTTGTCTTCTTTTTAATTATTTTGTTCCCCCTTACGTTTAGGGATTTTGTTTGACTATCTTCCTTAATCGGGATAAATTTATTTCTCCTATATCTTTATTTTGTATATTATTGCTTTGTATTTTGGTTTGCTCAATCTACTCTATAGGGTGTCACTGATAAGTCATTCCCTTCTTTACAAATTTATTCTGTTGAAGCTAGCATTATTTCACACTTCACTTCTTGGAATTTTATTTGACATAACTTAAATATCCATATAAACCCCAGAATTGTTGATGAATTTTCATAAACAAACTGCAATGGTCTTCCTGGTTGTTTTGCTATTGTAGTTAATTACCAATGTTAAATTAAAATATTCTTGTATTTAGTATCGCATGAATTCCTCTTGCATACCTCCAATATCTCTGTATTCGAATCACAAGACTTCCGAATATAACGGTTGCTAACTAGGCTCTTGTTAGCAAATTTGTTGTTCACCTCTTTATTAATTACATTATAAATTTGATCATCTCCAATTAAAGTTCCTGGTTGGCTAAGCGCATGGCGCCATACTTTAACTTCATAGAGAAATCCCACCTCAAACAAAACTTCAAGGATTGAAGAAAATAATAACACTGTTTTAAAAATATCGGTTTGCAAGTAAATGTGTTATAATAATTTAAAATATGGAGCAATTTATCAAACAGTATGTAATATGGATAAAGGGAAAATATTATATTTATTGATTTACAAATTACAATTAAAACAATTATTACAAGTCATGGATGGTTTTTTAATTTCGTAATTTTTTGATATTGGTAAAATTATATTCAAGATTAAACTTTTAGAGTAAATAAGCAGAAGATAATTTCATACCAGAATAAAAATCTAAAATTCGAGCACTCATGATGTTTCAAAAAAGTGCAGTGCATTATGGTACAGTTTTAAGTCAAAATCTATGACGCTAATTCACCATTTAGCTATAATATTTCGATGCCCTGTAGTGGATAAGTTTATTATCTAACTATTGTTGTTTGCGACAGCTGTAATCAGAAAGAAAGAAAATGAAACTGGATGGTCGGTGATCGAACGAGTTACTGCCATTTCATTAACAGTTTTCTCGCTCCGTTGCAGGTAGCAAATTGAATTCAGAGCAGCAGAAAATAATTACATGTTGGGTATTTCGCCCCTGGCGGATAGACGGCAGTTTCTTATTTTTACTTCCTTTTGTTTCCCCCCGCCCCCAGATATTTCGCTTGGGATGAAGGTCAAGTTTTGTGCTGCTATGCTAAGATTTGCATGCTTGTTCAGGGAGACCTGTAGGGACGTAATTTCTAAAATAAAAATTTTGATTCTCACTATTTTATTGCCAAAATTAATTATTAACCAGATAACATTAGTGGCTGCATAATCTAGAGGTGAATTTTTAACACTATGCGTGAGTAGGACATAAGTTGGAAATAAAGAATCAGATTTGAAAATAAGGTCATGGTCGAGATTCGAACCACGAGTCTTGACCCCTGACGCTCTACCGAGTCACCCTATCTGTCTACAAGCATAGGATCGTGAACATCTTTCATCTGATTCTATCTGATTCTATATACCTCAAAGGTTTCTCTGCTGCGAGATATTCATGTCTTAAGAAGGTGTTCATAAGAAATGAAACCCCCATATAGGCACAGAGAAATTAAAGTGTTAAACTAACGTAGGATAACAGGAGAGTTAGTAAAAACAGTATGAGGAGAGATTGTGTGTTAGTGTGCCAACCCCTCTCCCAATTTTTATAGCTGAAATTGAAGGAAAACGGAAGAAAGTGCTGCATAGTGTGGATACGTCACGGTTGTAATGGCGAATAAGGCAATTTTTCATAATTCATGTAAAAAGTTATCTGAAATAAAATATTACGTGCAGACATTATTACTAGATAAGTTTCCAAAGAAGTAAATAAAATACAAGTATAATGATGGGGAAATGTATACAGCAAACTTCCCTCTCTAAGAAGTTGCGCTATTAACATACCAAAATTGCACACCTCCATATTGAAATTCAGTGACCTCAGAAAACAAACGACAGATGCATCCATGCTAAAAATGCAATCAGTAATCACTTATATACATACACTAATCTAGAGCTAATCTTGGGTAAATCCTACAAATTGGAGGATCAGTCATTTACTAAGGCTCGCTACGGTCTGACAGCTTCCCCTGTCCTCCTAGTCGAAAAAAATGCATACGAGCAAGTTTGTACATCGTAAAATTGTATAACAGTTGCGTTGGCAACTCTGAAAAATAAACATGAAATCGCTAAAGCAGATGCACAACTTTGAGAAAAATCTGAAGCTCAGGCAAAGATTCACCCTGGTGGTTTTTTTTTTTTTTGAGTAGTGTTTAACGCCCGTTTTTACTACTGAGGCACCACAGGCGGTGGACACAGGGGATACATGAAATGAAATGATATATTGGGAAAGGATTTTTTTTTTAAGGAAGGAAGCGTTCCAGGCCTAAGTTTAGGTACCTCCCCGGCATTTGCCAGTTATGAAGACTGAGGAAAACCTGGAAAAAACCCCAGTCAGGGAGGACGGTCCTGGCGGGATTCGAACCGCAGACCTCCCGCTCACGAGTCCATGCCTTAACGACCTCGGCCACCCGTGGCGGTACCCTGGTGGTGAAAAATATAAAACCATACAGCGGAACAGTACTATGTGGTAAAATTATATAGGTGTTGGCAACTCTGAAAAATAAACTACAAACCACTGAACAAAGTTCGCAGAGGTAAAGACAAGCATGCGAACATAATAATGCTGAAATTTGCTGCATTCATTTAAGTATGCCACTGGATATTTGCGACCACGGACTCCGAACTACTACTACTATAATAATAATAATAATAATAATAATAATAATAATAATAATAATAATAATAATTTCATGTAATTAAACTCGATGAAATAATGTGTACACTCACTTTGTCATACATTTACACAGAGCATTTCTTTCTTATATTCCCCGGCCGCGAGTATGTGTGCTCCGCGTACTGTAAGTTAAATTGGGGGGTTTTTCATTCTAAAATTCTCGCGTTACTTACTCATGAGTGGTGCATATATGCGATTATCACCCGACTATAAATGGAACGCATGGTATACGTTTATAAATTGTGACTGAGTGGTGTACCTATAAGGAAGTTTGAATGTCTGGATGCGTACATACAAGCCTACTTTGAAAGAACAATTTCTATATATCATATAAATTAACCCCTATATAGTTAGCGGTTAAATTAGAAGCCTGGGTTAAATAGCTCAGATAGTCAGACCATCAACTCGGAAAGCTTAAAGATCCGACTTTTTTAAGTGCGGTTCTTCACTTCCATTTTTAAACTCTTATTCTTTAGGCATCTTGATCGAAACAGGCCTTTGGTTTTTCTTCCCTTTTCAATATTTTTCTATTTATTTTTAATAAAAAGAAGAAATGCTATTTATTTTTTTTAATGTTTCTATAAAATAGTTATACATTCCAAAGAATATAGGTGAAAATATATATAATAAGTTGAACGATAGTAAAGAGTTTTATTATTAATTCAACTTTAATCTTGAAAATGTATTTCAATAAATAACTTATGCAGAAACTACGTTTGACCGCTTCCGTGGTAAAGGACATCGCGACATAATCGAAGGTCCTGGGTTTGAGGTCAGGTCAAGCTGTCTGAGTAATTTTTTTTTTTTTTTTGGTAGTTTTCCTTACCCTGAAAAGATGAACGCCAAATAGCTTTAAGACGCCAAGGACATTTGCAGCATTATTATTTCATTTCATTCATCCCTATAGGCTTACGCCTATAGTACACAATCTACAGACGTAGCGAGAAAAACCATTGTAGTAAAAGCGGCATTAAATAAAACGCTAATATAAAAAAAAAGACTTGATATTTGCACTTGTGTTTGTTGCCTACCACCCATCGCTCCCGGGCGGGTGTGCCTATTTGTACTTTGTAAAATATGTAAACAATAGACATTTGTTTTGTTTACTTTTGATATACTAGACCAAAGTCGCATTGTCATAACAACTGATGGTTGTTGGGAGTTCAAGCAATGTTTCAACTCAGTTTGTGGTTAAGAATTCAGTTGTTTATGTTATTACAATATCTGTACGCCGGTAATATATTAGTGTAGTTAATTTTACTTTAGCGTATTTTATGGAAACGCTTCTTAAAGAACAGAGAAAAAGTTAAGTATATAGGAATGTGAAGGGACTATAAGAAATATGGACGCAGAGCAGTTGTGAGTAAATTCAAATTTCATTAAAAGATGTTAAGAGTGTTTAACAGCAGAGGGCACTATTTCGAACAACTGTAACACAAATTAGCTGTCATCATGAAATGAAACTATTATTCATTAAAGTTGTGCAAACAGAAGCTTGAGGGTAGCTTGTCCATCAACAGAGTCGGCAAATGACGCACATTGGCTCAGCTGCGAACGCAGGCCAAGAATAACCATATGTATTTTAGTATTACGCCTTCCTTTATCGTTGTCTTCTTCAAGAAAGGGTATATATATACATTGACTTGAAAGTATCAATATGCCTATCATTTTATAAAAATGGTGCAAAGTAATGAAAAATGTGTTTGGTATATCATTAAAACAACTTAAATGTTATTGCTTAAGAACAGAGCAAGAATTTAACCTTCTTGATATTGAAACAATTATGATATTTTTGTACAATTGTAAGTTGATTCGACTTATTATTTCTATTGCACTTGTGTATTTACGAAACACAGGGCTACTAAACGTTATTTCCAGTTTTTAAATGTGAAACTGCCTCTGTTGTCTCTTAAAATTGTTTAGTACTCCAGAACTCCACTGAACATTACAAAAACAATGGAAAGCCTAAACCTAACAGCATCTTGTGAAGTTAAATCCAGACATAGTTCCAAATTTGGTTCACCACTTAAAATAACACTGATACTGCACAGCATTGTGTTCAACCTCGCTCTCGCTACTTCTGCGATTTTTCTACAGCCAACTGTTGAAACATTCTGTAACTTTCCTCAGGATGTTTTGTAACTGTCGTTAACGCCCGTTTTCATTACTGAAGCACCACAGGCAGTGGATAGTGATAATAGATGGGATACAAATATTTTTTTTTCCAGGTCTAGGTTCAGACTACCTCCCAGGCATGTAAAGGCAAATGCCTTGGAGGTAGCCTTCTCAGTCCTCATAGGGAAAGAAAAAAAATACACCTCAGTTAGGGATGAGTGTCCTGGCGGGAATCGAACCTCAGACCTCAATTTTTCTCGGGATATGAAGGCCTTCGGATAGAAGGGTACGTTGTTTTTGGAGAGCTTTTCACGCAGTTATGATGAACGAGAAGTTATCTCGCATGCACGCTGTATCATTTTTAATGTTTTATCGCAAAATACAGACAATGGATTTGATTGAAGAAGCGCTGTCAGAGTCTAACACACAACACATTCTCAATGTCTTTAATGTTAACTGCATCTAACCACTAGTAATGGTAGTTATACATTTCGTAGAAAACCATGTTGAAGTAAAGATAGTAATAAAATAAATTTAAAATTATTTATCTGAAACGAATAACTTTGAAATTGCAGACAATGTAAAGTATTTTTAAACATCTTAAATTATGTAATGTTTATTTTACTTATGTATACATATATATGTAATATGTCCGAAATTATAGCCGAATTTGGGGAATAAAATAAAATATAAATCATTCCAGATATTCTTATTTATAAACGTTTAACAACATTTTAATTGTAACTAATAAAAAAGCAAATATGTATTTAGATATATAAGTCCTAGCCCTGGTTATACTACCTCCAGCTTGACCTTGCCTAGCGACCCCCCGCCATCTCATATATTCGTAGATAACTACAGGAGATAGATGATTTTTTATCATATGTATTGTCAGTTTATTCAGTTTTTGAATGCTATTTACAGTTGACAGTTTTATGTTTGCAGTATTTGTACATAATGCTATAACTAAATGGATTTGTTCTTTCACTCTTTGTCACCAATATCTGAGTTGTTTGCTTTGCTCTTCAACCGTCGTTATTTCTCAAATGTTTGATAAATGGGTTGAGAAAAACAAAGCAACACATCAGCACATAGTTAGTTTTTATTTTTTGCGACTCATATTGTATGGTTCAAAATGTTGCTCCATTTACCGTTATATATTTAAGAAATATGCGTATTAAAGCTAGACTTTTATTACCACTGTCACACATTAGTTGTGTAAAACGCGTCACATGTTAAAAATAAAAATGCATTTCCATATGTTGTAACAGCTGAAGTTCATTGTCCAGCGCATATTCAGGAGGAATTCATCCGCAAACAGAGCCCGTCCTGATCATTTGTTCATTTTAGCTACACGTCAAAGCCGTCATATGTCAGATGACAACATTGCAAATCCCATCCCGATGTTCATCGCGCGATGTCACTCTGTTTCAGATATTCGGTCCCTTGCTGTTTAAAAATAATCGTATCGCAAAACGGGAATTGTGCAGTGCTAGCTGCTTTTGTAACACACAGTTGCCGGTTGCTGCAAGCGATGTTAGGCTTCTGATGAGCTTAAACCCCCTTCATACCCCGAAACCGCATGCTCCTCCCCTTGGTAGAATTTCAGGTATGCAGTGCTGGTAAACCTCGATTTGCGACGGAATGCTATTCCTGGGAAGATATCAAAGTAAATGGCATATCATAACATTGTAAATTTAATTTATATGGAATTAGTTCTTTAATATACACGGGACATAAGAGCAAAAATTCAAGTATTCGGTGTATTTTGAATAGAGTATTTTGTATTTTGTAACTTCGAGAAGAATGCAAAAGAATCTATCAACCTGAAGAAGATATCAGGCACTGCATAAGGTTGAGTGTACAATAATTCTAATGTGGACAGAACTCCTTACGCCGCTATTGACCTTGTAAAGAAATGGCGATTTCAATTGCTTTCAGGAATTGAATAGCATTGTAAACGTTATATAAAACGGACCTTTAAAGTTGCCGTTTTACATTAGTGTAAAACATTTATAATACAGAGTCTAAAATTGTTTTACCTCTCTCAGGTTTTTCATTAAATTATCATATATCTTACAAACATTAGCTTAATTAAAATATTCTGACCACAAATTAATCACATTATAAATTATGACTTTTGGCAAGTATGCGATAAGCGTGCGAGAAATGTGCAACCGTTAGCACCTGTCACATTCTCCCATTTTGCGGCATATCTTTTTATAGATAAATATTTTGAATTAAACTGGGGGAGCGGCTTAAGGATTCTAGCCAATGAGAGAAAACTTTTGAGGAATGAGACTTGCTGGCCAGGCACGCGGGAGATAGATGACAGTAGCGTAGTCCATTTCTAGCGCATGCACGAGAATTGGGCGGACTGCCTTATGCTGAATGATGAAGATGAAGATGGGGATGAGATGATGATGAATCATCGACGGAATGGGGAGAAATCAGAGTATTTTTAGAAAATCTACCCAGTCTCTGCTTCATCTTCAACAAATCCCAAATACGATTACTTGGACCAAGTCCCGGCCACCTCGGTGAGAGGCAGCAGTCTAACCAATCGGCCAAAGCGCCCCCTTGAGGATAAATGAATTAATATAAACATATACATATTAAAAGTTGTTGTTTATCATTATCTTGGCGGAAAAAAAAAGAGAGAAAAAGTTTCATTTGAATCAATATGAGATTTAGAATGATTATGATAGTCTTAAATAATTTAAAAACGAACGTCTGTGACAGAGAATGCAGTCTATAGAAACCTGAAAACACATTAAGAACAACGTATCTTTCAAGTTTCAACCTAAGCTCTTGAAAAATAACTTCATTTTTTTCATTATGATGATATCAGCTGATATTTCCGTTTCAAAAGGAAGCTTTTTAACCCCTGGTCACTATAACCAAATATATTTACAACGTTTATTAATGAATATAAGAACTTTTCTAAAGTTTGGCAACACTGAATCCATTATCCCACTTACGGTAACCCTTGGGACTCGTATTCGGGAGAGCTTGTGTTCAAATCCCTTAATGTCAGGCATTCGGGTCTTGGATTTGTTCGTGGTTTCCCTGGTTGCTTGGGCGAATACTGGGATGTGGCTTTCCTTGCCGTTCCATTGGTTGTGTTGCAGGTCAGTGGCAGGCGCAGTAGGCTGATGTTATGTGCGGTTTGATATTGCTTTGCTTTGGAAAGGTTTCGGCCCCGATATGTGGTGTGGAAGGAGCGTTTCTGAAGTGCTGAACTTCTTAGAGAGGGGGCAGGAGTCTCCGCCATCATCGGGGTGTTGTGAAAACCCGGTCTATGTCCGTGCCTCACCTCCTGTGTATCCCTCACACCATTCCTTCGTCCCGCATAGGCACAAACGGCCAGTCCTTGATCACGACTACTCTTCCTCAATACATCCAAACCAATCCATGTAAGACAAGAGGCGTTAGCGCTTACAGAAACCGGGCAAAAGGATAAAAAAGTGTTTATTAGCGCTAACAGAAGCTATCTTGTGGTACTTTTTTTCTGTTAGGATAATCGTGAATGATGCTTTTGGACCCATCAGCGTTGGAAGATGCATTTTTACAGATAACTGAGTAAAACGTCATTAATTGATAAACTATTATTAGATTTAACATACTAATTTACATATTTTTCAATGTGAGATTTTAAATATGCAAAAAGAGAGGGTACAAATGGAAAATGATGATTACCTAAGAAAGGAAAACGTGAAAATAACTTTAAAGTGTTTACGAAATGCTATGGTTCAGAAGTGCTCGTAACTTGACCCGCTCATGCGAGTCATGTTAAGCTACTCGAGGACACACACTGTCAAATTACAACTTATTTCATGCACTTCCCTTCGGAACAGTTCATTATTTAATTTTTTTCTCATCCTTCTTTAATTAAAAGTCTGTTATTTGACATCTCTGCTAGAACTGTTTGGCATTGATGCGTGTTAGGCCTGCTTCTGTTCACAACTCTAAGAGAGGAAAGCATAACACGAGACTCACCAGTAGCAGTTCACCAATTGATTTATTGTCTCAGTGATGTCACGCGCAGCAAATAGAAATGCAAACCGGACTGAGCTGCTTCCGCATTATTTATCTTTTTACGTCAGTTGTGGATGATTATTATCGATTATAGAACTCACTTTCTTCTAATTGCGATAGACTAGCCAAGTGTGTCAATTTAACTGAACATGATAACTGTCCAAATTATGGGAAAGTCCATTCATCTTGCTCTGCCAAATATGCAAGTTTTAAAATATGCAGAATGCCGGTGCATTATGAACACTAAACTGTCAGCTGTCTGCCTCAGAGGTCTCCAGTTATGAGAGATTGAGGTTAAAATGAAATTCTATAAAGTCTGTAACGTGTACGTTGCATTAATTAAAACTTTGCGTGCTTTTTATTATAGTAGTCTCTCTGAAATGACAGCTGAAAGTCAGTTTTGACAGTCTTTGTATTTCATAGAATATATTAAAGCGAATTTCACTTTGTAAATAAGTGCAGATGGATGTACATTTTAGCTAATTATTGTATTACTTGCGCTAGCCAAACCATTTAATCGTTGAACCATTGGTTTATGCGCCAGCAATATTTGTATTAATATACTTCTTGATAACAGGATTTGTCCTCTTCAAAGTGAATACTGTAATATAAATATATGTATATTGTCTGTATGGAAGGACATCGTCAACTTTTATACAAACATGTCCGCCTTTTTATAATAGAAATTATTAAACATTTTTTGAAAGTTCTCTAATTTAATGAAGAGTGCAGACATTGGCTATAGACTGGGTGATCGTATCCATGCTTCGATGTCCTTAGTTTTGAGCTATCCGGTAGGGAGGTGTTTAAATTGATGGCAGTAAATGTTTTATTCAGTTTTCCAATTCGAAGTAGAGGCAAGCCAAGAAAAATGGGGTGTTTATATTAAATTTTGCAAAGAAGTGAAGAACAGTTAGCAGAGATTTTGAATATGGCTCAATTTCGTTTTGCAATAACAAGCAACTGTTTGACTATTTGTCTCCTAATAAGAAATAGATAATAACTTTGTTTAATGAGAAATATGTAGGAAATGGTACAAATGATGCATAAAATTGGTACATTGAATACATAGGTGAAGGAAAGGATGTCAGCAGATTGACATTTCAGAATATGGTAACGGGTGTTACAAAATATCAGTACCAATTGGTAAAAGAGATAGAGTACACCAAAGCACACTTATTTTGGATTTTGGATAGGAATATAAGTTCGTTGCAGTCAACTGTTGGAGCAAGAGGATGTGCTCAAGGTTGGTGGGGATGATGTGAAAAGATAGGAATAGCCGTGTAATATATTTATTTATGAATTCATTCATTTATCACAGAAGGTGCTCGAAGGTTAGACCATAAGCATCTATGCGTGCAGTACAGCACCAAAGCTTTGATTGTCTTACAGTTCAAAGAATCCCGGTATGTTATGAACGTTTCCAGCAGCTACAGAAATCCTTGCGATGGGGTCTTCCGATTCAAAGGACATCTCATACACCAACTGCCTAATAGTGTTTCCCAGGGACATGTGAGATCAGGCGATGCGTCCTCTCCTGCTATTCACCTGTTTCCAAATGTGGCTGGGGAGGGGAAAAAAAAAAAAATGCAACATGTTATAAGTCTATAGTGTTTTTTGCCGGTTTTAAAAAAGTTTACAACTCTAAATTAGTTTTATTACAGCGCGTTTCAATTATATTGCGAAATTGCTGGACCACAAGCTGTTACAACAAGCTATGCAATATAACCCTACCCTCACAAGATTCTAGTTCAGACCTGGTAGCATTTTGTATTATAATAGTTATATGTAAAATATAGTAAAGTTTGGAAATTCAAAAATGTAAGAAAATATGTTACAACATTTGTTTCACATCTCTGCCCACATGTGTGTATGTTTTAAATCGTCATAAAACATGTGAACTTCTAATATACATAGCTTTTGTTCACTGTAAAAATATCAGGTGACATGAACTCCAGAAAACACACCATTACTTGTAATAGGTAACAAAACACTTACACATGTACTATGCTGCTGCTACCGGACACCATTTACTTTCGCTCGTGTACATGCAAGTTGTGTTTCAGTTGATGCCTGCATTATTAAACATATTGATGAATGCAATTTTTGGTGTGGTTTACTGTTTTCCCTTTCCTGGTTTCTGTTGTTTTCTTTTTAGTATTAATTATTGAATACTTTATGTTTCAATGGAACGACCTCTCTTCCAACAAAATGCACGAAGCTCTGACTGAAAACAGGGGAATTTTTTTAATTACAATTTTGCTAAAAATCAAAATTAAAATCTTTAGCATAAAGTTTTTATGGTTATAATTTACTTATGAAAGAAAAATTTAACTTTTAAAATAAGAACGCTAGCTTTTTCAAATGTATGCTAAATGCTTTACTGGACAGTTCACTAAATAGTACTATTCTAGACAATACGACTTATCAATTATAGCCGTTTTTACACTTTAATTGTGTCTGTAGGAAAGAAAAGAATAAATTTACTTGTTTTTTTTTTGTTTTTAGAACCATTAAAATAAGATTTTATTTTTTCACCTAAAATATCTGTAAATATGGAACTGCATTTATTAAAAAGTACATTAAAAGTAGGTGAAATTTTAGTCAATAAGAAAAAAATCTCCACAATGAATACTTTGTAAGTGGAAAAGCGTTAAATGTTTAAAGAAAGAAAAACTAAACATGAAAAAATTTAACATGTAACTCATTTTAAAGACACAGGGGGTATTTAATCATCCATAACAGCTTTAAAATTGACAATCGAAGTCACCTTAAGGCATTTTATAATACAGAAATGTTTGAACTTTTTAATAATTTTAGACAAAAAGTTTCTTTAAGTACTTTCTCAAAAAATCACGCGTAGATAATTTCAATAAATGTTAGTTAAAAGTGTTTCAAATCTGTATTATTATTATTATTATTATTATTATTATTATTAAAACAAACAGGAAATTGTTATAGACTATATAGTAATTGCGTCCTGAAGTAAGATAAAACAGGCATAGAAGTACGAGTTTTTTCATTTGGTTTAAACATTTTTAAGCGGTTATTTTTATACATTATTAAATTTTTATGCACTAAGATAAAGTTAATGAATTTATGAAAATACGTAATAGTGTTTATCATTCAATAGTTGAGCATCTTATAAATCCTGTTAACGTTTTGTGGGGATATGGTGGAGACACTAGAAAATGATGCGCGGTGAGCCGAATTTTGCTGTGTTCAAATAAAACTTGAAGATGGTACACGCTATGCTAGAGCATTTTGGGGAAACCAAGGAATCTTCTTCGCGTATTTTCTTCATTGCTGGAAACTATTATCCTTCTCTGTTATAAAAACTGATAGAAGATAATTGTGACCTTCAGTTCACAAATCGAAGGCAGTGATTGATTCATCACTGTGACTTCAAGTTGATTCAGCATCTACCATGTTCATCTAATTTGAATCCATTTGACTGTTAAATGTTCTCGTAGCTTGTTGATACCCATTTTCTCTCTGACAACGTCTTGACAGCTCTGAATTACTTGTTCAACATGAAAACAAACGCTGATAATATGATGAGATAACGGCTTAACAACGCATGGACTGATTAAGGATGAGCACAAAAATCAAAGGCAACACCTAAAATTATGGGCTCAAATTTTCAACGCAACCAGTGAATAAATTTTATTTATATTTTTATTAAATTTTATCTGTAGTTAAGTAACGAAGTTTTAAAACTACTCCAGCTTTTATAACATTATTAAGTTAAATTCATGATAAAATTGACTTTTTGTGTGGACGTCTATGTTTGGTTTTGAACCACAAGCCATACATCACTTAGGAAATAACGAGTTACAAATGAGACCCGCAATGAAAGTATTAAACCATGACGTGAGTGTGGTAAAAGAAGGCAATGAACTGTGTTTTGCAGTTGCCTTGCCTACAGATATTGACATTTCAACTATGGATCAAGGTTATTGTTGACTAACAACGGAGCCGGCGAGTAGGATTGGTCGTGAATGCCTGGAGGAAATACTTGGTTGAAAATAAGTTCACCATGAATACCGCGCGAATAAAACACTTTTGCATGCTTTGTTGGATAAATGAAAACCACAGAAATAAGCAAAATAACAGATTCAGTAATTCAGGGAATGAAAATGATTACATATAAAATTAGTTATTGTAATGTTAAACTGTAAGACAACATTCTTGTTTTGGTAATGTTGTCTAGTTTGGTAAATTTATTTTTATTATTGTAATTAAATTAATTAAAGCACCTTAAATGTTTTCATGTTCATTTTTCACAATATATAAACTTGTTAAGGGCAAGAACTTCTGAATGTTAAATGTTACTGAATTTTTTTTAGGATATAAATTACTATGTATATATAAATAAAATTTGTGTAAAATAAATGTAAACTCCACTATAATTTTAGTATAAAAGTAAATTCAAAGAAAATAAAATTAAGATTTGAAGTTTTTATTTATTCTATTTATTTAAATTAAAACTAACAGTAATTTATAGTTACAAAGAAAATTAACTACTTCATATTCGTTTTAAAAGTCTATTTTTCGCAATAATTCAACTTAGATTTCGCTTTAAATTTGTATTGTGTACAGATGAAAGAAAGAAACAAAGAAAGATAGAAAGAAAGAAAGAAAGAAAGAAAGAAAGAAAAAAGAAAGAAAGAAAGAAAGAAAGAAAGAAAGGAAAATGTCGATAGGATTTTAACTACCTGCAATTAAAGTCAGCTGTGTTACTCAGTAGCCCTCAGCAAAGAACTTATTACGAATAATCTAAGCACTTCTTAGTTTTCAAGGAGGTTCAGGGAAATAAGCCACAACTAGCGCTCCTAGCGGCTAGACCCGGACATTCGAAGTTTCAGTGCATTTGCAAATATTTGGGTAACTTAAGATAACTTAAAATACAAAACAAAACAGTTGCTATAAAACATTATTGTTTACATAGAATACAGAAAAATGTGTTCATGATTTTCATCAGGAAACAACTTTATGCATTTAATACGTTAGCGTCCCCGGTTTTCTATTATTACTTTCAAACTAATGACGTAATTCGGTGACATTTGACACGAATAAGTCATGGTATGCGAGAATAGTGATCTCATGACGTTCAAATTAATTGCCAAGGTATGCCTGCATTTTCAATAGTTTGAGTTGAAATATTGTGATTAGTTTTGCATGGGAACATTCTTGCTGTGATGTGATTGTGTTCCCGCTTTAGTGCTGGTCGTTAGAGAGTAATATGTAAAGTGTTAAAAAAAGGAAATAAAACTAAATGATATAATTAAAAGGCAATTAATAATGTTTCGACATTATATACGTACGTATATATATAAATGAGTTGTTTATTTTATTTTTTTCCAAGATGAAAAGCTGCAAGGAGATGATTTTGTGTTTCTTATATGGTTAAACGATTCAAGTCATGTCACATAATATATGTATTTGGCAGATATGGGATTTTCATAAAAATAATGCTATTAAAGTATATAGCTTCCATAAACCTAATCGATTTGTTATTATTCCCTAACTTGTAAACTTTGTAAAGTATTGTACTGTATTTCATGAGCACAGTGTAGTTCCTTGTACAAGGGTGAGGAGTTTAGACCTAATACTTCAAACCTAAAATTATGTGGAAGGCTGTTTTCTTCTCGTGATTTACAGTCTTGAAAAACTAGCAAATTCAAAGAATGAGTGGTATTAAACTACTATAAAATTTTAAAACATCTTATCATTCTGCCTATAGACATAGATATCACATAAAGACCGTTTGGTGCATATGAAGATTTTGGTAGCTATAATGACATACTGAACGGGAGAAACCTTTTTCCTGGAAGTAACATTATTAAAGCTATTCAACTGTTTATTTATATATGCTATGCCTGCATCAGAATTCACTCAGGGAAACAATGAAGTCACGTCTACGCAATCTCTTTCAGTACATATTTAGTGCTAAGAGAGATCGGGTATAAAAATAAAAGTAAATCGTTCATTCATTTATTATTTATGAATTAAGAAACCCTCGGATACTTTTAATCATATGACAAAAATGAAATATTCACATTTTATGCTCAATCTTTGATGTAACAGTGGTAACGCCGGAGAATTATAAGGTATTTCGTGTTAGTGTGTTACTGTTAAGATGAAAAAGATAACACTAGACACTCGGAATTCGACGATGTGATGAGGTCATTAATGTTTGTCCCGCACTTTATTTGCTCATCAGTTACTAAAGTTATCCATAGTTTGAAATTACCAGATATAAACTATTCAGAAGTTTGTATTGCTAATTATACACCTGCGTGATAAAACATTATATCTTGACGAAATCAACTCTTATTCTGTGCGAAATGTGATTTTATTTAATATTTTCTTTAGTGAGATACGATAGTTGGAACCCTTTGTCGCGTAAGTGTAAAAAATAATAACAAATATATTTCGTAGCGTAAGAAATACTAGCCATCATTAGAGAGAGACAGCATGGGAATCGAAACGGTGCCCCGAGCGCCAGTTTCTGGGTGTCGATAAACCGATACGTGACTTCCGCGTCGTGGGGTCGCTAGCCGACTCGGTATAAACCTGTTACTGAGTTTCATTTTTCTCTCTGTAACGGTGAATTATAATGCGCCATAAATCTTGTTTCTAGGCAAACAGTTATGACAGCTTTGTGGACCTAAACATGTCCTAATAAACTCGCGAAACACTTACAATCTCGTGTCAAGATCGATATGTCTTGATATCATTGGCCTGAGACGTGTTTATATCTCATCTGACGTTATGGGCAAATGATCTCAACAGATACATTGGTTGCTTAACCGTCACATGGCATCAGGCTTATTGAAGAGCAGTCAGTAATAACTCCAAACAGTTTTTCTGCGAAGTTTTGTAAGGTTTTTATCCCGGGTTTCACGTGATTTCATTCCATCACCAAGCTCCTGTCACTTATATTTATCACATTTGTCGCCTCTCGTGTACAGTGAGTGATTAGAGTACAGTTCTGATTTCTTACCTTGGCTGTACCGAGTTCCGGCGTAAGGCATGGAACTCGAAATCAAAAGTCCCAGCTTTAAACTCCGTGCGGCCTATCGTCTTAAACTTGTGTTTTTCGTGTTTTCTTATAATCTCTGAGGCGAATGTCCCATTTTCCCATTTCATATCATTTCATTTCGTTGATTCTATTGCTTAATATATAACTTCCAATTGAACTCTTTGTTTTTATTTATTTATGTGGTTTATTTAAGGACTCTCTTTAACATCTTTGCTCTCATTTAATTCACAGCATGAAACAGCCGACAAATTTTGCACAGAGGCCTCAAATACCAAATATCTATTCAGAAGATAAAAATTATGACATTTAGAGGAAAACTACCGGTAAGATCTAAAGTAAAAATGGAATGAACAAATTTCGTATTTCTATTGTTTAGGCTGTGATATAACATTACAAAAAGACGATATTTCTAAAAAATAATCAAAGACATGTGAAACTGAAAGGAAGGAGAAAATTAAATTAGAAAAGAAATCAAATTAAAACCCTATAAAATTGCTATACCCACCCTGCTGTGCGTAAGTGAGACATCGAGTTAGATCGAAGGAGAAAAATAGAATGCAGTCTACGGAAATTAGTGCTTGAGACATGTTAAAAGATGTACTCTAAGGGACAAAATAAAAAACGCAGACATATTACAGGATCTACATGTATAAAGCATCGAAGATAAGATATATAGCTACCAGAAAAACTGTACAGATCGTCTATTTATAACAAACGAGAGCCGATTGCCTAAGAAACCGTTGTATTAACCAAGAGGAAGCAAGTGATGGGAAGACATTGGAATACATGGCTACCTGTTCGAACAGGTAGCCATCTAAACTATGCTGTTGATGGTGGTTCTATTGAAGGGTTTAAAATATAGGGCGAGGGACCTGGTGTTGTGTGCGGTGTGACGGTAGCTTGCGCTTAGAAAAGGTTTCAGCCAAGGTGCCTGGTGTGGAAGCGACCCTTAAAGGGGGGAGAGGCTCAATGGGAACAATGCCAGAGACCTGTCTAATCCGTGCCTAGTCTCCCTGGTACCTGGCCTCCTGGTTTCTCCCTCACCTCATCCCTCCCATCCGTATGTGTCCCATTGGAGGCGTAGCACAAACGGCTAATCCTTAAGCAAGGCTGAACCTCCGAAATGTTCTGCTTCGTACCTAGTAATCCAATCCTGAGGATTGACGATTATATCCTGGAAATATTCTTTTATCTTTCATCTTTATAGGATAAAGAACCTGCTTGACACATAAAAACGTATGCACCATGTCAAGTGTAAGAACCTCGCCTTTTAGGAATAATAGCTTTTATTTATTTTTATTGTATTGTTTATTGTTCATTTACGTCTGTATTGCTAAATATGGTTGAAAGCGAAATGTCCATTATTTCCTTTCTAGATTGACTTGTGCCGCAAGGGAAACTTCAAAGCCACCATAAAATGATCCAAATTATTTCACAACGTTCATTATATAATTCAACATTATCTTCAATATCTGACGAAACTCATCGTCTAAGTCACTCTCACATCATATTTATTAAAGTTGCGGAATACAAATCAGAAAATTCCTCATCTCTAGTTTTACGAAACAATGTTTAGAACAGTAACTTCAAACTTTCAAGAGGTAGCAGCGGTTACGCGCCACCCTACAATAACTGCCACAACAATGAAGTCTGCGAAATTGGAGAATCATCTCATTTGCATGGAAGATTACAGAGAAGGGCAAAAACGGGTTCTTCATAATACCAACTTTACCAACAAAAATAATTTTGTCTGGGATTACGTGTAGCTTGTGTTATAGCCGCGGGATAAGATGATTTACGAGGTAAACGTTTGTTATTCCCTGGCAACATAACATGTTGGCTCCATTTAAACCATGTACTATCCCCATGCCATTTATTCCTGAGTTCGTCATTTGTAACTAATTTGGCATCTGCCTGTAACGCTACACTCATTAGCGGCGCCACTGTTCATGCGTGTTCGAAATTATAAACGAATAGAAGAGTCCCTTGAGAAATGGCCGGAAAAAATAGAACTTAATGTTTTTATACAAGTTACTAAACAAGTCCCAAGTGACAAGACAATTAAGGGAGCTAGCATGAAAATTAACATGTTTTGTTGCAGGAGCGCAAGCAAAAAGTAGACGAAAACATTAGCCGCTCTCAAAAAGAAATGTGTTCAAAATCTGCAGATACGAGTAATATACAAGTTAGTTGTCTCAAAGCACTAATTATTTACACCACATACTAGCTCCATCTCTAGTTTATATCTGAATCTGGTAAACCACCTGTCTCTTATTAGATATGATGCACTTGGATATGCAGTTAACCTGTGAACAATGGAGCTACTGCTTTGCTTCCACCTGCAATTGGATTTCGACGAACTCTGTGCAAAACAGAACTAACACGACCGGTCTTTTATCGTACACCAATGCATCACTCTTCACTGTTGAATCCGAAATCCAACACAATGCTGGATAATAATAATAATAATAATAATAATAATAATAATAATAATAATAATAGTAATAATAATAATAATAAGCCCAAATATCCCTAAGAAGGGCAAAGACCCCCTACAAGAGCGCAGCTCTTATTCGCTAATGCGGTAAGCTAATTGGCATTAGGGTTGTGTATGCTACACTTTGTTACACTAAGTGTTAACAAAGTGTTTTATCAAATTTCACTCCTTTCGAAGCTGACGTTTGATGGTTTTCCATGTATTTCTGAGTCTCGCTATTCTGGATCATTGTCGATCTGCCTGTGTTACATAGATGTCTTCCCATCTCCGTCTTTATTGGCCTGCCTCTGTGTCGTGTGCCTAAGTGCTTGTCCCCCACATGGTGGGTCTTGTACGTCCATCTGTCGTCCTGCATCCTCACTATATGGCCTCCCTATTTCACTTCAGTCTGGTGGTTCTTTTTGTTGTTGATGTTATTTTGACTAACGCTTCGTTGGAGATTTTGTCCCTTATTGTTGCATTCCCTAATATCTTGCATTCCATTGTCCTTTTAGCCTATTTGTAGTGCATTCATCTGTCTGTTTATATGCGACCACGTCTTGCAGTCGTATAGCATTACTGGGTATATGCAAGTTTCGGGTAAGACTACATGGTAAAAATGACACTTCTCTACATACGATACTTTATGAATTTATAGATTATCAAAGAGGATATATTGTTACATATACTGATGGGTCCATAATTGCTAATGGACTAAGTTGTGGTTTCATGGTTAATAACAATTCCTTTATGTATGAATCCCAACCCTTTGCTCCTATGTTTACTGCAGAGCCGTTTCCCATTCACCAGCCCCTTAAGCATGTAATTTCTGTAAATGCTGCAAATTATCTTATCTGCACTGATTCCGTAAGAGACATCAATTTCTCCAGGATTTGACAGTACCCATCACACAGCAAAAATCCAAGATCAGTTTCACCTTTGTTATCTTTTGAATATTACGATTTTGTTGGCATGGGTACCAGGTCATTGTGGCATCCGAACTAATGAACGGTTTTACGAGACAGCTAAATCTGCAATTTTACATTCCCCACTGATCGTACATAAGTGTGTGACATCACACCTCTTATATGAAAGCTTAGAAATGGATCGAGTAGTTTGTTAATAGTGGGCGTTTAAAAAAACCAACTATGTGAAAAAATGGAAATTTCACGTGAAGGTTTTCGTTGGTTTTATATATATATATATATATATATATATATATATATATAAAGATTTTAGTAAATGCCTAACTCAACAGTAATGCATAGAATCACTTCGATCAACTTTTGGTAATGAAGCACCATCAGAAAAGACTGTTTGCAATTGGTTTGCAGAATTTCGTCATGTTTATGCGTCTGTCAATGATGAATTTCGTGAAGGTCGACCAAAATCGGCTGTCATTAAAAAAAAAAAAAATCGATGCTATGCGCATCATGATTGAAGAAGATCGACATGTGGCTTACAGTGAGAGAGATGAATCCCTAAGCATATTGAAGATTGCAGTAAATTCGATTATTCATAAACATTTAACTGTGAAAAAAATATGTTCCCGATACATTGCGCATAATTTGACCGAAGCCAAAAAATGCTAGTGTTAATTGGTGTAATGAAACGCATAGAAAATTCCACCGAGAGGGACTGCAAAATCTGTATACAACATTGTAACAGGTAACGAAACTTGGATATATTCATATGAACCGGAAACTAAGCAACAATCCATCGTTTGAGTGTTCCAAGATGAACCTAATCTCACAAAAGTTGTTCGTTCACGAAGCACTTCCAAGAAAATGATCGTTTGTTTCTCCGGCTGTACTCGACATGTCGCAACCATTCCTATAGAAAATCGAAGAACGGTTAATGTTGAATAGTATACAACAACTTGTTTGCCAGAAGTCATCGAAGAAATCAGGAAAAACAACCGAAAATTCACATGATTCTTCATCATGACAATGCCAGCTGTTACACAGCGCGTCAAACAATTGATTATTTAAAGCAAAAAACTGGTATTAATGTCTCATTGACCGTATTCACCCGATTTATCGCCTAAAGATTTCTTTTTGTTTCCGAATTTCAAACAAAAATTCGTGGATCGCGATTTTCATCACCTCAAGAAACTGTTGAAGCCTTTAAAAACCATGCTTTAGAGATGCCAACTTCAGAATGGAAAAAAAAAAAAAAAAATGTTTAGAGAATTGCTTTGAACGAATACAAAAGTGTACATATCTTAAAGACGATTATTTTGAAAAGCAATAAAACAGTTTCTTCCAAAAATTTATTTTTCTTTCCTGGTTTTTATAAAAACTTAAAAGTAGCCCTCGTATACCACTTGAATATTGGAAGTATCGATAACCCATCTCTGTTGACGATGGCGACCTTATTTATTGCGACCCCCGTCCTTTCTGCCTGAGTTTCCCCCCCCCCCCCAGATTTTCCTCATTTGTCATTAATGCCAAATGCCGGGGAGGTACCCTAAATTTAGATCTGGAACGCTTCCTTCCTTAAAAAAATTCCTTTCCCAGTTTTTCATTTCATCTCACGTATGAAATGAGTGTCCATCGCTTTGACAACTCGGTAGTAAAAACGAGCGTTAAACACTATTAAAACTGATCATTTTACAGAAAAAAATGTAATTAAGACATATATGTCTATTATTAGGCCATTCGAGACAGGCTGCGAAATAATACCTTCCGTAATTTAAAACATTGAAACTCTATGTTACTAATGCTTTCAGCCCATATAAAACACATTTCCACTTTAAAATGCAAATCGTTATTCTAAAATACGAAGCACGCGTTTTTAATGGGAAAAAATGTGTAAACGGTATTACATTTAATAGCAGTGGCTTTTAAACAGCGGGAGATGCGCAACTAAGGGAACGAAAAGCTATAATTATTATCAATGACCTTATAGATTATAATTTATATAGTACATATACACCTTTCAGATAGAAAATAATAAGCCTTTTATAACATTGGTAGCCATTCCTGCCATAAATATAGATGCTTTGCATTTGAAACAATCTGCGAATTTTTGGAAGTGAACTAATTCTGGTAATTTTCTTTACAGATTCCCACCAAATTGTATCTGACACGTTTATCCAGTTGTTTACCTCGCACTCTGTCTAAATTGCTCCGATTTTTAGTCAGTTTTTTACGCAATTATAAACCATCACCCAAACAAAACACAAGTCATGTGACATATCTCCTCCCTATAGTTCAATTACTTCAGGCAAGCGTAGGCAATAACTCTAAACCTGTCTGTTCTCTTCTCCATGGACTTCACTCCAGCAATCGGCCTATCCCTTTACACTCTTATGAGCAGTAAATCAATATCTGGACGTCAAACCCATATTTTTATTTATATCTAGTACATAAAACCAATAACGGAGCCAGTGGGATTTATTACTGCACACACACACGCTCACACAAAACCATTGGGCGGACTGAATCAGATGCCTGGCAAAAAACAGGAATTCGGAACGAATCACGTTCTCGTTACTACTGCGGATATTCAAAATCCATGGATCTGCAATATCCTTCAGTTAACTGCACAGTCTCTCGTGTGTTAGTAAAATAGCATCTTATGGAATGCTGTTCTTGCATTAACTCTTCACATTGCACATATAGAGGGGCTATCTCTAAGTTTTTACAAGCGTTTTATTGACATACGTTACATTGAATAATGTTTTCCTGGCCTTGCAACACATTGATTGAATATATGAAGATTAATGAAAATAACTGTTGCAACTACCTCACATAGGGAAGCAGAGTTTTCAACGACAGAGGTATTTCCTTTACTTCTCCATTGCAACCCCGACATGATGATCTCTCCATCCGTGCTGCTGTACGCCATGTCGAGTGTCTAGTCTGAGTATATTGTGACACTTGGACTTAGGTAGTGTAAGTGTTGGTAGTATTGTGTAGCATTGTAAACACACATGGAAGGGATCTTTAAGATTCGTTTTAAGGAATTTATGAATGAGTGAATGACGCAGGAATAGAAAGATATGATGTAATGGTTTTGCAAGATTAAGCTTCCACCCTTCTTCTCCTTCGAGGCGTAGAGACGAACGGACGTGTTCCAGCTCTGCAAGGCCATCAAGTATACGATGCCATTATCAGTTAGAATTTGTAAAGTAGACATTGAATTGATTTATTCAATGCCTGCTTTCAAATATTATTATGCATATCCTAGTTTATTTAACTGTTAATTATTTTCCTTGCTTTTCTAATTGTTTGAGATAGAGATGTGAAGGATTTGTGAAGATTAAGATCTAAGTACACCTCACCCCTCCAATGTCGGGTTATTAAAGCAATAGCATTTAGAATGTGAGCGAAGTTCCCTTTAAATAATAATTAGTTCATGACACATTTGATGGAGTCGCTGGATTAATTATTCGATATCGCGACATATTGCTTATACAAGTACAATCTAATCATTTTATACACACCTCTCTTTAAATAAATATATTATTCATTCATTGTCAATAAATACCTCTATAAAGAAAGGCGACAATTATTTTGCCACTAAGGTCTATTATTTGGAATACTCGAAACTTCCTATGGTAAGCGGAAAACTAGTTTGTGATTGACTTTTCTACTGCCATATGGCCATACCAGTACGCTGTTGTCACATCCCGTCACTTGCTGTCTATCTTCAGTGGCTGCACTCCAAGATCATCGTCACCTACTTCTTGCTTCTTTATAATTTAAAACATATTTTATACCCCATATTTATTCTTGATATAGAACATATTTTAAATATGTGAAAAAACTCACACTCCTTATAAAACTGAACATTTTATCTTTAATATTTTCCATGGTTATGGTTTCAAAATTATTGTAATGGTTTCAAATTTACTTTAACTACAGCAGAACCTACGTAGAAATCATAAGTTGGATTTAGATGCATTGGCGCGAAGGAGTAGCATGTATAAAAACGACGGCTATACTCATGAAAATGTGCACTTTTGATAAAAAAATCCTACAGAATCACTTTTGTTTGTTTAATGATACAAAGCACAGTCATTATTCTTGATACTTGCATACAAAAAATTAAATAATTCATGCACTTGAAAACGCGTTCCTAGAGGATAATTTTAGCCTTTCTAACTCCGTATCTGTTGTAAAGTCGATGATGTCATGCCTCAAACGGTGTGTGTGGTTTTCTTTATACCTGGTTGGGCGAGCCTCTCGCCAGCTGAGTTGCCGGCATAAACACGCCCAAGTGTCAATCACAAACTAATTTCTCGCCTATTATATTTGCTTCCACGCATGGTTGTGCTGGACTGATTGAGACTTCAGCTGCACTACTTTGATTTGAGAGTGCCAGCTATACGGCGGAATTTAAGCAAAAACTTTTTTCCCCCTGGACACTTAAACTTGAGATTTAGTATTTCAACTTAGACCAATAGGTCTAAATAATGGTATGTTAAAATTATTGTTTTAACCAAAGAGTTTATTTTAGGTTTTTATTTATATTTTTAATTTCTTCATATTGCTTACGTTCTAAAACATCGATATAATAAGGTATACCTTGTAGCCTTACATTACGAAAGTCGCCACCATAATATACAATGACGGAAGGTCAAGTTAACAAACCGTCGCTGTCAGCTTACACAGAGACAGTTGTCCTGATTAGTGCATACAGTGTAATATTAGTTTGTTTTATGCAAAGGACTTCTTATTAAATTTACACTGTAGTAAGGCTTTTATTGCTGGCCGTTTTCGTATTCTCCCTTTACATTTGCATTAACTGTGGCAACAATGAGTGTCATTTAACCAAATGATACCTACACTGCATGGCGGTTGCTTTGCGTCATCAGAGCACGGCAGTAATACCTGCAGTTACCCCTTCTCACTCATTCCTAAAATTCCAGCACAACAAAGCTGAAATTGGATTGCCAGCCCATCTCGTTCCAAATCTAAAACACTGTCCGTTTTCTTTATGGAAAATTTAGAAAAAGGGTTTGCCTTCTAATTCTACTGTCACGCAAATTATGGAAATAATATTGTTGAATAAAAAACACTGTAAAGAAAGGGAAAATTTCAGTTTGTGTATGGACATGTGTACATCTTCAAAGTGTGAAAGTTAGTTTATTTTTAAATCAAGGTGGTATCGTATTCCTAATATTTATGCCTGTTTTATATTAGAACCTAAATGGGACTGTTTTAACAGACTATTTTTTGTGCCTAAAATGCTACTTTTTAGAGACTAAAAGTAGTAACTATCTCAGCGCGCATGTCATATATTCTAGATATGAAATGTTTTTTTTTTCTATACTCGTTAACTTTGAAGCATAAACCTGAAAAAATATATTTATTTGTGTTAATATTTTGTAATTTTTCCATATTTTAAATTTTCATTGCTTTCGAAGGAAAATCGAATATGCTGGCTTTCTTGTTTGTGTTCCTGTTAATCCTAATACCTTTCACCAACACCCTTCCTATTCTGTCCGTTCTTATTCACAACAGAAATCTTGACCTTTGTTGCCAATGCTTGCAACAGGTAAAAAAATTTCTAGAATAATGTGATGTAATATTTCTGAAGTGGCTGCTGGCGATGAGATTGCTTCTATATTCAGGGCATAAAAAGTCTCTTGAATTAGCTTCTAAATTAGTAGAACCAAAGTCTTCTCCACTATCCCAATACAGTGCCACAGGTATTATGAGATATGTTAATTTTGTATCTGTTGTATTGTCAATGTTTTAGTGTTTTCTTTAAGTTTTTTGTGTGTGTTTTATGTAATAGGAGCTTGAGTGGTAAACTTCTTTAAAATTGTTATCAGGTTTGATTTAAAATTTCTTAATTTTGCCTAAATTGATATTTTATAAAATATATTAGCCTATTAATTTATTTAATGTTTGAAAGACAAATAATGTATTATATATGGCATTAATTTAAATTTTTATGTTTGAAAATAATAACTCTGATTGCATTATTACACGAAAGTAATTTTTCTAAGAGATTTTTTATCTTTGGATATTAGATATATTCCTTACTTAATGTTAAATTAATTAATTACACTTTTTTGAAATTTTTTTCCCATATTGGAAAGTTACGTACCTCCAGTCACATCCTGGGAAGTTTCTCCTATGATTTCATTATTTAAATCTTGTCCGGGCCCAATTGAAGCTAAGAGAGAATTTTAAAATCAGAAAAGGAGAGAAGTTGCAATACAAAAAACAGATTTTTCTATTATTCTTGGATTTTAACGGCTATATTTCAATATTCTCGACTAGATGTGCAATTTAATATGAACTGTTGTTCATATTTCTATTTTATGAAGTTTGAGAACTATATCTCTATACAAATTTAAAAAGATGAAATTTGGGAAATGTTTGCATGAAAATTTTAGACTTAAAGATTGTTTATTTCACATTAACATCTTTATCTTTTGTAGCAGTATAAAAATATATAAATTTATTAATGTCATCAGTTGTTCTAATTTTTCATGCTCCTTGACATGGAATTGCTCATATTTAAAATGTTACTTCATTAGATTGCCAAGTAGTAGCCATAGATAATGTCATTGTGTGCTCTTTAATGTACTTTTAACAATACCCTTCAATATTTATTGGCTGTCTTTCTACAATACTTTGTGTCATATTAACTTAAGAAAATGTTTTTAATTCTAAAAACTAATTATATTTCTATAATATTTTAAGACAGTTAATCGAGAAAATTGCCAGCTGTAAAATTCAAAGATAAAATATAATACACACTTTCGGTACAAAATTAAGCTGTTCAGTGTCATAACACTTTTTGTTTGCAGTGCGTTCACTTCTGTTGCTAAGCGATGTTTCTTTGGAAATGCCACGCATCAAAGGGTTCGAAAACAATTTATTACCTGGGTTTGTCGACTTTAGTTCTCAAAGTCCTCATTCTGAAGGTAGAAGTTTGAACGTATTCCAGGCAGAAGAGAAAAGGGCAGAACCAGGTGGAAGGAAAAAAAATAACAGGCAAAAAACAGGGAATGAGCGAATGCTTGGCACGATTAAATAAAAAATTCAGGAAATAAGAGGTGGTTCGGTATATGAGTTGCTCAGCAGTACATTGAAGTATCGGAAAACATATAATTAGTAGGATAATTAAGTTCTTATCCTGTCGGAAAAAGCGATTCCATTAAAGCAACGCCGTAAAGGCAAGCTTTTTTTTCAGGTTTTCTTTTAATCCAACACATACCCTAAAGGAAAGGCTGTTAATGATTACAAAATAATGGATCCAATCGCATGTAATGCCTTTAGCATGATAATGTATCCACTGTCAGCTCATTCTACTTGCAGAATCACAAAGCAACTGGCAGATATTGATCATGATTCCATTCTTTAATGTCTTTATAAAGAAATGGAAGAAAACGAAGGAAACCCCAGAGGAATGAATATCACATAATATCAAGTTTATGAAAAAGCCTGTTACCCTGATTCAACTAGACGTACTCGCCGTGTCTGTTGAGATATTTACCCCACTGTGAATGCCTCTGAGGAAGAAGTCGTAGGGTTGCTACTGGATTGTCCAACTGTATCTATGTGAATCGTTTATCTTGAAAATCACAGGAACATGTTAGAACTGTAAGGTGGATGCATCAGGTTCCCACCTGAATTGCTGCAATTTGATGTGGACAACATTTACATTACATCGGAGGGCAGTGCTGGAAGTTTTGACTTTATCACCTGTACGCAACTTTGTGAGTGTTTCGGCACAGCGCCCAGTACTCACAGTTGCTCCTCTTTCCAGAAGCTCTGAGAAGCGGGTCATGATTGAAAGAAAACATCTTTACCTTCTATTTTGGAAGGCACTTACACTGCCACCAGTGGTTTTAGACTCGTGCACCATATGTCATGTGAGGCTGAAGGTCGACTACGTGCTCTGGTGTACTACTTTGTTTCCCATGAGACAAAATCTGCCAGAGTTACAGACACACTGTTACAACCACGTTTTTAAATCACTGACATTCATGCATGGTGAAAATATATTTTCTAACTTAGAACGTTATGGGGATCAAGCTGTTTAAATGCTATTGTCAATCAATCAAATGGAGGCGTCAACATTGGAAATGTACTAAAACGCAAAAGCCTCAACTATGTAAGTTGATCTTGTGAAGATTACTTGCCTTTCAAAAATGCGCTACAACTTCGTGGCTCATTCATAATAATTTCTTGTTAAAGTCCAGTTCTTGATGCTAACGTCAGATCACACCAGAAATTTAGCGAGGAGAACATGAACCTCGTTAGAGATTTCCTTTCACAGAGTGCTACCGGAAATGTTGGCTCATAGGTATCATGTGACAGCCTTCTAGGATACCTAGGGAGTTTAGCTGTTGGAATTAATGTCACGCAAGTCGTCCATTTCTGGAGAAATATATCTATAGTACTGCAATGAAGTGCCATCAAACAGAAACACTAGGAGGCGTATTGCAATAACTACACAAAGCCAGGCTGCTATCTCATTTGGTCACTCGTCACTATAGTTTACATTCATTAGTTTACAATACAGGTCGATTGTATTTTAATAAATGTGGGTTATTTCTAATTCCAAAGGACAAATAGTAGAAATGCGATGTACTGAAGCAACATTTCAGAAACACAGCACGCATTTGTTAGCAGCAGAAAGTGCAAATTACAGTTGCTTCAAACACTTAAATTAAAACGGAGAAATGCTTTCAAATGATTTTAGTAAAACAGTGCATTTAAAAACATAAGTAAGAGTTAGTTCTACAGTAAAAGCCTAATGTTTATATACTTGTAGCTCATTTAAACGTAACGTTCTGCACAGCTTTATTCCAATTATTGGTACAAAAAACTGTAGTAATTAAAACAAGATGACATAGGGAGCAGTTCTCAATCTGTCCCAAGTTTCCTCATTTCGCTGTAGGAAGATGCCTGCTGTTGCGAGGGAATCTATGAGAGTACACATGAATTACTGCACGTTTTCAGCTTATCTATTTGAAAACTCCATCCGGAACAAAAGTATCCTTAAACGTGATTCTGCTTTCTTTTACACGCCGTACATTTGCAGAACCTTTCGCTTTCGCATGCTTCATCCTTTTTTAAATGTTATTAACAATACTCTAATGTTTCGTGGGCACAGTGGAAACCGCGACAACAGTTTGAGGACCGCTGTTCTAGCAGAAAGAAGATAGGAGAATCACAACAATGTTAGTTCCTAAGTAACGACTTAGGGTATAGAGTACTACTCCAGAGATATGCGTTCAGTTTTCAGAACAGTTTGGAACCTTTTCTTGACAACAAGATCCCGTCTTAATGCTGTCACATGTTGTCAATGACGGTTTTAGTGTACTGTGCTCAAGACTTGGCGAAACTTTGCGTCTTGCCTTCGTCAAAGAGATATAATGTGAATGTACGGGTTCCTGCTCATTACTGTGTAACACTGCCCAACATTGAAAGGAGCTGCTTTGGTCCATCGCAGCTTTTGTTTACTTCTCAGTTCAAAGGCTGTCAAATGCTTAAGGCAACCCCGCCCCTCCCCCCCCCCCAAAAAATACAAAAGATTAACGTCCTTATAATGTCTATGAAGAAAAGTAACAACCTCACTAAACACAATTCTTCGACTTAGTCATTCGTATAATAGCATGGAAATTTAAGAAAACTGATCCACAAGATATAATATAACCTATATAAAGGCGTAAAAAAAGCAACAGGGTCAGTCACTGGCTACGTAAAAAACGCTTATCAAGAATACATTTTCATTTTTTTTTCTTAATTAGTTGACATACAATCTTCAGAATTGTAACATTTTTAAAATTTGTTACTTTTAATTTTTCGTTATAGATCGAAACATGTTTTTCCAATGCTGAATGCAAAGGTTCAGTAATTTCCCAGAGCTCGTAAAGCTCCTCCTTATAAAATATGTTCAGATTCTTGTGCAACAAAACTGAGTAAGAAAAACAATTTGAAGCTTCCGATGATGAAATTTCAGAAATTAAATTATGATAAAGGCTAAATTAGTTTAATTAATGTAAATAATAATAAAATACATAATTAACTTCAATTTATTACAGTTAAATGAAAAGTATTGACTCCATTTCGCGATTGGTGGATGATACGCTGAAGTAATCGTTAGATAATGTCCTTATTACCCATACTCAACAGATAACTCAACCTCTGCTAACCATGAACAAACTTCGTGAAGCGTGTAGCACAATCTAAACTTGTAGATGTATTTAATAGTAATAAAATCATGGACAACACAGAGCATGTTCATTTTTCATCATATGGAAATAAGTTGACCGAACTGTGTAGAGGTAAATAAAACTTTCACAGTTGCATTTTCGTTGCTCACTTATAATGTAGCAATAGTGGTCATTTTCAGTAGCTGCAGGCTTATTTATTTAACATTACAGTCCAATTTCCATTGTTTCTCTTCAGCCTAGGGAACAGAGCGATAAATTTAAACAACATTCGTCCCCTGGATAGAGAGAGAGAGAGCGCATAAATGTTAAACTATTGGTACTTTTCTGTTACGGTGCCGAGCTAAAGATGAATCCGCCACAATTTTTTTTATCCACCGTTCAGATGCTGCAATATCGGCAGTAAGTTATGGCTCTTTCTACAAAATTTGTTACCATAGTTTAGATTTTAAGTACCACTGACTTTTTCCATTTATGAATAAGTTATTAGGTTAGGTTGGCAGGTAGCAGTTGGATTGGAATGGAATGGATTGTTAGAGTTGGAAGGGCATATTTTGGGACTTCAGTTTTGAATAAGGGCTGGCCGTTTGCGCATTTGGCACCTTAGGGATGAAGTGGGGAGGCACCAGGCGGCCAGACTTCTTGGCGAATGATGCGACCGTAACACTCCAAGTCGGCGGAGTTCCCCCCGCTACACGGGGTTCGAGTCCCTCAGAAGGCCTGCTTCCATACAGGATTCCGGAACAGAAAGCGCAAGTCACTGTAGCACTGCACCATTCCACCTCACCCTGTAACCGAACCAGTGGAATGAAATGGGAGAGTGGAAAATTCATGGAAGAGAAAGATCCATCCCAGTATATCTAGAGAAATCACGGAAGAAAATAATAATAATAATAATAATAATAATAATAATAATAACGTCAGAATAGTCGGCCCCAAAGGATTTGTTCCCGGTACCTCTTTTTTGCGAATCCCAAACATTACAGCTTGAGCCACCTCGCTTGGTCATAGCGAGCGTTAGCTTTAGTTCTCAGTAAATGAAATAAGACTTATAATACCCACATTCCGTGCATCTCATTCTTATCATGCATGATAGTGGCCTTAAAAACATGTCTTTGCTTCGACTAGGCATATACTAGTGTAGAATAGTGAAAGTATATGATCATTTACAGCAAAATAATTAAAAAGAAACCAGCTAATTTAATTAAATATAGTTCACCTATGTAAAACATTTCAAACTATTAAATATACATGAAACTCATTAAATACATGCCAACGTTGCTTTAAACAATTAACTTAATTAAAAATATTTTTAAAATTAACCCTATCAAATATAATTCAGAATATTTAGGCCTAGACGCTTATCATCTTGAATAAACACTTTAGGCGAAGCTAAGCAAATAAGTACAATAAGGAGGTAAACAATATTTCAATGAGTTTGGAAATAACTTAAATTTGAACACTAATTGCATTTATATCAATGAATGTTTCTACACATATTATAAATCTTGTCAGAGAAGAACAACTGCAGGTAATTCATTTCAATCATATGGTTTTGCATTTGAAAGAGAATGTACCTACGTCCGTCCTCTGTGGCCTACAATTAATTTTAAAACTGTGATCATTCCTGCAGGAGAAAGGCATTATACCGACTATTTTTAACAGTGTAACCGCTTCCGCCACGGAGAAAAGAAACAAGGAAAAGAACACAATCATTGCTGCTAATGCCAGATAAGCAAGCATTCTTCTGTTGTACTACTCAGCAGGTATTTCCGCCAACAGTGCTGTCATAGTTCATTCTTCGCTGAACATGACTCAGTCACCGTCTTAAAAGTTCGCTCTCGATGTGCAGGTAGAGTTGCACTCTCCGTAGAAAATGTGCTTCCGTGCACTGAGAACAAAAGATGGTGGGGTGTGTTACGAATATTAAATATGTTACTGCATGGAAGCAAAACAAGGGTTATGACTGTAAAAACAGGAGCGTAAATCTAATTTGTTCAAATGGGATCCCGGAGAAGTGTTAAAACAGGTGGACAGCCCAGGAAATGGCAGTGTCAGACAAGTATTCAGTATTTAAAGTTAGGAAGGTGAAAATTAAGGAAGTTTTGGCAGGATTCAAGGGGGAGAGGATGATGTTTCTCACCATGTTACAATTAACTAATTGCATATTTAAGCATCCAAGTGAAGAATGCATGTGTTTAACTAATGAATAAACGAATGAATGAGTGTATTTATTCAAATTAACATACATGATATTAATTTTAAAATCTTCACTCGGGTCTGCCGGACCGTACGTGCCTTTCATAATATACAGAAAGTACATTACTTAAATAAATTAGTAAATAAGCCATTCCTCCATCCCTCAAAATAGTTAATAATAATAATAATAATAATAATAATAATAATAATAATAATAATAATAATAATAATAATCTAATGTAAACATCCAGAAATAGAACCCATTCCCCCTTGTCAGTAGAATAAGTGAACACAATATCATTTATTGAATTTAATTCCACCAGTCCCTCCTTAGGTTTTCAACCTTTTCAGACCTGAGTTGTTTCACCTTCGACATGAATTTGCCCATCTGCTCCTCATCCTTACCTGCCAGCAGGGCCCAGTATGCCCCTTGTCCTCGGTTTAGAGTCAGTAAATGAAGACGGCAGACACTTTCTTCCCCCCCCCCTCTTTCACACTACAGTGCTACCGCCACGGGTGGCCGAGGTCGTTAAGGCGCGAACTCGTGAGCGGGAGGTCTGAGGTTCGAATCCCACTAAGACCGTCCTCTCTGACAGGTTTTTTTCTCTTTTTTTTCAGGTTTTCCTTAGTCCCCATAAATGGCAAATGCCGGGGAGGTACCCTAAACTTAGGCATGGAACGTTTCCTTCCTTAAAAAATCCTTTCCCCATATATAATTTCATTTCATGTATCATCAGTGTCCACCCCCTGTGGTGCCTTAACAGTAAAAACGGGTGTTAAACACAATTAAAAAAAAAAACTCAATGCTGCTAAAGTTCGCTAAGATGTGCTATCAGATCTCCACAAAAAGGGAAAATTCTCAGTCCATTTTCACCGAGATGGTTGGGCTTGGAGCATGGCTGCAGATCAGAATCTCAGGTATGTTTAACTAAATATACAGGCTGATGCATGTAGAACCAAACCTAATCCTCTATATATTTGCTAACAGACTACCAAGGATGCATCCTGAAACACATTGCTAATCATTTCGGACAATGTCTTTCAAAGCATTAGCGTCCTTTACACTTGGTGCATAAGTGAACCTTTTCTTGGATTTGGAGTTTAGGATAAAAGTTGTTTAATCACATGCTCCACTGAAGTCGCTAAAAGTTGAATTGAAATGTAAACCGAAGAGACGAAATCGGCAAACATTTGCCACCAAAGTCAAAATCTAAAACTAGTGATAAGGAGACTGAACTGCATTAATAGCAAGAAATGTCTTATGGTTATTATCAAAGGATACAAGAGGACAGCAATGAAAAGGTGGTACTGGAAAACAAGCCTGTAATAGTGTGGTTCCATCTCTTGAGTACTTAAATTGCAGGATTTGAGCTAAGAAATGTTTTTATGACTTTATTCTTCAATAAATTCAAGCTTCAAAGAATCTGGAATATTTTGGATCAAGTCTAGTGTTAGAGTCACCATTTTCTACAAGAAACATCATAATGCAGCTGGATCTTCACACATACACGCAAATTGTCACGATTCTATAAATTAATAACAAGAATTCGAAACTCTTTCGTTAATATCCAGAATAGATTTAAACTTGGGAAAAATGCTGCAAGAAATTTCTGTTGAATATAGCCGTCTAGTACTGGAGAATAACATTTACAACTGTGGTTTGTTTTGTTCAACAAATAATTATATATACTTCACACTTTAAATGAAATTCAGTCTTGAAAAAAAGAACTTTGTAAAACGGATATCAGCAATATATCATTTAAATAAGCATAAAACCTTGAATACATTGCAACATTTAATATACAATAAGCCATCACATCGTTGCGAAATAATGCACATTAATAACATTATAACAAAATATAAAACTTCGTGTTACCTGGAGCACTGAGTAACTGCTGAATAAAACTTTAAACCTAGCAATACAGAATAACAAGCCGAAACTTCTACTTATTCTGAGACCCAAAATCAAGTCTTTTTCAGTACAGAAGACAGGACCAGCCAGGGTGCACGGTGCGTCATCGATTTCTAAAGTACCCGATAGCCTTACCAGACAATAACAAACAAATGAAGTTGACACATCTTCCTGATCTGAACAGGTAGGAAAGGATAGGAAAGGCATTGAGAATAAAGGAATTGCGTACAAAAACGGTACCAATTTTGAAAGTCTTTTGCTGACCTTGTCTTAGTATATCTTTTGCTATGAGATTTCCAAACCTGTCAGTCAAGATTACCTGGGGTGGTTTTCTGAAAGATAGTAAAAAACTATACTTTGGCAATTTTGAAATGTTTACAAATTAGAGGTGGAACATTGAAGAAAATTAGCGACAACGTGCCCATCGAGAACTGCTTGATAGAAAGTCACTTGGAGCATGCAAATTATCTATATGCAACCAGTTAATATTCATTTATTTATAAAATAATTCATTCTGTTTGAAACACCTTGTATTTTGACATATCATGCGTCTTTGTTTTCTGCTTCTTCTGTAAGTTCCTACTCTTACGCCGTTATTTCCGTACAACAAAAATGATTGATTATTTAATAAATACCAAATTCAGTAAAGAGATGCCAACCTACTGAATGAAACGAAACTCTCAAAGAAAACTAATGTTTAAAAAAACCATTAACAAACGTTTCACTTCCAAAACGCGCATAAAGTTGCAGCTTCGAAAAATAACTTAAGTTGGGGGAAAAAAAAAAAAAAAAGATGGGGGCACACTTGCATTTTATCAGCACTATGCGGAATGGGACATGCGAGTACTAACTTCTCTTGTAAATTTACTACATAATGGGAATTTTATACTAATTATACTTTCTTCTTTCTTAGCCAACCCTTCCTTTTTCACCGACATTATTTTAGGGGTTTTCTGGCATGTATCCAAGCTAAGGATGGTGTTAAAGACTGGAGGATCTTGTATGCTAGGTGAAGTTTAGTAAACAACTTCTTTTTGCTGTTCTTAGGCTCTGCGAAAGACATTAATTACGAAGAGCATAAAACTGAAGCTTCTTCGCCACCATTTTCTTGTCCTTAGAGTCAAAGTCATGCGTTATGCTCTTACAGTACGGATGCCTTGCACTGCAGTCATAAATTTGTTTTAACGAGGACTGGGGGTCGTATTTTGCTAGGAATCAGCCAGCTAACAAGAAATCGCGTCTCTTCATTTTGCTGTAGAACCTGAAAAATAACATATTACGAAAATGATAACCTTTAAATGTGTTTTTAAACTGAGCTCATGAATAAGGTGGATGTTGCAGCTAATTGTACTCCTACTGCATTGATTTTCGCCATTGCGACACTTGTGAGGGCGAGCATTGTCTTGATGCAATATGAGTTTCTTCTTTGATGAACCCGGTCTTTTCTATCCCATTAACTCCAAAATGTTAGTATAATACACTCCAGTGATAGATGTTGGTAAGATAACCCTTCACATCCCAGAAAACCGACATCAAATTGACCTTCTCAGGCGGTGGAGAATTGTTTAGACTGCTGTTTTGTTTCAGGTGTGCATCATCATTGGTCACAAATCAACGCACAGAAATCAAGATGAATTTAGAATATTGAAATGAATAACAAATAAAATATCGTGTAAAATGGCAGAAGAGTATATAAACAATACAAATCAAATAAAAGAGAAAGTCCAACAGTCAGAAATCGTACATTCCTCTAGAAGATCCCAGAGAATCATAGAAAGGCAAGAAAGATGATGAAGAAAATAATGCCTAAATTTAATCCTAATTGAAACTTAACCCCACACTTGTTTTTCAACCAGCACGTGGGTCTTATCCCTGCAACAGAACTAAATGCAAAACTTGTGCTTTAATAACGCGCAGTACACCCTTTTTCATTCCGACACTTAAGTCAGAATTCAAAATTTGTACTTTTGCCAATTGTGCCTCTACAAACGTGATATACATGCTTCTGCCTTCTATATTGGGTTAAATTCTACCGCAGTTTCACTTAGAGTGAATAACCACAGACGCTCTGTCAAAACCAGTTCTTCTTTACCTGTGACTCAACATGCTAACCTTCACCGCTCTGTCTACGACACTTGTTTTTCTTTAATATTCATAAATGCCGTACCTCCTACTTCCCCCACCAGTACTCTCAGAGACAGGGAGATGGCGACTATTGTCTTACACAAGGTATGCACCCCTCCAGGCTTAAACATCTCTCTCTAAAATTCTCCCACCAGTAACTTAAATTTTTACTCTGTTTAAGTTGGTCTCCCTGCTCGCCAGCCCAGCAGACTGTAAGGCACACAAACGGTGTGTAATGCTGGACGTAGTCCTTGTACTCCAGCTACGTGATCAAGAGCCCACAGTAGGCTCGAAATATCGTAACTTCAGCAGTGTTCTACTGTAATGTACAGTGCCTCAAGTGACTTTAGCAGTGTTCTACATTGTTTCTACAGTGCCTCTAACAATTTTATATTGTGCTTTCATGTGTTTCTTGCTTTAAATGTGGCACGCCTCTGTGCATTTCAGTTATATATATATATATACATGTATGTATCATGTAAGCTGTAATTCAAAGGCACTTTTAAAAACTAAAGTGCCCAAATTTTACCTAGCCAACATGTTTTCCTTCTCATGCGAATTAAAGGAGTTACCGGTTTTCAATAAAACATCTTTGTTAAGTGCTTTACTTTGGTTCATTTTTTTACGCTATGGGAATTACACAGTGAACCATAGCGTAAGCAGCAAGAAGAGAATTACATGCATATGAAAGTGAAGGCATTATGTCTATACGCTTTATGTTGCGGATAATAATGTGTTTACCGGTATCTGTCGCGCCGGTTATTAAAGGTCATATGCCGTAACAGTTTTATGGCTATCTATCAGTTTTCTGCAACTCAAAGAGAAGTTATGGGATTCAGGTTAATGGATATCCTAGGGATAGCATAATGTGTAAAGCAATTAATAGTGTAAAGGGACTTTCGGGCCACACTGCAGATGACGAATTGCAAAATCTTGTGGGTGCAGCTACACATACTACATGGCTGCATTTAATTTCGATAGAGTCGGGAAGTTGTGTTGTGCAGCCAAGAATGAGATTTTATTAAATAAAATAGTATGGTATGCAAGGGTGAGTTATTCATATAGCAACCCGGTTACAACACGGAAATATATAAAAGTTAGCACAGAAGTTTAATGAAACAGTTTGTGTGACTCACAGAAGAAAAACTTGTTGAAATAAGCGTTTCCATTAAAGAGCCCTCCTCGTTCCCCAGACCTAACGGGTTGTGTCTTTGGGGGAACATTGTGTATATTCATCTAACCCTCACACACTGGAGGAACTTAAAATTGGAAACGAAGGTAGGTGCATAAGTGATGGGAAATGATGCATGTCAGTGATAATTTCCTAAGGAGAGTGAATTGTATGGCATGAAAACTGTCTAACAGTTCCAGCATCTATTGTAAGGACGATGAATACTAATTTATGTTATTTAACATGTTGTGCCTTGAGTGTCGTGAATCCACGCAAGAGAACACCGGCATCAATGCATGGTCTGAACGCTGGTTGAACCGTATATCGGGACTTTTAAACTGTTCTCACTGTATAAACCAGTTACACGTTTTGAGCAAAGTTTTAAGATAATTATAAAATATTATATTCTAAAATACAGTCTTAAACTGCATATTATCGAAAGCTTCGGTTCAAATCCGCCGGTGTTTTTCCTTTCAGTAGAAGTAATTGCAAAACAATTTTAGGGTATAAGTGACAAATGGGTTTTGGAACAGGAAATTAAATTATAAAAATAGATTATATTTTGTGGATTGTTTCGCTCAATTGTCGTTAAATCACTTTACTGCCCCTGCAAGAAAGTTCAAGACTACGAACTGCAAAATGATTTTAAAAGCGCTATGTAGTGTAGTGGAGTACATTGCTGGAGATTGTCCTGCAAAGTTAGTCCACCAGCCAGAAACTTGAGTCAGTTCAGTAAGGGAAAGATCATCATTGTGAACTGTGAGCCCAACTCGAAAGACGAAGGTACTTTGCGAGGTTGTAGTCCATAGTTTCGTGCCAAATGAAATTCCACCACGTTGGTGCATGCATTCTTGTGAATGTCGGGAAACAGATCCGCGTTTCCACGCTTCCTTGGGCAGATGGCGGAGCAAAGCATTTCTCGCTTAAGCTTCACAGTGTCTGTGTGTTAAGAGACGAGACAATGGGGTGCAACAAAGCGGTGAAGTATCTTTCGAATAACACCGAGCGACATATCTCAAACTTTAGTGCTTATACCAAATGATATGAGTTGTGAAATAGTCCAGATGCATTACGTGAATCAAAACATCAATAATATTCCACTAAAACAAAATACAGACTTTTAAATGCAAAATGTGTTCTTATCGTTTTATGTATGGAGTATTAGTAGTGGTGGTAGTGGTAGTAGTAGTAGTAGTAGTAGTAGTAGTAGTAGTAGTAGTAGTAGTAGTAGTAGTAGTAGTAGTAGTAGTAGTAGTAGTAGTAGTAGTAGTAGTAGTGTAATTGTAATGGGCTTTTATTACGACAGTTATGTAAGTATAACTGTTGCATGGGCCTTAGAGCCGCACATGCAATGCCTTCCTTTCAACATCAGATTATACAATACACAAACAACGGTAACATTAACTGCTATGATTAGCTTTGTATATACATACACACATGCATATATTAAAACTTATCCTTATGTCAAACATTTTCTTTGAATAATCTTACACACACACACACATACACACACACACACACACACACAGAGGGGGGGGGGGAGAGACTGTTTCGGAAATGCTTTTACAAACTTTGATGGCGGGTTCTTCACACCAAACAAGAAAAAAGTTCATATAAACATATGTCCGGAAATGCTTAATTTTTAGTTATTAATGAACGTTTGCTTCAGCGCGTTTCAAGGTGCAATCTAACAACTTAAGTTCGTAACCGAAAATAAAATTGTTAAGTAATCGAATGATATTACCGATAAAAGTCTGCTGATTCACTTGGCGCATCTGTATTGCACACTTATATGACAAAACATTGTTCGCAAATTGCAGCAATAGCGTTGTTGAAGGTTAGCCATTTATGTGATTGGGTAATGACTCTAATAAAGATGTGATACAAATAGTCCTTTTAACCCTGGCGTAAAGTTTCATTAATAACTCATAAAACTAATAATTTCTGAACGTGTGTTTATATGGATATTGTTTATTGTTTTGGCAAGCTTTCGTTAACGAAAGATCTTGGCCACCAAAGTTTGTAAATGTATTTTCGAAACACTCTGTATATATATATATATATATATATATAAATTAACACTAATATTAAAAGTAGATAAAGATAAAACACAGAGAAAGAGTCACACTTGAAATTGCTATATTTCGAACTACTGCGAGTTCTTCAACGGCAAGAAGCTAGACTATATATATATATAAACATGAATAGAGCCATTACCCTTCCCTTTACCCATCCTCCTCCCCAACTCCCCTGTCTTCTTTATAGCCATTAACCTTCTTTGCTGGGTCTTCGCTGGAAATATTCTCGATTTGTGTGTGTATCTCTCACGCACCAACACTTCCAGTCAGACGTTCAAACTTATGTTGGAACTCCGAAATTTTGGTAGTAACTGCTCATCATAATCATTTCTTAAGAACTCTCCAGTTATCGCTTTCTCTTCACAGTGCTTAAATTCTTTGCTATAGCATTAATTATTTTATTTCCTTTCCAAGCCCCCAAACTGAGTCATGCGAGGCTACTTCTATTTTTTTTCCCCCTACAGTATCTAGATAATCCCCCTCCCCCATAACTGATGTATTTGAGCCTGCAGGTAAAACGATACCTTTTCTGCGCATTGAGTCTCAGTATTTTACCTATCTATATCTCGCAAACGTGTGTTAACTATCTTCCAGCTCACTTAATCTTCTGCAATCTTTCTTCTTCTACCTTCTTCCCCGTCCTATAACTTACATCTTCCAGCTCACTTAATTTTCTTCTATATACTTCTACTATCCCATCTCTTCTTCTGCTTCTTCTTCTTCATCATCATCATCATCATCATCATCATCATCATCATCATCGCTGTTTTCTTCTCCATTTTCTTCTACCCCCTGTCTTTTATTTGACTCTTCTGTTTCTCATCTCTTCTTCAATTTCGTCCAGATTCCTCTTGCAATTTCCACAATTTTCAATTCCCTCTCTTATAGGTAAAAATCTTCTCCTTCCTTCCTTTCTCTACTTCAGGTTATAGTTCAAAATTACCCCCGTCTATTATAAATTTGGGTATCTTCCTCTCCTTCATCACTCCTTGCCTTCATCTTCTCTTCTACATTTCTCTTCCAGTTGATTTGATAAAAGCTATCTTCTGCATCATCTATTATTATTAATTTAGTTGTGTTTTGGTATGTCTACAAATACGCATGCGTTCTGATCCTCTTACTTCTTCTTCTTCTTCTTCTTCTTCTTCTTCTTCTTCTTCATTAATTTTTGTTATCTGTTATTGTGGTATCACTTTTTCCCGTGCTAGATTACTTTATTAAATGCAACCAACTTTGAAGGTATTTATTATAGGCCATTATTTTTAAGTATATGTGCCACCTTTCTTTGTACAGTACAAGAACGCTTATGCCCGATAGAAGCCCCTTGCCTAAGTGCCCGGGAAAAGCTGCCGCGTGAGCCACTTTCTGCTACAAACTGGTAGTGTCGCATTTTGCCAAACTCATTACAGCTGGGATGAAGTGTTATGCGAATCAGCATAGGACCAGAACAATTATATCGACCAAAACAATCCACAAGATTTGACCTGGAACATGTGGTTTAGAGGCAACGCAGCGGTCGTGTGTCGATTTCGTTTTGGGGATGTGTATTGGATTGCGGCGGCATGCTGTGGAGAACTGATGGACATCTGGAGGTCAGCAGCATACAATCATTCTCGAAAATGTGTTGCTGTTTAGCTTTTGCATACACTCTGTCGAAATAATAAAATAAAATTCCAGCATGACACTTCTCGGTGCACATGCTTTTCCTTATATCAGTGGCTTAACGATCTCAGGGACGTTGTGAGCAATTCTTAAAAGTCCCAACTTAAATCTCATGGAAAATGGTGACCCTAAGTGCAACGACGTGTTAATGATCAGCATTGCGACCTAGAATCCAAATTATTTTTGGGTAGCTGTTGGAGATTCTAGGGAAGTTTTTGTTCCAGCACTGGTCAATTCTAAACCTGACGATCGGCACGGTTGGCCGAGGTCATTAAGGCGCAGATTCGTGAGCGGGAGGTCTGGGGTTAAAATCCCGCCAGGACTGTCCTCCGGGACTGAGGTTTTCCTCAGTCCTCATAAATGGCAAATGCCGGGGAGGTACACTAAACCTAGGCCTGGAACGCTTTGTTCCTAAAAAAAAGTCCGTTCTCAATATATCATGTCATCTGATGTATCATCAGTGTCACTGCTTGTGGTGCCTCAGTAGTAAAAACGGGCGTTAAACACCATTGAAAAAAAAATTAATAAATCTGACGAGCCAAATGGTTGCACTAAGTGCTGCCAATGGTTTTTGTACGTGGTGTTAAGTCAAGAAATACTTTTTCTTTGTTTCTAATTTAAAATCGTGTTTTTCTCTTTCAATTGTTTATTTCTAAAGCTAATAAGAACATTTGGAATTTTACCCTTAACTGGCGACTACATTCTATCTTTTTTTTTTTTTTTTTTTTTTTTGTAGTAGACAACTCAGAAGTTTTTGTTTAATAGTGTTTAACGCCCTTTTTACTACTGAGGCACCACGGACGGTGGACACTGGTGATACATGAGATGAAATGATATATTGGGAAAGGATATTTTTTATGGAAGGAAACGTTCCAGGTTTAAGTTTAGGATACCTCTCCGGCATTTGCCATTTTTGAGGACTGAGGAAAACCTGAAAAAAAAACAGTCCGAGAAGACGGTCCTGATGGGAATCAAATCCCGGACTTCCGCTCACGAGTCCGTGCCTAACGACCTCAGCCACCCGTGGCGGTAACACAACTCAGAAGTATAAAAAATCATAAAAAACTCAAATATTAACAGCAAAGAAACAGGGCTTGCACACACCAAGTAGCAAGTTGCAGGCACTTCAAAAGGTGTTTACTACAGTGACATATTATTATTTAATTCACTTCCATAATATATAAAGGAACTGCATACTAATAGAAATAAGTTCAGGTTAACGTTAAAAAGTTGTGTCTTCCTGACTGTAAGGCCGTGGTCTGTTGGCATTCTTCTCCTTCATCTTCATAGACGTTTCGTTCACGACTGCGATGGAAATCTTCAGTGGTCTTCTTGGAGATGTCCCTGCCTCGTCTCCAAGAAGATTACGGCGACGATACCACCACGATGGCCATCGAAATCGTGGACGAAGCTTCTGGGAAGATGAAGGAGAAGAATCCCAACCCACCACGGCCTTACAGCCCAGGAAGACTCAATTACATAGTTGACATCGGCCGTGAAAGCCTTCGTTCTACACTTAAAAAGATGTCTTCTCACTCACATGGTCTATACAGAGCAGGATTTCATACAATCAAAATATTAAATGTACTAATTTATTTCTTATTGAATTAATTCACTTATGTGAATATACTACATCTAAATACTTTAGGCTACCATTTTGTAAATATTCTAGATGTAGTACTTTAAGTTACCTTTGATATGCATTTTTTTTTCAAAACATGGCATTTTAATTTAAAAAATTACCCTTTTTGACAAAATCTACACCGAAGATAGTTTTTGCAAATATAACAACTGTGACAATTTCATCAAAAGTACATGATGTTTGACGAAATCTGCATCCTAGAGTTAGATTAACTCTTTTAAAGTTGGCTATACTCCTTATAGGATACATGGGTTGATTTTTCCGGACTGTTAATATGAGAAACAATATTAAACGAGTAAATTCGTTTTCCCTATTACATTTCTGGAAATTCGGTTTTTTCATATTTTTAGAACAAAATAATGTAGTTAACACAGAATGAACAAGTAACAAACCAAATTAATCCAAAACTTTCTTCTCCCTCTCTTTCTTCCTCTCTCTCTCTCTCTCTCTCTCTCTCTCTCTCTCTCTCTCTCCCCCTCTTCCTCTCTCTCTCTCTCTCTCTCTGGCTCTTCTCATTGGAGATTTAGATATAGCTTCAAATTAAAAATGAAATCGTTCTAAAACTTATTATGATATAAAAAGTTTCTGATATTCATTAATTAGACGTTAATTTAATTTCTGCTCTAATAACCAAAGCTAGTTGTTCCTTTATTTATTCCTTGCATAAAACACGTACTATATTAGTAGTTTATAGCTTATGAATGAAACTATCCTATGCTCTTAAAAAACAATCATTTTGGGAAACCTCACTGCAAAGTATAAGCCTCAGATTATATTATGATATCACTTTAAAGGCAGTTCTTTTATTTTGGTGTGTTTAAGTGCTAACACTCTTGCACTTCTGAATACTTTTTAAAGATACTGTACATTCCAAGAATTAAGAACGGGAACCTATTCTAAACGAACATCAAAAGTCTATTGATGCAGCCTTATTGTTTGTACCTCGCCTTACTGAAGAATATATTTCGTCGCAACCTGTTTTCATTCCAGCTGTCCCACCCGGTCGCTGGTTCATGTCCATGCCAACGCCCTAAAGCAAAACTTGTTCGCTAATTATCTCCTACCAATCCTTTCATAGTTTGAATTTAGCTTCAGAATTCATAATCACGTTGCATGTTAAAGAAGATTGTGTAAATACTGCGTTGTAACCGTATACGTTGCAAATTGTTATCTACAATAAATTCCCTCCAAATGAATAGTCACAGAGATCAGTAACACTGACTCCGTTAACGGTTACTCGAAATCCTCGGTCACATTATAACGAGTTCTTTGCTACCCGGACGACGACTGGTGTTGAAAAACGTCAAACACTTACTGACGATGTGACAACAGTAGGGAAAAACCCAGTAGTAAATTTTCTATAAACTATAAGGCCGTGAAAGCAACACAGTGCTCGGTTTTGCATGGACTCGACACTGCTTGTTGTTCATATGAGGGAGGGGTAGGTGGCTCATTCGGTAAAGCACGGGATATTCGGAGGTTCCGGGTTCAAATGCCATGAGGTTGGTCATCCTGGTCTTGGCGATTACTGGAACAAATATGTATTTTGCACGAATTCCAGTCCTCGTTGTAGTTTCTTGTTCCTCGTTTCAGGATTGCAAGCCCAGAGTGCATGGATTGTCGGTGAGCAGCATGACGTACTGGGACTTGCTCACTGCAAACTGCCTAGGTGTCTGGGTGTGACAGCTTTAACTTCTTGGAAAAGAGAGGGGAGGCGCCAGCTCTGCAATTAATAAAGTAAATTACAAATATGAAAGCGTTGGGAACTGTGCTTGCACCCTGCCGTCCTATAAATGTGGCCACTTCTTCCCTTCCTCCCGGAGGTTCAGAAGGATACAAAAGGCTCCCATTGCGCTTCCGTCTCACTCAATCCAATCCACTTTTCAAGAAAATAGTCTCAGAAGCCAGCAATCCTTCTGGTAAAGCAACTGCATTATTTAATCACTGAAGAAATTGTATACTTTTAATGTTTAAAAAATTAAAACTGCCTACTTTTGGATTGCTTCGATGTTCACCGTTCAAATAAACTTGTCAGCCTCAAGTATTTGAAACCTACAATCCTTAAGATAATTTGGCTATGCTGAAGAAACTGCCAAATGCTTTGCATGCCAAAATCAGCAATTATCTTCTTCTTTTTTTTTTCATGTTATTTAGTAAACATGGTGCAATCGATGCAGAAACATCGTGTAAATCGCGAATTAAAGAATTCATTGACAGTCCTTGGGCACCTTTTAAAAGAACTCCATCTATGAGGAAGGTATCGAGTTTGATCAATTATGCCATAGGAAAAAAATATTGTGGCCCATTCAGGTAGTAATAACCTATTAACAGTGCTCTAGGACATTGTTACTGCATTATTGCAGCATATTGTTTAGCCGTGGATTGTGGTTGGGGAATAGGCTTCACTGACGGGCGTGTGCGAGGGAAAAAGAGAGGACGTGAGATAGCGCATGCGCAGGGATGACAAGGAAGGGGCCGTTACTCGCTTAGTGTCTTTGCACCAGGAGAACCTGTCTAGGAATCATGCTGGCCATGTTTGCTACGCGGCACGGCTAGAAATGCCAGAATGTAAGGTGACATGTTATGTTATATCTCGTATATGATAAACTGAGAGTGTAACGTAAATGTGTTTCCATTTATGTTTGCTCCCGTAAGTCCTCTCGAGTGAAGATATAGAAAATAACGAACGATTAAATAGGGTATCGCCCTCTCGCAACAACAACCAGTCGATACCATTATAGAAAGTTTAGGAAATCGCGAGGAGGCTCTACGATGGTTGCGACAATACAGTGTTGAAAATACTATAGCTCACAAACAAACATGGCTCAACTTTATCATTTTGTAGATGTTGGTAATTTTTGGATTTCTTCAGGTATCGTCTATGTATAGGCGCTTTGCTGATGCACTGTCGTTCGTGGTCGTGCCAAGTCGGTTATGGTAAGTGAGGTTACCCTTTTTCTTCACTATAGGTCAACTTAATGCACTAGATGTTCCTTCACGTTCGCGAGGTTCTCATGAAAATGAACATTGAAGCCGTCTAGTGCTAGTGATATTTTCTCTGCTGATTGAGCAGAGATTGCCCGCTCCATCATGAAAGAATGGCTTTATGGTTAGGACACCGAGTTACGTTTTCGTACATTTTCTAACTGCCACTTATTTTCATTATTAAATATTAAGGAAAAATAGCTGAGCTTGTCTTTTAAGACCAGCTGCAGTCCATCGTTCTGAGGAAAGGCATCTATTTATCATAATAAATAGAAGAAAAAGTGACACCACTTCCTTAAGAAGGATCATGGCGAACTGCTAACTACCAGCAGCACTGTCGTTAGTTGAGGGATTTGATTAGTTGTGTGAAATGTTACGTGCTGTAGAATGAATATATCTCGAAAGTGGCAATAACCACATACAAACGTTCGGAGTGTTCAGTTAAAATTAGAATTCATTTAGTGGGTATCGATGTTTTTGTGCAGTAAGCGAAGCACAATCAGAATAAAATGCCGTCTTGCTTTGTTTCCGGTAACAAACGTGTGAAAATAAAACTTCTTTTAGCCACCTAAAGTCAAATTAGAGTTAGCTTTCATCCACGTGTTATGTGTGTGATTCGCATTATTCTGGCGATCTCATTGTTACAACTGACTCATTTGTAGTGCAAGGCGAACAGTAAGAAATGCCATGGCAACGGTAGAAATTAAAACCAGGCTATGTTGGAAGAAGAAAAGAGGGCGTGAAATTTTCCCAGAATGCGAAAGAATGGGAAAATAGTTCACTTGACGCTGACAGAAGCAATATTTCTAAAGATCGTCCAGTACCTAGAAGATTACACTGTGAGCCAAGCATCTGAAGTGACGGTGTCGCACATGCTTCAGCCTTTTTCAAGGAAATCCCTGGAAGAAATTTATGCTGCAGCTCTGACATTCATTAGAGAGTACAGTAACCTGTGGATCCAGGAAGTATTCCCTTAGTCTCCCTCAGGCTTATTGAATATACATATTTATTCATGTGGAAAAAATAACTTCACGGAAATGTTCTTGTAACGTAGTTTATAGGGAAACATGTTTTATGACTGTCTATATAGTTTAAGTGCTATTGTTGTTAATAAAATGGATGTTATGAAAGTACATTATGGACTGTATTTCTAGATAGATAGTTGTCGGGGGGATATGGAGTTTGAACAACCTCCAACGTTTACCTATAAGGCTTACTGTGCTACTCCATTGGGAAAGACATCTCATTGTTTCCCAAAATCTGTTCCTTGGACAAGGTGCAGTAATTTGATTCCAATGTTGGCCTCCTTTCCTAGATCTTTCATGGCTATAGAGAGAACAAGTCTCTTTCTTTCCAGGATTGGACACTCAAACAGGATATGCGAGGCAGATTCCTCATTCTGTTTACACTTTTTTATAATAGTGTTTAACGCCCGTTTTTACTACTGAGGCATCACAGACAGTGGACACATGAGATGAAATGATATATTGGGAAAGGATTTTTTTAAAAAAGAAGAAAACGTTCCAGGCCTAAGTTAAAGGTAAGTTAAAGGTGGTCCTCAGGCATTTGCCATTTATGAGGACTGAGGAAAATCTGGAAAAAACCTCAGTCAGGGAGGACAGTCCTGGCGGGATTCTAACCCCAGACCTCCCGCTCACGAGTCCGCGCCTTAACCAATTCGGCCACCCTTGACGGTTTACACATACTGCAAGTGGGTTTATTTTAATATAAACTATTTCTAAACTAACTTTACATTACATCAAGTGCATTTTATTTTATTTATTTGTTGTTTCAAGACAGAAGTGAACTGAAATGTTCATGCCATTACTTGAATGGAATTCTCTTTTAGCAGAGGTATTGCCATCTCGCGGAGGAACCATTAAACTTGACTTCGGGCGTTAAACACCATTCAAAAACAAAAAAAAAAAAAACAAAAAAAAAAAAAAAAGCTAGGCTGGTGCTCCCTATTTCTATTCGCTGTGTTTATATTGCAAATTATCGCCAGTTACAACTTTATTGAAATTATCGAATATTGATCTTCTCTTGCCTGGACCTGGAATTAAACTCCAGACTCCTTGGCAAGAGTCCAGGACTCTTTCATGGGAGAGGAAGAAAAAGAAAGTAAGGGAAAGAAAGGAAAGGCTGTTTGTAGCAGAGCAGCAAGAGTGTTACTCCGCGCTTTTGAATATTTAAACACGTCGGGACTTGTTCTGCGCGCAATGATAATAAATTGATGCTTACACATAGTATTTTGGAACAAACTGGTTCACAGGTCGCCCCAGATCGGAAACAATGTGAGAGGAGGAGGTAATTACAGCAAAGGGCGCGGCGAGTTAAAATTATCCAGTGAAACTTAAAAAGGGTGTTTATCTGATACCGATCTCAAAGTCAAATGTGGAGGAGGCGTGAGCTTTGAAACGCCCGTGCAGATCCGGGTTCGACTCTGGGCGACATCCCTTCCTCTGATTAACCTAACGATGAACCAGTGGAAAGATAGATAACTAAGGTGAGGAACTTTTATTATGTTGCACTTTCTCATTATTTTGTTCCTTCTCTTTTCTCTTGTACACCTTTTCTTTTGTACCTTTACTTACTTCCCCTTTCGGTTTCTCTCTTTTCTTCTGCTCTACACTACTTTCTCTTCTATTTCTATCCTTTCTTTTTCCTGCAATTTATACTTCTCTGTTCTCCTCCCCTTTTTCATCCCTGTTCTTTCATTTGTTATCCTCTCTCGTTCTCTTAAGTTTCCCCCTTCTTTTATATATACTTTTTCTTCTTCTACATTTTTCCCATATACTCATCTAACCTTTAGTCTTCCCTTTCTTATCATCTATTCTATTCTCTTTGTTGTCTTTTTTCTTTTTTTTTCCCCCTTTTAATCTCCACTCCTTTTCTCTGTTTTCGTTTTTCTATCCAGTCTCTTCTATCCCTCTCTTATTTTCTCTGCTTACTTTAATATTGTCCCTTCTCCTATTTAATTTTTTCTCTTATCTTTCCATCTTTCTTTCCTAATTATCTCTGTACTATTTTGCTCTCCTGTTTTTTTTTTTCCCCATTTTTATTTTATCGTTTACTCCTCTCTTCAACCTTCCTGTCACTTATTTTCTCTTTTCTTATCTTTCCTTTTACTTCCCTTTGCTTTTCCTTTTTCTCTTTCCTTCTCTCACTACTCTTGTCATCTCACCTTCTCTTCCCCTCTTCCTCTTTCTTCTGTTCTCTCCTCTTCTTTTCAGTTCTCTCTTGTATTATTTTCCTGTTATAAAAGAGACAGAAGTCCTAGCATTCGCAGTAATGAAGCACTCACTGCTCGTACACAGCGGATGTTGTTCCTCCTTACCTCCCACCCTCCCACCTTTCTCTCACACACACGCATGAAAGCTCTAGCCCCTTGTGTTTTCATATCACAAGAAACAATAACCTGGGACTGTCAGCTCGTGTGATATGTGTTTCTTATTTATTTCCCGAAGTGTCGCAAACATGGCAGGCAAGGTTTGAAACAAAATCCCAGCTTTATGAAATGCTAAGAGCAACACCGCAAGGTTGTGCATGCACTTCATTTCCTATAGTCGAAACATTTGCCACACAATGAGGTAAACTACGGCGATGATGCTGAAATTGCAAGAGTAAATCTCGTTCTATGTACGTAACACCCGGACGCTTCCCTTATTATTTGATGCTGCTGCCGTTTCTAGTACCGGCATGTGACGCCCGCCAGCTAATTATCTTTCCAGTAAGCCTTCTCATCCATAGGTTTGTTAGTTCGCACGTTTAACTTTGGACTACATTCATGTTTAGTTAGATACTTGTTTGTTTAACATCTAACACTGTGCAGGAAATCCGGGTCTGTAGATGTTAAAGAATGTTTCTTTCGCTTCGATAATAGACAGTAATGATTTGTTTTTGTTATGTTTTTTTAACTACAAATGCCTATAAGTATGCTATAATGGTAGATCCTCAAAGCATTCTCTCTATTTGTAAATGCATTTTTTTTTCTCATTGCGCAGATATTAGCTGTATGTTTGTGCGGAATTACTCATAAAACAATAATCGAATTTGTCATTAAAATAAATAATAAATAAACAAGTTTAAGCAGTGATGAATATATATTAAGTAGTCGGAGTCCAAACCGAATTGAATAACTTTTGTGCTAACTGAACCGCATTTGAAGACTATTTATATTCGTACAAATGAGATCTACTAATTAGCTTAATCAAACTAGAATATGTTTATATATTGGACATAAACCTGTAGGCAAAGACATTAATAAAGAATGGAATAAAATAACATATATTATAACAGAGACTGTTTCGGAATTACTTGTTCGATAAGAACTGGGCAAAATTAAAATAGAATTGTGGGAAAAAATATAATTAATTTAGAGCATTTTGTACATGGCAGGAAAGGTTTGCAAAATATTAATACATCTTAATAAGAAAGATGAAGATAATTTGGAATGAAATATAATTCCACAGGAAGAATATATAGCTTATTTTCAAGATTTGTGAGCTATAAAATGAAGATGAAACAATTTTAACATATATAATATTATGATTTAATTGCTATCAAATAATTAATATTTACCATAAATAATCCGCAAATTAAGAAAACCCTCAGCGCAAGAAGCACTAATAATTATTTAATAAAAATATTTTGCTGCCATTTGAATATAACCTCTTTGATTTATTGAATATGTGTTAGAAATTTGGCTATTTGCCGGAAAAATGCAGAATAGTAAAAATTGCAAATGAATAAGTATTTTGAATAATTGTTATAAAAGTTGTGCAGCCATTTTCATGTAATATTGCAGAATCAGAGGCCCAAATCAGTTTAATACGACTAATTGAAAAGCTCAAGGAATATGTCTTCCTTTTAAATGGATTAGGAATATCCTTTTTCCAGTCTCAAATTTTCTCTCCTAGGTCGTCCTATTCCAGGATTTGTTATGGTATTCAATAAGATAGGGTAGTGGCATTTCTCTATATTTTTATTTTATTCATTATTACCTGCATCTGTAACACATTCCTGATTTCTTAATTTTTCTGTGTCTTTCTTGTTAGTGCACGTAAAATCCGCATTTTGTTGATTGTCTGTTTATTTATTATTGTCCAAGATTGCTACTGTAGAGTAATATTGAAATTGCCATTACAATGAAAAATTTTAGTTGCGGTACTTTTAAAATTTTCATTTTTATATTTCTTTTAATAGTGTAATAACTTGGCAGTTTTCGTATATTTCATTACAACCTGGTCTATTTCTTATAGCACATTACTGCTACGGGTGCCCGAGGTCGTTAACGCACTGACTCGTGAGCGGGAGGTTTTGGGTTTGATTCCCTACCAGGGCTGTCCACTCTGATTGTTCCCCCCCCCCCTTTCCCCTCAGTCCTCATAAATGGCAAATCCCGGGCATATACCGTAAACTTACGCCTTCCTTTTAAAAAGAATTCCTTTCCGATTATATAATTGTATCTCATGTATCATCTGTGTCCACCGCCTGAGGTGCTTCAGTAGTAAAAACGGGCGTTAAACACTGTTAACTTCTTTTTTTGTCACTTCACTATTAAGTGTCACAAATAATGTACCAACTTAAACGGGATTCATTAATTTTGCAGACCTTTGATTTGATTAGCAGACATGCGCATTGGAGTGTTCAGAGCAAGAAAGTATACCCTACTACTTGACAGCAGTGATACGAACTTTATATATAGAAAATAAAATGATAGGAGAGCTGGAGTGAGAAATAAAAAGATGTATATATATATATATATATATATATATATACATACTTTTACAGAACTAGATCTAGGACCATTATAGAACTAATCGGTTGTATTATTTCAGAAATAACATTTAAACACATTTTTTTCATATCTATGTGTATTTCGAGCTAGGTTCTTCTTAAGCAAGAGAAGGACAAAAAGAAGTGAAGTGGGTGGTGCCCATGCCAACTTAACAGAAAGAAGTGATTATACAATGCTATAATTATCTTCTTTATTTTTAATTTAATATATGAATTTATTTGTTTTTGCTAATTAGTTATAGTACCGTCAATATATATATTACACAATCTGCAGGAAAAGCCATACTATTGTTTTCTGGTATTCATAGGATACTGTTTTCATTCTGGCACGCGGAAAAGCCGACACTGAATATATATCTAATTTACTGCACAATATTAACAAAATTAAGAAAGAACAACTACGTCTTTCCAAGAAGAATTTTTTATTTTCTAAGGATAACTCACTAATGCACAAATCGGCCAAAAATCAGGAACTGAGGTTCGAATCGTTGCAGCATTTAGTCTGCAGTCAGATATAGCTCTCTCCGACTTTTATTTATTCTTAAATCTTGGAGAAATACGTTTTTTTTCCCCTGGATGTAGTGAAGTAATAAAGCTGTGTATGACCTTGGCAAATCATATATAGTGGCTCTTTAGATTAACATTGAACACAGTTTATCGAGCTGAAGGGAGTTTACTTCAGGAATTAAATGCTTTAAGTTAAATCATTTTTTTTAATTTATTTATGTTACTTGTCAAACACCGAATATATACACACGCAAATGTAAAAAAAATTACACAATGCTAAATATAAAATTTCTATGATTTTTTTTTGTGCCTTTTAGGTCCTACCTGGGATGAAAGCTACCTTTTAAAGACCCGGAAAGGGATGCAACGTGCAAGTAGCTTTTAAGTTAGCTTATTTCAAATAGAAACTGTGTTGGAAAACGAAGCGTCCCTTACAGGAAATGTGATCAGAAATTCTGTTTATAGGGTAGAAGAGTCGCTTTCTCTGTAATAAAAATGCTGCTTCTGCTGTGTTTCTTATACATAATTTAAACCCGGAATTCGCGTTCTATGAGGAAAGCCCGGATGTTTGTTTTGAAAATTGCATTTTATAATTAAGGAGTTAGTGAGAAACACAAATGTAGGTAATGGAAGTCTCAGAGTTTGGTAGAAGTCTTTGAAATCGGTTTTTTTTTAATATGAAAAGCAAGCACTTTTCTTCGAGATTCGATTATTGAACGGCGTATACTCTGGGACACGTCTAGTCTGTTACAAAATAATAATTATTGTTAAGTTAAGATAATATTACTTTATATGAATAAAGACTTCTATCACATAGACAAGAACTAATGTTTATTATTTAGTGAAGTTGTTGTTACTACTACTAGTACTATTACTACCATTACCACCACCTACATGTGTATGTTTTAAAATATTACAAGGAGGCAAAAGTTGTAAACAGTAAATTAAAAGCATTATATTTATAAAAATGTAAGTGAAGACACGATATTACAGAATAGGAGCGAACCACTAGAAATTCTTATCATTTTTACGTCAAATTTTCTTCACAGTACTCTATTTATTATTGCTCTAAATCTACCTACTCGCCGGGTAGGTTATTGTCCAGTTCTTCTATAGCGCTTTTTATAATTGTTTTGTAGCCTTGTGTTCTGGAAGTCCCAGGTTCGTATCCCTTGGGAACCGGCTCTCACGACCTTGCATATTTTCGTGGTGATTAGTGATCGCTTATGCAATTGTTGTAATGGATGTAATCGCTGCTATGAATTTTTTTTTCCCACGAATTTTCCGTTCCCCATTTCATTCCTTTGGTTCTGGTTGCGAGGTGGGCGAAATGAGCTGGGGTTTGTGTTTTGGGAATATTTCTGCATTAGCGATCCTGCTGAGGGTACAAAATTTCGTGAAGCGGTATACTGCACTATCTGGAAACGAAGTTAAAGACCCCCTCCCTTCTATCTTCCATCACCCAATCCCTTTCTCTCGAAAGTGTCCATCATACGGTCAACCCTTAAGAATGGAATATTTCACCTCTGTTCCTACTAATCTAATGCAATCCAGTCCACTTGTTTGGGAGAAGGAATGTTCAAACTTCGACATAGCCATGCTAACGCACTGTTTCAAGAAGCAGTTGGTCATTAAGAGTGTACCCAGGTAACAGCAGAAGAAAACTCATTTTCTTGTTGCTATCCTTGCTTGGATTTTTAGGGACATAGGAGGATATTTCTGTAATTTAGCCTTTTCATTTGGACCTACGACTTAAGAGGGGCACTCCAGGACGGTGAGTCACTGACATAGATAGGGGGTCCTTAACATTCATAGAACACCGTTATGCTCATGTGGCCCTGCTCCAAGTGTTTGGAGCCCCTCAGAAGGGCCGCTTCAACACCAGACCGCAATTCTGTAAGAAAATATTACAAAATTCGCAATATTAGAAGCTGGTGCATTATTTTGTGTGTGTGTGTTCTCTTTCAACTGAAATGAAACTTTCTGATAAACAAATAAATATTTTAAGGATTAAATTAATACAGTCAAATGCCATAGTTGATGATGATGATGATGATGATGATGATGATGATATTAAAATTCCTTTCAATTCTACTTTGGGAGAAATGATTCTTATTGCAAATAAGGCAGTTAATTTTTCCCTCACCTTGGATAAAAAATAGTCTTTCGAGTATTAAAGTTGAAAATTTGTGTATTTCTAAGCTGAAGACAGCGTTGTGAAACTCAACTGCTGCCGTCATTGCTCCAATACTGATGTAACGCAAGTGCCTTTCACTACCAGTTTTACTTGACTGGTGATAGTGGACAACAATTTCATCGAGGGGAATGCCGCGCAAGTATCATGTTCGGGCTCTGCTGCTGTAGACACCATTTTCAATTCGTTCACTTCAATGATGTTTTCAAAGTAGATGAGGATACTCATATCTATACAGATCAGGAATAAAATTAATATAACCTTTTGTTCTTCTATGGCAACTAAACTTTGCTTATTTTACTTATTTGTTTCTAGCTTTCTTTCTTTTCAATTTCTGGACTTGAACGTTGAGGTGTAAGTAAACTGCATTACGGTGCTAGAGATAGCTCCACTTGAGCTTCGGCAGAGGTCACGTCCCAATAAAGCGCAAACGGATATGACGTCACATGTTTTTTGTCTCCAAAGCATTTTGTACATGGGCCTAGCAGGTGGGTGCCCAAAACTTGAAGCAAAGAATTGTTAATAGCAAACCTAGGAGCATGTTTTGGACAACCGCTGTCATCCTGGAGGCGTAGAGTACCTAGCTATGAATTTATAATAATGTAACCTTGAATAAAGATCGGGAACAGATTGTTGCAACATCATGCTCCGTCGTGCAGTGCATCTCACTCATTGAACACTTTCAGGCCGCCTACGTGACTTAATGGACAGAAGAGCTGTCCATTGGTAACTTTGCATAAGTCTGAGTACTAGACGCTTTAGTTTCGATAATATTTTCTTTCTCATCGGAGTTTGTTACCAGAACTTTTATGCTACATAATGGAGAGTTCAACGATTGATTGTACCGGGTATCGTTGGAAGGAAAGAGAAAATTGAAATGTTGGTGGGAATAAGCATCTAAACCTGTTATTGCTACACCAAAAGTGCAGCTAAATAATTATTAAAATGATGGAAAAGAAAATTAAAAGAGAACAAAAATTGGAATCGCAAAAACAAGGCTACAAATATTACAAAGAAAATAAATACTAATTAATAGTCTTTAGATTAAAAGAGGTGGGTCAAGTATTATTTATACGTAATTTTGCTGTTTGTGCTTGGTTAGATGTTAAAAAATCGATAAAGCAAATTGTATTCTTTAAGGGAATAGTCAAAAGAGGCAATTATTTCCCTCTTCTCTTCTCTTCTTTTCTTTTCTCATCCCTTCATCCATCTCCTCCTCTCTCTAGTTTTCTGCACTCTTTCTTTGTTTCCTTTCGCTTTCCCCCCTTTTATTCCTATTTCTTTTTTTAAAATTGCGTTCCCTTTGTCTCTTTCATTTTGTGTCTTTCTCCTCTCTTCTACACCTCCATCTTCTCCTTTTCTTCCCACCCTTTTTTCGTCTTCTTCCTTCTTTTTCGTATTTTTTTGTTCTTTTGCCTTTGTTCTGTGTGCTCTTTACTCTCTCTCTCTCATTCACTCTCTCTCTCTGTTCCTTAACGTTTTCGCTTTATCTTTTTCGAATCATATTTGTTTCTCTCTCATATTATCTTTTCCCCCCCTCTCTTATCATTTTTGTTTCACTTCTATAATACTAGTTTTTCTGTATTCCCGCCTCTTTTGTACCTGCTCCCGCTCTCTTGTTCCTCAGAGAGAGAGAGAGAGAGAGAGAGAGAGAGAGAGAGAGAGAGAGAGAGAGAGAGACGCTTGAACTGTAAAGCACTGGAGTAAACAAACGCTGTACACACATCATGAGCTAACTGACAGAATCGGTTCTTGCCAACTGTACCAGCTCCCCAACTGGAAAGGGAGTATAATGCTCTCATCATAGACATTTCCAACCCCTTTTGTATGAAGACCTACCCTTCTTCGTCAACACTAACATGTGCCATCTGCACTTGGGGAGTTCTCCCTTTCTTATGCAGATGTTGCACCATATATCAGCTGGTGAGAAGCTAAAAGTTTGGCGCTGTAATTTCACTGTTTTTCTTTACTTGTAAATAGTTTACGTTCGATTCACAAATAAATTGATTTTTTATACCCGCGTTAAATATTTGTTTCATGCGCATGTGAATAAATGAACAGATACAACAAGTAAATAAATTTTTAAACCTAAATACTTCGTATCATTTGTAATCCTCTAGGAGATTGAAACTGCTGATGACATCGCCGCCGCTTCTAAACTACATACACGTTTATTGCCTTACGTAGATCTTCAGATTAGTCATTTCAATATTTGTTGTTGGCTGCTTCAAACGTACCCTTCTCGTTGATGATAGTCACACTTGTTATTGGATATTTCAAGGCTACCTACTGTTGAAATGCTGAAGGGACAGCGGTTCAGTGCTGTATTTATTTTTACATTTCATTAGCTTCAAAATTAATTCTGGAAACACTGTAGAATGGCTACAACAATACACAGAAATTATGATCAATCATCAAAGATATAATCTGATGCAATTTCAGACCAGTAGAAGTTTTAATTGATTAATTTATTGATTTTTATCCATCCCTATACAATCTTAGAGTACATTAAAATGGAAAGAAATGGTTACGTCAATATATCATTAATAAGTACACAGTACCAAATTGCTTACAAACAACAAGTATAATTATGACCATAGAAAAATAAGTTGACTATAATGCTATATATAGAATAAATCAGTTATAAGTACTAACACAATTAGTAAAACATGTACAGGTACTAGGAATTCAAAATAATATCACTAACGTCTTATAACTTAGTAGTAACTCCGTAGGACATGGAACATATCAAATAAAACATTCTGTATTAAATGTGCATGGATTCTCATATACAACAGATATAAAATACATTAGTATGTGCAGTAATTGAATATAATAAAGCATAATGAAATAAAAATGCTATAAAATAACTATCACGTAACACATGTCAAAATACAACTCTAAATGCAGCTCAGCTTTTTGAATTATTAAAATATTCCTCTATATTATAAGTAATGGTGATAAAGAATTTCTTCAATTCGCATTTAGCATGAATCCCCAGTGATTTTGAAGAAGTTATAAGTCAATTATACATCTAAATAACAGAGTAAGGACTACCTCTCTGCTATGCATCTTATGATAAGTATTTGGGTGACAGGACGATACAAAATATTTCAAAAGCTGAGTTTTATATTTCTTATTACAAACTATGTTGCAAAGCAATCAAACGGAGATATTTTTCTCAGATTATTGATAAATATGATAAGGATATTAAAACAAATTTGAAAATAATACAAAATGAAACAGGTATAGCATATGAAACCAATATTTCCAAGCAGCTTGTCGACAATGATGGTTATGGCATTTATCTCACATTTCTTAACAGCATCTGAGGAGAGAACGGATGCAACTGTTTTGTACGTTATTGCACTGCAAAAAGCACACCAAAACGTCACTTTCAATATAATTTATATATGTAAATAAACAAATATCACAAATTATTATATCATCCAATAAAAAAAACTCACATGGTTGGTAGGAGATAAGCGCCAAATTGTTCTAGTATTAGTCACACGAAATGAATAAAGCTATCCGCAGCCTTGCAACCATAATAGGTTTATTTCCAGAAATAATAAAGTAGGCTATAATTATTGTAATATGCACAATGAGGTAGGTGTAATTTATACCTTGTGTTGCACTTCCCCGTGGTTCAAAAAATTCTACATTTTATAAGAAGAATTAATCTATCACGATACTGCAATATAGTATTTCCTCGCTAAAGACTTCTTCGTGAACTCCTTTTAATTTTGTACATTATTCTACTAACTTTCCTTTGAAGCCTTAAATCATGTCCAATAAGATAAAACAACTTCCCCATATACGTAATGTGATATCTGCATATTAATTTATATTTTGTAGATTTATGCGAATTTCATTTTTTAAAATGTTTATTTTTTCAATTCAGCAATATATATTTACAAGCCTGCATTTAAAATTCTTCAGAGAAGGAAACTGGAGGGAAACATTTTGACATTTTCCTATCAACCAGTTATCTTTTCCGGAAATTGAATTTGCTAACATGGACAGTTGTCAAGAACAGCTCAGTTGACCAGTTTCAGTGTTTTTTTTTTAAACATGTGATGACAGAATAGATTTGGCAACATTTAATTTAATGTTAAATACTCTAATTTTTCAGTTTATTGAAACCACCACGTTTTCCTCCTAACAACCGGATAGCTTTTGTGTATTGTCAAATGTTTACGTGTTTAGCTATAGAATCTCTCGACTTGACCGAATTAATAATATTTTAGTTTCGGCCAATTGCAGTCTAGAATTTGAATAGACATGCAGTGGTGTCAAATGGCAGTTTATCTACAATTGCGAGAAAGTTTCAGTATTATTTGTTATGCTGTTCTTTGATATATTTGTCGTAGAATACTTCATGCAGTGTACAGTAAAATGGTTCTTAAGACGAACTTCATTCCAATTAACACAGAGCTACACGATGTAGCATTTAAACTAAGGTGATATGCATAATGCATTTTTTTACAGAACTATTTAGACAGCATTCCTATTTGAAAATATTAAAAATTAAGCCGTTAATATTTTTCTTTATTCGTAAAATGTTTTAAAATGACTTTTTAATTATATTTGTGTAATTGATTGTATATTTTTAGTTTTTTTTTCTTTTACAAATTCCTTCTCAGTTTAAATATTTTAGATATTTGGAAGACTATTACAACTTTTGATGTGGCCTTTGAAGGGGAATGTTATGCCAAACATCCATTGTTGTTATTATTATTATTATTATTATTATTGTTATTATTATTATCATCATCATCATCATCATTCATTTGATTCATAGAACGTTTGATAGATCTCTCCTAGTAAAGTAGGTTTGAGAAAGCTGTTTCAAGTGTTAAGATAGAACATTTATTTACCATGTTAGTCAGATAGTTGCCTTAGCTGGAAAATGCAAACTGTTGTTGGCAGTTGCCTCCAAAAAGTATAACATATTGTCACATGGGTTATGACTCACTCTGCAGTCGTGAACAAGTGGTCATTTTTTCTGGTGATGTCACTTTCCGTGTGCTGAAAACAAGAGTTAATTTATCCTTGGTATTATAAATAGGAGGGCATTGGTGATGAAAAACGAATGTCTCGTCAAGGCTGGTGAGCCAAATATGCCGAAACATGCGGCTATCCATCTGCGCAAAAATATGTTAGTAAACTTGATAAAAAATATTTGTAATTAAGTGGAATGTATTAAGCTTATAACTATTGTACATATCAGTAATAAACAATTAAAAAATATTGCTTTTGACATCTTCATAAAGTAAAAAATATACAAAGAATGTACAACAATAAAATTTTTAAACGAAAATATAGCAGTAATGTCAGAGAATTGTTTCTTGGTGCTAGTGGAATGTTCCTGCCCGTGGTGCCTCAGTAGTAAAAACGGGCGTTAAACACTATTAAAACAAGTGGAATGTTCGAGTAGCTTTCTTTAAAACTGCGAACAGAAGTTGTCTTTAAGAGGGATACTTTGGGAATTTCAATAAAATGCCCATGGGAAAATAAGTCTGAGTGTAGCACTATTCCTTAATTAAAAATATTCATTTATTAATTAAAAATGACAAGTGTCTTTGGTTTTTAAAATGTTCCGCAATATATTTTGGTTCACTTGGAGCATACAGACCAGAGTTGCTGCACATGTACTTGCCTTAAATTTGGACCCCAAATTATATATTGCTTTTAGCACAAACTGACACTGGTGTTTCATGTAGAAGATTTTACGGTGGATAAACACAAAACGCAAATAATATAAATAGCTTTACAACTTTAAAAAATTGCATATACAACGCGATGTTCCGGATAATTTGAGTATCCTTGCGCACAAAGCAACGGTCAAGCGCGTGGAAATAGGTTTAGAGATGGTTGCCATTAATTAATTCTCTATGTGCATAAAGGAAAATTGACTATGCACGATTGGATAAACAGAGCGTCCAGAAAGTAAAAAGTAACATTAATATTAAATTCATTCTTATGGAGTAGAACAATTCCCACTGCTATCAAGCTGTTGGGTAAATTTTTCTAGTATACGAAGAAGAAATCTGGAATATAAATAAACAGACAACGCGCTAATCACAGTCGAATGTCTATAAAGATCTAGAAAATAAAGTTTGAAATAGAAGAGTAAAGAAAATAATTTTTGTCGAAATCATACACGGAAGGAGCGATAATTGCAGAGGTGTATAATGAGGTACAACTTTTTTTTTTTTTAATTTGCAAATGGGATAACGACGACCTAAAGAAAATGGGCCAATAGGATATATGTAGTCCGCCTGTTGCATGAATTGGGAGAGGTTAAAGAAAAAAGAATAGTTTTGGTTGAGAGAGAGCCATATTTAATTGAAAAAAGCCTGATGATGGTGGCTGGTGAACACTATGACATTGTATATGCTTGTGAATACTTTATAAACGTTTATTATTAAATAAAATTAACTTTTCTTAATATAATAAAAATTGCAATTTTACAAAAAAAAAAAGTCTTAACAAAACTGTCATACTGTCATAGAGGCACTTAGTAACTCTGGAGCAAGTTACAAGTTTTACAGACTGAAAATGCTCTCGCTAGTGGAGAGCGTCTCTAGCAGTTTCCTGTGACAGACAGGTAGAGGAAAGTTAGGACCGTGCTGCTGTAGAAGTTAGCGACGAAGTGACAGATGTATTAATAATGAGTACACAGAAGTAGGCAGCAAGTATGACGTAAGCCCTCTTATCAATATCAAAGTGACGTCAGAACCTGACAGCAAGAAAAAACCACAGAGTGCATATCTCCGACAACTGTTGCGGCAACTCTGAATCTGTAAAAGAAATGTAAGCGTTTAGAGTCGTTCTGTGCCAGTTACCTCTTATGCTTTGCTTCCTAAAGCTTGATGGCGCCGATATCTTTTTCGGAGGCAATTTCAGGCTGTACTGGCACTAAAACAAATACCCACTAAGATATGCAGCAAGTTCTATAGCGACAATAGAGGGTACTTTAGAAACGAGGCATCAAGAGCGAACTTTTCTCAATGTGTAGGCAACAATAACTTTAAGAGACAGAGTTATAAGTCTTTGCTATGTACAGAACACACTAACAGAATTATTTGTCACATTGTAGGAGATGCTACTCTTATCAATGGAAGCGAGTGTGGTCCGTGCATGACGTTTTGTACGTCTCACACCTAAATGGACTGGATTGGTCGGTTCGGTTGTTAGACTTAGCAAATCACGTAACTTGAATCCATTAGATCTTTGAATTTTAAAGACCTAGCACCCACGAATCACATGTATGCATTCTCTGGAGACATAGGACTGAAGAATGTGCAAACTATGTGGGCCATTTAAGGCAGCCCTGTTCAACGTGGTGCCCTTTGCAATTAATTTCCAAATAAAAGTTAATTAATATTTGAAGACCTTTTTTTAATAGTTTGAATAAAGATTTTTGCTGTCTTCAAAACACCTTCCTCAAGATCAGTGAAATTTTTATTTTGCATGAAGAAGTTGGTCACCATACTCAGAAGCTGATATACTTAGAATGTTAATAAACAGTCGATGACGAGCATGTTAATGCATTTGAAAATAATTAAAGTTGTGGATTGTCCATTTAAGTATAATTCCCTTTCACACTTTCCAAAGTTGAAATTTATAGTAGAAACAGTAAATGCGGCAAGCGTGATTTTTCATCTTTTGCCAAAAATCTTGAAACTCTTGGGTCCAAATTCAGTATTAGATTTAGGCAGTTTGCAATGCTTGAGCCAATGATAATGTTTGTCAATAAACCCTTCTCTTCTGTTGATGTTTGTGAGCTTGGAGGCAGGACATATGAATGAGAGTATAATGCTGTTCTTTGTTTGTAATTCTATCTTGTAGCCACCACTTTTTAACCTGTTCACCGCTGTTATGGAATTAATTCCACATTCCAGAACGTGCCAAAATGTAAGCTTTTAAATCCTGTATGTATATAGTTGAACATGCGCAGACTTACAGCGCCATTTCTTGGCTAGATCTTGAGTTCAGTTGTAGAACAATGTTCACTGTACTGAAACTGTGCATCCATTCACATGTTCATGACGTGGAAGTGCTGCACGCCAGTGTAATCGCGCAACGTGATTACGGAAGACGACGAGTTCCTAAATATTTTCGCATCATTGGAGCCGGAGGAGGGTTGTGAAAGTTGCAGACGTAAATGTTCCCCACCTTCCCTCCTTTGTTCCACTGGAAAGACGACGATTGTGTACAGCAAGTTCATAGCTTCAGGAATTAGTGGTGAACACTGTTTCAGTAATAATGACACTCGTATATTAATATTGTTTTTGTTTGCTGCTATTTTGACTTGTACTCAGAGGTGCAGGAAAACACAATTATGAAGTTACAAAGCATAATGCCAATTTATGACCAGAGGAGTGAATAAAAAGCACAAAACGTAAAACAACATAAGAGTCCAAAATTTAACATGTAAACACGTTGAACTTCAACATGCAAAAGTGAAAAGGAAAAGAAAACAAATAGTAAAGGAGGGGTACGTATGACTGCTATTTTAAAGGGGTTAATTGCTATATTACCAGAAAGCAAAGCTAATAGCAGTTGCATAAACTATTATTTTTGCAAATTGTTAGATTTGTATGCACACAATTAGATTATATTGCAGAAAATAAATAAAGATTGGAATTATGAATATGTTTAAAAGAATATTATTTACTATATCCACTCAAGGAATAAAAACAAGTCTTTTAGTGTTTCATATAAACAGATGTGAAGTTTTTGTTGATAATATATGTTTCAACAGCTAAAATGTTTAAACATTCTAGTCTGAGAGGTATACTAAAATCATTATAAAGTTGCACATAACTGAGAGAATGGACCATCATCTACTTGCAAGCTTTCGGCCTTAGCACCTGTCTATAGCTATCAGTGTTATTTAGTTGGTATGTACTTCAACATAAAATGGCCGATAATCTTGTCGAAGGTCTTTTTTAAGGTATGGAGTTCTTTAACGTGCCATAAATCTAAGACACAGGACCCACGGTTAAGTCGAGAACTTGCTTTCTTGATTGTTACGTCCCGAAAACAACCTATCGACATCGGTCGGGTTTAAACAGAGCAGCACGCTATGCATAAACCACGGAAGCATTATTAATACAACTGTAAAAATAATATAAAATTATATAAACTGTCCTAAATAATGTCTCTCATGGATAATTACTAACTCTCAACAGTAGAAACTGAAAATGATTTTCTCCCTGTATCCGCCACTCCCTTTCTGAGTGATTTTGGTTATATGTTGGTCTTCATATTATTACTTATTGAAGCTTTATTCGATACACTCGGTATCTAAGACAACTCCATAGAATTACTCTTATGCTATTAAGTCACGTTGTCTGGGTGACAACACGAGACAGTTGTCAAAGAAACTTCCAAGGCGAGAGGTTCGACTGATGTGTAATTGTCTTGTTGAAAATGCTTTAAGTGACTGAAGTCACTTACCCACTTACCCACAAATTCCTCAAAAATGCATTTCCTTCGATATGCATTCAGTGTGTCGGTGGGAAGAAAACGAATCTATTATTTGGCCTGAAACTGTAAATACAAGGATTCGTCAGAAAGTAATGTATCCTATTTTGTCTCTCTTTAATGTGAGAAATCTGAATTTGGCGCCATTTCCTAAACCTTCTACAAACATTGATAAGCTAACATTCGTAAGTTAACAGGTGGCAGCACCGCATCGTTTCAGAAAATGGCATATAAGACAGTGAACTGTAATAGAATTCCTAAATGCGGGAGGTTAAACCAAATTAGTATTTAAGAAAGGCTGAAGAATGTTTATGGGGAATGAGTAGTTGATATGGTTAACACTGAGTTCGTCGCTGGCCACTGCAGTGACTCCATGCAACAGGCAACGTGCGATGAGATCATCCATGCTGGATGCTCGTAACAACTGGCAAATTCTGTGTTTTTCCTCACGGGAATACATGCTACTGTTAAAATATGGACAAAAACTTTTGAAAAAGACAGAGCTAAAAGTGACAAATTATATTGAAAGTTGTGGCTACTGCTGTGTAAGTTTAACTTACTTTTCTTGTAAATTATGTGAGGGGGAAAGGGGGAAACTAACTCTTGTATGTGTAATCTGGGAGTTCATGTCTGTGAACCACGTGATGTAGTAGCCGCATATAAACAATCACGAGCAGTAATGAACTCGTTTCTCCTTACCTGATTCGTGCAACTCTTGAACAGCGGTATACCTGCAGGGCTTCGCTACCTTTCTTCCTTTTTGACACACAGTCGCCAGCGGGTACTATTAACTTTTTCTGCATTAAAAGTATACTTCCTCAATCTTCTCTAGCCCATAAGCCTGTTTCATCCTCAATTTTACTGTAGGAGTAACTGAACATTTCTGAACCTGCACACATTAAACTAACACAGTATTATCAAGATATACTTTAGCACATGAACTTGTGCTTGTAAAAATATGATTATTCTTTATTGAACATCTCTTGTTTATACGTGTACACACAGACACAAACTTAGGAATGTGAACTTGAAAGTAATGGGAGGATAATTGAAGGAACAGCAGTATGAAATTAAATGGCGTTTTGTGGCATTGGATTATAATTTATAAAACTAAATAAAAATGTAATAGATTTATGAGGAATATAATAAATTACGGAACAGAAGCATATAGGTTTAATCAAAGAATAGAATTAAAATACTTCTGCGAAAAGAGATTTTTGGCGAAACTCTGTAAAATTTTCTAAAAGAGATAAAATAAAAAATAGCGTTGTTTGAAGAATGACATTCATAATGCAGTTTATATATTATGAGAAGAAAGAAACAGTCACATTATAAACAAATGACAGAACAATTTCCAAATAAAATATAAAGAAAAAAAAATAGATATCTCAAGTTAACAGGACGGAGTTGTAAGCACCATGTGGGAAAAGGTAGATAGAGATTGTACCTACAGCCTGATTTATAAATAAATAAATAAATTAATTTCAAGATTCTTACTCAACATTTTTTATAGCTTCTGAATGAAAAATTTACAAAATAGCCGTCATTTCGAAGTCAAGCCCTTGTCTCTTGCAGCCAGCAGTTTGTTATATCACCCATTGTTGATTCGACTACCTGTTTAACTTTTGCATGTTGCATCACGAAGTTCTGTTATAAAACGAGCAATGAGAAATATCACAGTTATGATAAAATATTGACTTTCGTACATAGGGTAAAATGCGATGCTAATTGTATCATCCTATTAATATGCACGCTTCAAAATGCTGTGATAAATTCTCTAGGGTTTGCTTAAAAATATACCACAAAATTGCGGTCAGGTTTCTAAAATGTAAACATATTGCTTTTCACACTGACAGTAACATTTTTAAACAAGGTATGCGCTAGTTAAGTGTGCTTCATATAAACAATATTAATAATTTAACATTGCAATCCGTGCAGTTCTTTTATGCTGTACATTCGTGTGGTAAAAAATCAATCAGTTATTGTATGTATTTGTCTTATATTCCGTGTTGACTGATGTTTATAAACAATTTTTAAAACATCCCCGTATGTGGACTACAGAGCATACAAAACTCGCGCCAAATTTAAAACACAATGGGTTACAGCAGCACCAATAGGAATGTTAGCTTACTATCTTCCACTCACCAACACGTGGCACGCCGAGTTGTTGAAAATACTTCACTGTGATAAAGAAAGGGTATTCCCTAAGTATTATCAGACACCACTTGGATGGTTTTAGGGGAATCTTCTCCTTCATTTTCCATCATGTCCATCATGACCGTATGGCTTGAGAATTTCCTCTAGGAATAGAGGACATCAAAGAGAATCATCTTTGTGGTCGGAATTTCAGTAAGATTGGGATTTTCTTATAAAATCGAATTTGGAATAATTAAGAAGAAACTTCAAATGAGGAAGGTACTTCTTTTCTGCAATTCAAAAAGACCAAGGGTTGCATAATTTTGCTAGGAAATTTTTGGGCATTGGACATTCTAAGCACTAAAACCAGAATTAAATATAATGAAGTTATGTTGGTACTAGATTTCAGGTAACAGGTGGATAGACCATAAGCTACAAACTATCCTCTCCGCTTACCCCTCTTACTCAACGTTTTTATTTACCAGCCGGATAGTGCTAATAGTATGTGTTATTTATTTATTTTTGTGTTATTTATTTATTTATACATTTTTATTTATTTACGGACGCCCTTTAACATCTCGGTCATTAGCGTCTCATTCAATTTAGGAGTGAATTGACCGTTAAATTTTGCTCAGAGGCCTCTTCTTTCAGGCCTGAGTTTCTTTTACATGCCGTAAATCTACGACACGAAACCCATGGCTTTATTTCCCTTCCAAAGGAGGCCATAAGTAGGATTTTTACTCCCTAAATAAACTGATTGACCCTGGGAAGGGTTGAACCTGCGACCTTGGGCCTAAGATGCAAATATGGTTAGCATTAGACCAGCAAGACCGACATTTTGTGTTCGTGCTTTGCTTGTATTGGCCTTGTAGTTTTATTTAGCTAGCTTGATGTTTAAGTGCATAAGAGCCCCGATCCTAGTAATAGAAAGAAATATGGGATTTCGTTGTCACTAGTGATGGAACCATGGTTTTTTTTATTGCGATTCTTTTTCCAAAGGAGATTCCATGGAATAGAGCAAATCAAGAGAAACACTCCCAGTGGATTCAAAATCACTTGATATTCTTTTGGAATTTTCGGGTATTTTCTCGGGTAAAAATGTCGCCGTATACTCTGCTTGAGTCTTGTACGAACTGCTGACAGCATAAAAGAGAAGAGGCGAGAAATGGTGGGTGCATCGTGTTCGTTTACTTGACGACAGTACTGCAGTCCATAAAGCTAATCTTGAAATGATTGCAGGAAAGGACTGTGGTTTCCAGAAGATGAAACATCCTTTATACAACCCAGTGCCTTTTTAGCATTCTCGTAATTGAAGAAAGACACGTTTGGACCGTTTTTCATAAAATGTATGGGGATATTTTGTAAGCACTGTTTTTAATTCGTCTTAATGTATTGAAGATTGTATTGTGAAATGGCTTAGGTCATTTATTTCTGACACTTCAAAATTATAGGCTTGAATCATGCTTCATAATATAACTACTATAGCAAATTTTATATAAATAATCAAAACCTTGGAATTGAAATTGGCAACTAATGTATCTAGAGTTTGGTTTCTGTTTTTCATCTGTTGGCATGATTTCGGGCTAGCGAAATAACCTTGGATTGATTACATTATAACGTTGATTTATTTCCTTGACTGTTCTTATGGATATAAATCTATATGAACGCGGTAGTCTTTCCGCTATGCAATCGAATTTTTATACAGCAGGGAAAAGGAAACAAACAAACAAACAAAACGCAGGCGCGATTCCCGGTTAAGAGTTTAAATTTCGTCGAACTTGCTTAATAGTGTTTATCTATCACGTCAAAAGTTTCAGTTCTATTTCTGTAGGAACGGCATGATAGAATTTCTACTTTGTATATGTGTGTTGGGAAGTTACCGAAGAGTGAGATATACGTTAAAAAGAATATTTGCTACTAAGTGCAACGTGGGGGGGAAAAAAAAGAAAAAAAAAAGGAAGAAGAAGAAGTACAAATACACTAGGAGAGAAATTTTGGTAACTTTCAGGCAAATTTCTTCATGTAGTACCATTTCCAAATTGGTGAACAAAGTTTGAATCTAAAACGTATTCATTGACAAGAAGCCGAAACAAAAAATAAAAGAATAAAAATAAAACCCGGGTTTTAACAGAGCAGATCCTGATGAAATAGATTATCGATTAGAAACTTCCTCTCGAAAGTCTAGAACACAATTAGCCCAGCAAATTGGTGTATCTCAGCAGTGCGTATAAAGCCACTTAGTTGTATTTTTATACATATAAAATTACTGCTCTATCTGAAATAACATCCATAGTGGTGCTAATACAAAATACCCTGAAGATAATTTACAATATTCGGGAGGATGAATTGCAGCTTTTGTCTCAAAACATTTTCCAAAGGATTTAGTCATATCTCACAGTAGAAAGCAGGTACATTGAGCATCTATTAGGATGGTGTGCGCAATGTTAATTACTATTTACTGCTGATAAATAACGAAAGAAGTCACATACACTCAAATGCTATGATTTGCAACCTCACAATGTTATTTCCCTTAGCAGGTCGCGAAGCCGTCACAAAGTAACTTCCCGTCGACTAACTCAGTTTCCAATTGCGTATCTGGATGAGTCTATATTTCTTTGTTTTTCAGTATCTGAAATATTTTTGCTACATTTATTTATTTTTCTAAATTGTTAAAGATTGCCCCTCGCAGTTTAAATTAAAGAAACAATTTAACAGTGTTTCAAAATACCCTTTAGTCTTTTGCATTTGAAAATGTTTCATGTTACATTTTTTTTCTTCCACTCTCTACAGTCACCAAATACGTATTGGTAACTATTATGTGGACCGGAAATCGGGGTTCATGTAGGACTCCTTTCTCTTTTATGGAAAATGGAAATGTCAGAAGTCGTAAATGTTGGAAAAATGAGGTAGTAGTGAAAGGCTCCAAAATTCGCATTTTGAGCAATGTAATATCTCATTTTTTATTATGGGTGCTACTTCTTTCATTGCATAAACTTCTCACGAGGAAAAACACGTGACTGCGGCGCAGTTTTGCGGATCACAATGACAAATCTACTCCCATATTTTCACCGCTATTGATTTTTACATCATAAACAGGGACTGCTTTCTGGGGTTTAGCAAGGAAAAGTGGAAACCAACGAGAAGTATTATGGCTCACAGATGTTGATCATGATGTTTGTGTGTCTTTGACCACATAAATAATTTCTTACTTCGTTCTGTTTATGTCATGTTAATGTCGATATCAAAATATTGCATGAAGACGTGGAAGGATTTGGAGAGATAATCTTTAGTGCGATTTCTATTAGTGTCTTCCTGCTGCCTGAAGAAGTTTGTGCATTTTTGCTGTAATTATTTGAAGCTACCTTTTGGCAGAGATCTGGTGATATTGCATTAATTTAATCTTGAATTGCACTTTTAATTCCCCTGTTATTCTTGGTCGATTCTTATACATTCTTATCTTTGAGGAGACCCGTCAGGAACAATTACATGGATTGAGATCCGAAAACATTGCTGGCCAGTTCAACCATATCCGAAGTTTCTAGGATAGTTTAATGCAAGAATTTTATTGTCAACATATTCGTGTGCGCCATCCTGCATGAATATGGTGCTCCATTTCTTCACTAAAGAATCATGCAGAAAAGGAATAGAGATATCTTCAAGCAGGGTCAAATAACGCTTGATGATGCTGAATATGAGGTGTGTTCAAGTTCTAAGGTCTCCATATCCCCCTCCCCCCTCAGGATTGGAAGCAGGTAGCAACATTCGGTTTAACTTAAAATACGCTGGCACTCTTTGTAAATGCGTGACAGAAATGGCAGCACTGCAGAGTGAGAAGGTTTTTAATACTTTAAAGAATTACAAGAACAGCGTGTAATATTCGTTTTCTCCACTTACGTGATGTGACACCCATTGAAAGTAATCGCCAGTTGAGTGAAATATATGGTGATGGTGTCATGAATGTGAAAAATGTGCGTTCGTGGGTGCGACAGTTCAAAGAAGGCCGAACATCGTGTGATAACAAACCGAAATCACTCGCACCAGCCGGTCAGACATCATGGCATGGATGAAAGTTGTTTTGGAGGATCGCCGATTAAGTGTGGAAGATATCGCCTCCAAAGCTGCCATTTCCGTGGAATCTGTGCGCACAATCCTGCATGAAGGCCTGAAAATGCGGAAAGTGTTCTCCAGGTGGGGTCATGACGCAGAAGTTTCTTTGTGAAAACAAAGTGGTTTCTCGTGCTCTCTATTCACCTGACCTGGCTCCTAGCAATATTTTAAATGAAAGACACTCTACGTGGTCTCACATTATCCGGTCGGGCCGCTATTTCAGTTGGGATTTTCCAGTGTTAAAATAGAATTCTAAAGAAGCGTTCGCAGCGACCGCGGAATCATTCCGTGGATGTAGTGGAAAATTTGTAAGTCTGCAGGAAGATTACGTTGAGAAGTAACAGAGGTTTCAAAT
>CM060831.1:36902500-37095000 GCA_030762175.1 Metallyticus violacea
CTAATCTGCAATCTAAGCAAACTGATACGCCCTCACTTCAGGATCTGAAAAACTTCAGCCATGGAATCAGTTCTCTGCAGATGTTACCATGACATTACATAGTTCAGTCAGTAATATTAGTCTACAAGGTTAATAACCCTGCATTCAAATTATTCCTCGAGAAGTATATGCAAAGCTCAATACGGGATGACGGTACTCTGAGAAAAAAATTACATAAAGCCTATTTATAGTCATCAAGTATGCTCAACCTAGAGATGGAACTTTTCCCATTTGCATGACAACAAGTATTTCCTGATAGATTCTGAGTTTAGAAGGATGAAGAAGAAGAATTTTTGAGCAGTGTTTAACGCCCGATTTTACTACTGAGGCATCACAGGCTGTGACACTGGTGATACATGAAATGAAATGATATGTTGGGAGGGGTTTTTTTTAAGGAAGGAAGCGTTCCAGGCCTAAGTTTAGGGTACCTCCCCGGCATTTGCCAGTAATGAAAACTGAGGAAAACCTGGAAAAAAAGAACTCAGTCAGGGAGGACGGTCTTGGCGGGAATCGAATCCCAGACCTCCCGCTCACAATTCCGCGCCTTAACGACCTCGGCCACCCGTGGCGGTAAAGAAGAAGATGAAGAATAATAAACAGTTGAAGAAGTTGACAACTGTGAGGGAAATTTGGCTGATTTACCAAAACTAAACTTGAATTCATTTTGAGCAACAATCAGGATGTGGAAGTCTTTGTGTGTTTACAAAATATGCTGAGTAGTTTCTCTTTAAGCTCAAAGCCTAAGATACTTACATTCGAAAACATAGAAATATTGTGCGTAATCCAGCATAATTGCTTGAAAGCAACAAATGCCACGTTTAATTCCTAAACATGCTTTACTTTATGTCATTTGTTATGTTGAATAAAGAATGTTAATGTAACTGGTTTAGATCTGCATAAAAGCAAGTTATTAGCACCTCTTTTGGCCTTTTTGGTACACATTTTTCAGAATATTTCTTTCCCTTTTCTAGTCATAAATTTGCACCCTAAAGCCCGTTCTTTGTGATAACAATTAACGCTCTATAAAATGAAACTATTATGTGTTTAAAGCTACCTTTGAAATTCCAATGGAGAGTGAAACCTAAAATGTAAACAAAATTGTTTTCAAACTTTCCTCTGAATATTTAAATTGCGAGTGTTTTTGTTTAAATTAAATGAGTGTTAAATAGGCAGTTATTCAGACTGGTTTTGTAATAAAAGTCATGTATAATGAAATTACAATTCGAATAATAATAGCAATAACTAGAATGTTTCATCAAACGTAGAAACTTAAAATGTTAATTTATAATAAATATAGTAAAATTAATAATCCAATTAGCTATAAATTGTAAACTGCTTTTTAGTTTTTTGTGAAAATCGATGATATTTTAAGCATTTTTGTTTTGTTTTTGTAAGTATTTTACATTATTATTTATATTATTATTTTATATTTTGCGTCATATTCAAATATTGTCTCGGTGCCTTTTAAAGGTTTTCTACTGCTTTTATCGATGAAATATCATGAAGGAAAAATACTTTCCAGCAGGTTAACCAATTACCAATGATTGTATAGAATTTGGAATTCACAATAACTTTTAGGGAGTTGAAATCTACATCAAAGAATAATGTGTACAGTATTAACTAATATTTAAATTTGAACATAGCCATATATTTCACATTATTAACCAAAGTATTGGATTCTTGCCCTTTCGCACAGGTTCATTCTTGTCCCCCTTAAAGATCACTGGGTTCTTTTAATATGATTTTTTGGTTTGTTTGGTTTGGTTTGTTTTATTTACGAACGCTCTTTAACATTTGAAGTCATTAGCGTCCCATTCAATTCAAGGCGTGAAACGGCCGACAAATTTTGCTCAGGGGCCTCTACCTTCAGGCTTGAGGTTCTTTTTCGTGCCGTAAAAGTACGACACAGGACCCACGCTTTACTTCCCTTCCGAAGGAAGCCATACTTAGAATTTTTTACGCCCGAAGAAATCCATCGACCTTGCCAGGATTGAACCCGCGATCTTGGGTTTAGAAGGCAAGTGTGTTTACCACTACACTACCAGAACCGACCAGAAAGAACGGAGTGTTTATCTTTCCCACTAGATGCACTCAGGATACTGCTTAACATTTGAAATTCTGGTAGGTAATTTATAAATTCTTCCACTAAATTTTACAAGATAAATACTTTTTTCGCAGTTAAGTTCTTTTTTGGAGGGGGAGTAAAATTCGCGTTATATTTGTATTTCCAATTGTTTGTCGAATTGTAGAACGTAATATACATCGATTGATAAATCCTTTAGTAACGAATTTTAATATTTGTTTTTCTAAAAAAAATATTCTATTTCAAAAAATGCAGGTTTCTAGTAATAACTTAATTAAATGTAGCATGTAATTAATAACAATTATTTAATTAATATATATGCAAATTTCGTAATGATCGGAACTTAAAGTTTTGAAATGAAAATATAAGGTTTTATCTAAAAAAAAAAAAAAAATTGCTGGATATTTTCCGAACAGAACCTTAACAGCTTGAATTCATCGAAAGTCCTATTCTATATGATCGTACGAAAAATCTGTAGTAATGTTGAAAATGTTATATTGTGTAGCTAATGCAAAACTTTCTTTAATTAAACAGCAATTACTTATTTTACTTTGGTCGTTTTGACAAATGCGTTACTTTGAAAGAGAACTTGGAAGATGCTTAACACACAAAACCCAGTCGCAGCAACTTTTTAGATGCTACTCCTATATTTAAGTAGACACAAACGACTATTTCAAAGCCTCTTCATTATATTTACTGAGCAATAAATCTGTACACGACTGTCATTAGTTCTCCAAGTTATGTCCGAGTGTTAATAGCGTGGCTGCGATTACACCATTGCTGTCTTGTTAATATGCAAAAAGTTAATCCTTGTTTTCTCTTCTTTTGATTACAGGTTAGTATCACTGGTGAGAGGAGAATTTGAAGGGTGGTTAGCATTGGAAATGAGAGCCGCAATTGTAAGTACTGACTTTTTATACAGCATATACGGTCTGTATAATTTTATAGTCGAGAAAAAAGTTGCAATTCTCAAGGGCACATTGGATTGCGGCTCTGAAATTGGCGGGGTCTATGCATCAGTTGTGTTGCTATTCTTCTACAATACGAAGTAATGGTGGGAATCGAATAATGTGGGATGGGTGTTGAGCAATCTTATTAAAGCCAAACATAAATCTAGGATTGAGGCGAAACATTCAAAACAATAGAATAAAGTACATAAGATATCTATTGGAAAAAGATTGAGGCCTAACTGAAATCTCGTCCGTTACTAATACTCAAACACTAGTTGCGCTGAAGCTTTGAAACAACTGAATTTAAAGCGACTGCTAGCCCTTATCTTAAGCATGTCTTTTCATAAGAATTATTCTGGAATACATTAAATACACTCAAATGTTAAATCGTTTATAATAAAGTTAAAGGCCAAAATCGTTCTTCTGAAAATTTATTGCTGAATAGAACCCATATAAGCTGATAATTTTCCTTGTTAATTTAATTAATAACAGGTGTAAAGTGTAACACAACCCATTTTTACCCCTAACTTTCCAATACAGTGCATCTCTGCAGGTAATATCTGTCCAAAACTTCTTGCTGATGATACGGAACACAATGACTCATCATTGATCTCAATCCGACGAGCTTGCCCATGCAATAATGTCCAACGTCAGTCGAAAAATTACCACAGAAGCGAGGCAAGATACAGTTGCGTCATGGGCAGCGTTTAAGACGGCAAAGTGATCTACAAATCCGGCTGCGCCCTAGTCTATTCAAAGTTCGTGGTAATAAGATTATTATTTCTTAACCTTCGGCCTAAAAATATTTATGAACATTCGTTAAGCAAAATTAAATTTCCGGAAAGCTATCTGCACTCGTATTATTGAAAAGAGTCAAAGTCAAAGGTTCCAATACAACAAAAATGCGGATCTGTAGAATGACAATAGCCAGTCTCATATCGAATGAAAGTTGTAATTTAAGAGATAACATTGGAATGATTGGGGTTTTCAAATTTAGTTTTATGTTTATGCATTAAATGAAATTTTATTTCCTAAATGCAAGTGTAAATGTATTATACATTTTTTTAAAAGCGCGCATCTGCATTTTAAAAAGCATTTGATAAGTTTCGACTGATATTAAAACACTCGCGGTCTTGGAAAGTTGTTACAGTTGCGATAAAAGTAAGAGCTCTTTATGGGTTCCGATTGAAATGCTCTCTTTTTAACTTTTAACTATTACCACAGTAATAATTAGGTAAGTAAATCTCTCTGTTATATGTAAATATTTTAGTAACTTTAATTAACAAAATGGCATAAACCAAACATATTTTTAAGGAAGTGGCACAGTTATATTTTAAGACTTAAAAATCCCAGAAGAATCATTGAAAGGTACTCAGATCAGAAAATGAAAACAGAAGAAGAAAACTAAAAGGAAAGTAAAATGTCCATACAAATATTAAAAGATAAAAGACAAGGAAAACAGCAGCTAATCTTTTTAAGGCGAAACACTGGAAGCTTTTCTACGCTTATATGAGTCGACATAAAACATTATATAAAATGTACAGCTGCATTTGTTGAAAGTCTTATATCTGCCTTTTAAAATACGTTTTCTTCTTTGAAACGAAAGAAAAATATGCAGAGTGTAAATTAGTTCATGCTATATATTCCAGTTAAAAACGAAATGAACGGTAAAGGAAAGAAAGTGAAACCCAAAGAGAAAAGAAAACTTGAAAGAGAGTTAAAGTAACCAAAGAGAAAATTTTCTTCACGATCCTCGCAGGAATTTTCCTTTGCAAGGTTTAAGAATTCTTAGAAACACAACGGCGGTATCGCAGAGATCAGTTTAAACGCTTGGTTTCCCCATATCCAAATTAACTTGCATGAAATTAATTCTCCCTATCAACCCTTTCGTCTCTTCCGACTTCACGTAAATCATTTCGATATACCTGAGTGAACAGGGAACACGCAAAGAGTGAGATGCTTCCTCCCAGATACCAGCAAGAGATTTATGACATCTTGATACATCACCGTATAATATCCAGTCGATGACGTGGAACATCCATGAACGAGATTCATAAGTTTTTCTTTCAGATGCAGGCACAGGATCTTCCCCACCTTGACACATGCATCATCACAGTTGTGTGCATGTTCTTGATGTGAAAGGTTTTTAATGAAAAAAGAAAGGCAACTTAGAAACACAAGGAGATATTAGTGGGAGGTTTAAATATTCACATAGCCTCAGTATGAACGATATTTGCTGAGTGGCATGAAGCGGGCATTTCAGTCATTATAGTTACATTCCATGCCCCATAAATACAGTATTACCCCGCTAGTCCGAAAAAACCAGATAACCCGAACCTAAAATTTTGTGAAAGGAAAATTATCACAAATAGGATCACAAGAAGGTCAGAGATTGCCAATAAATTCACGAACGTAAGTGAGTGAATTAATCTTGAAAGTTCAGACCTTCCAGTGATATTTATTAGGACTATTTCACAAATAAAATTATAATTTAAATATAATTCCTGTAAATTTGGCTTATAATATTGTAACAATTGTATATTTGTATTATGAATACTTTACCTTTTTAAGCTATCTTGCAACAGACGAATGTCGATTGTCAGTGAATGCCAATAGAGAAGAATGAAACACCGGTTTAGGACTATTTCATGAATAGAATAAGAATAAAAATAATATATATATATATATATATATATATATATATATTGGAACTTCGCGCACAGAATATTAACAATTGCATAAAATATTATACTTACTTACGAATACCTACCTATCCAGAAACAGTGAGACTGAAATAGACCAAAAGTCTATTGTTATAATTGTTACCGTTCGATTTGCTAAAATCAACTGGGAAAAAATAACATTTTACCATTCTGAACGTGATTATTAAAATTTATGGTTGCTTAGGCAGATATTGTTACACAATTTATTAAATGATTTCAGACTGTTTGACTGAATACGCAAAAACAATTGCTTGAGTAAATACACATTAAGTTAGTTAAATGTACATTAATTAAAAACATAGAAAACTGGTTAGGGATGCGTGCTCAGGGATTATATAGGGAGGAGGGCTACACTGAGCACAAGACAAATACACTTGGCGTGATAAAAGGGATTTGGTAAAAATTAACGATAGTTTCACTGCGATATCGGACTGTATTTGATCTTTTTTCATTTTTTTTTTTATTTTATAAGTTGATTTTATATTGACGTCATAAGTGAAATAGTCAAAGAAATTTAAGATTATAATGGCCTTGTATTACATTAGAACATCAAATGTACTGGAAAAAAAGTACAATATGATACGTAATTTTGTACATTGCGGTACAGATTAGCAGATTTAACACTGAACAAATTTAACATTGAAGACGATAAAACAATACATTACCTTACATCATTCGTTGTTGAGCAAAAATTCAGTCACTTTCAACTCAATGCTCCTCCGTTGTTGTGCAGAATGTCTCCAATGATTTGCAGGTAGTGGGGCTTCATCTGCTACATCTGATTGGTTTACTAGGGAAACTATTTGTTGATCAATCATAATTTAATCTTCTGTGTCAACTGATAACCACTCCTTCACATCTGTTTCCTCTGCTTCTTCACATCATGAGATGTAAAACTTCAGTTCTGATCTCCTCTGCTTGGTCACGGTGTTTTTTATGTATGCCGTTCCTCAATTACCTTCTCGGTCACGTTTCACAAAATTGTTCTATCTTTACTCGATTTTTCTTCCAATCTCTTATTCAGCAGCTAATTTTGTCCCACTTTCGCCTTAATCTAAAAGTTTTAAAGTATCACATTTATCTCTTAATGAACAAGAGCCATGTTTTCGCTTATCTACCATTTTTAATCAAAGAGCAAAAATTAAAACCACTTCACTGGATTAATAATCACAACTAAGCACGATACAGAGCAATAAACCCACTAAAAGCATTCACGACGTTTTGCGCTTGATACTGTATCAGCAACTCAACTGGACTCAGAACAAACAACTAGTCGAGCGCTCAATTTCCTAGTTCCAGGAAGGTGAACGAAATAGCCATGAGTCATGCGAATGACCTTCACAGCTCGCTTTCAACAATGATGTTTACGTCACAAAAATATCACCGCACGTTACAACTAAGTACAATAAATTTGTAGGTCTCACACACATATTGTATAGGCCTAATTAGATTGAATATAAATTAACCTCTTTAATACCAATTTTTGTCAATCCGAACAGGCTTTGGTCCCATAAGTTCGGTCTGACTGAGTTATGAAAACGATTATCATCACTTCCAGTTTTAGGGCATAGAAAAAATGTCAGTATGGCCGGCCCCAAGTAATGGGAACACGAGACCTCCCGAAGGCGATTCCCTAGCGTTATCACCTAAGCCACTCATACTGTAAGTGTCTAACAGTTTATTGTTCTCGCCCATTAAGTTCTCGATAAAAGTTGTTTCTTTAAAAAATATAGGGTTTTAAGCCCTGGTTTCACTCTATAGGTTGATGACGAGACGTATCGGTTTCCTAAGCTGCTTTAAAACTTTGCTTTGAACTTCTTTTGATGCTCGCTTCTTTAAGCTGTCTTTTCCTGCCCACGCTCCTGCAATAACTTGGCCACTACGGATGGATCATATTTTAACAAATAGAAAATCCTCCTTTCTGCCAAATATTAACTTAATCCTTTCAGCGAATTCTCAAGAAATGTGGGTATTGCGCTGTACCCGAGTAACCCCCCCCCCCCTCTCTTCTCTGTGTGAGAGAGAGACCTTTAACGCTCTAGCGCTCGCAATTTTTTTATCTCAACGAAACTCGGCATGTAACCATTAATTAACAAACGATTCGTCGAGTTCGTTAATCAGCAAAATTGGACCATTCAGGAGGAGGGTTAACCTAAAGCGAAAATTGTATTAAAAAATTAAAAAATTTCTCTACCGGCCGCAAAATTTGTTTTTCTCAATGAAACTTGGTATATTTATTTAAAATAAGCTGATAAAAGTATATTTCTTTGGTTTCCAGACAAGCAGAATGTTTTAACAGCTTTGGTTCTCGTTCGGAAATTGATTTGCTCAAGATTCCACTTCCGGGCTCAGAGATCCGATTTCTCAGCGTTGTAAGAGGAAGTTAGAACTACAAGCTCAGGTTTGATGGATGAGGAATGTCCACTAAAGCCGAAAATGTCAGCCTTCGTCAATATAGTAGCCGGTTAATAGAGTAAAACGGCCAAGGGAGGGAGGGGGGATGGAAGAGGAAGAACTGTAAAAAGATTTTTCAGAAGTGAAATAAGGGAAATAGAAAAATCTCCACTAAAACGCGAAGATTTTGCCATAGTAGCAACAAGGTTGGAACTTAGAACCACAGTCGTACCAACCCAGATTGAGGAAATAGAAATGAATGTGGTAAAACAATAAGTTTAAACTAAAAAGATATACAAAGCTTTCGCATTAATTTTTAAAACTATATAAATTCGTAGTTTACTGCCAGATGAAAGACAGTAACTTTCAGCAACCTTGCAGAGTTTCATGGGATCTTTTAGCAAATGTACGTTTTCTAATTGTGAATAAAAATTAGAACTTTTGAGAAATTTGTGCGATATTAACAAGTAACAAAGATATAACCCTGATGATATTTTTCATTGTAAAAAAGAAGAGTTAAACGTGTTTGGGAAAGTAAAAAAAAGGGGTTATGGAATTTAAACTTGATCGAACAAGTTGTAAATATGAATGGAGTAAAAGTCTAAACACAGCAACGACTGGCGTTTTTATTTTGTTTATTATTAATTTGTTTGTTTGTTTTTGTACGGAAGGTGGCGCAATTGTAAAGGCTACGGGAATCTCAGATGAACTTTCATGCAAACAAAAGCTTTTAGCTGTTAAGCAGAAATTCACTGCAAAGAAAATGTCCAATATTTTCAGATAAATAGAGCTGATTTAAGCTGTCCATTTGCAATTCCAGACGAGATTAATAAACACTGGCATCAAAACAACAGTTAAAGTAATTCCTCGTTACCAAATGTTTATCACATTACTGACACGGAACTCTTGTGTATCACATTTAGCCCCTTCGGTCTTTCATATAAACCCAAACTAAAATAATCCAAAGCCTAGAGAAAAATGTTTCATGACCTTCCAGTAACCTGCTTCAGCGGTATATCAGCGAAAAATGTGGGCTGATATTCTGGAAAATTTCTTCATTCGAATGTGAAACTACGAACCGCTCTCGAAATTAACATCTTTTAAAAATTGCTACCGTTTTAAAACTGCTCATTAGTATTCTCTGTTATTTATTTTTTACCAATGTATGTATACCAGCCATTCGCATGAATTTGAATGACAGCCTATAGAGCGTCAAAAATACAATTTATCCACAAGATTAAAACTAATAAAAAGATACTATTCTGTTTGTATTTTCAGCAAGGGTGTTGTCCCCCTAATCAAAGTGATAGCTTATCATTGAACTATAATAAAGTGGGAAATATTCGGATTGGAGCGAGTTGATAACAAATACTTCGGAATGGTTGTGGTGTATTGCTTGTGACCAACAGATCTGTTTACACATCGCTTATCTATTACAATGTTGCCCTATTGCATTGCGAAGTTATATGCATTTCTTAAAAAATGAATGATTAAAGTTCTTTCCCGATCATTATTAATGGTGAAAAGTTAGATGCATGGAGGAAAATTTGAGTTGTATTATCGATAGATCTAAGGAATGAAATGTTTAGTAATAAAGTTATTTGCTTGGGATGTATCTTTGTGAACTTTTATGGTTAAGTTAAACCGATTTGAAATGCACTAACTCTCAATGAACACTAAAACTATGTTATCTTGGTTGGCAAAGTACTCCTGTGACGTTGGGTTCAACGACCGCATGTTTCTGACTGACCTGGATGCATTAGGTTGAACGTTTAGCTGTCCCTGATTATTCGGCAAATCCCATGCGGTAATTGCTCTCAGGTGATGTTAGTGGTTGAATCTTAAAGAAGAAGCGAATGAATTTATGTGATACTATAAACACAATAATGAAGAATGGGTAAATCATCGTCACACAATACACAAGCTCAGTGAACTGGTGTATCACTGCGTATTGATCAATTTCACATAAAATCCAGTGTTAATGTATGATATAGATTGCCGTACGACCGGTTCCTGATGTATTCAAAATGGCTGGATAATTTCCGGACTGATTGTGTACAATCAGAAAATACTGCAAACTACAATGGTTGCAGCATCACACGTTTGTCAACGTTTAACGGTTGGAGGATGCAAAACCCTCTACTGGTCTTGTTAACTTTTGAGAAAATAATTTTTTCATTTAATTTTTTATAATTAAAAAACTTAAGCTCTACTTTTTCTGCTTATACCTTATACCTTAATAATTTCATTCATAAAATATTATATTTAAATTTTAATTTTTTAGTATTAAAATGGGAAAATGTCCAAACACTATTATAATCATTTTGTGTAAAGTTACTGACCTGCTGAAATCGCATCAACTGTAGGAACAATAATTAATAAAATGTAGGTTTATTTTCATTTAAAATCCTTTTCACAGTGATCACTTCTTATAGTAATTCTTCATAGAATTTTCTAGTTTCACTTCCAAATACTCTTGAGCATTTTAAGATTCTTGTATTTTTCCATTGAAACTCGTGAATGGCCTACAAGCAGAATTCTACTCTGTTGTAGTAATAAAACTAATTCCTTTCATGTACCATTGTAAGATTTTACTGGTAAGATGAGCGAACGATTTTCATTACACCCTCCTACCAACCTGCATTATGTTTTCCTGTACTTTAGAAAACTAAGGTGTGATTATTCTGCCACAATCCTCCCACTGTTCGTGGATATTTCAAAGGACTTTTTCTTTATGAAAACTGACCAAATTTGAACAAGGTTTTACATTATGAAAGCACAGTACTTCAATCTTGCTTCTTAAACTCAATAGTGAAAAAATGAATTATATGGATATAAATTATTTCATAGTCTACCAACTTCACAATAAACTTCTGAAGGAAATGTCCTTTCTTTTGTACAATCCCTGGGACTTTCCCATTCTTTCAAAAAACCAGGAGAAGAAAATGAATTAATATCCTGAAACTATACTCTTGTTGCATGGAAAACACGGAACATTGGCCCAGTTGTATCATGACGAGATTCCCTTCATCACCACCAATAGTGCTCGCTGCAATGTCTACAAGTATTACTTGTTGCTCTGCACCGCAATTTCCACTGTGGAAGACTGCGTCGTTACATAGGATTATTAGCTCTAACCTACTGGCAGACTTTTCAAAGGCCTTCCTTCAATACACAAAACCCGTAAAAATCCATGGTCTAGGCATCTGGCGAATTCACCGAGAATGATTTAAAAGGTATCCATGGACATCAGTCTTAGCAGCTTTCCCGTAGGAATGGTCTGATACTGCCGCTGGATGCCTTAGCCACGTAAATCCAAACGTTTGAGGTGTCGTCACCATACAAATCGGGTTCTCTTCGTCGAAAATGGGATCTATGGCGTTCTTATGGAAGTAGGTTACATTTACTTTCACATTACTTGCAACTTTGTGAGTCCCTAAGTAGTCCACGGGCGCAGTAGCCAACAACTATTATGAACCCTTTGGAAACGTTTTCTTTGTTTCCCGGATGAAATTGCAGGGTTCCTTTTGAACTATTGGATTGCAGTAAATGATAGTAGGTCGATTTGTCTAATCAAATACACACAAGCTTCATTTAGAGAAACCGTCCATTGTCACTGATCATCCCCCAGGTGCCGTTCATCCAATTTTCTGCATTAATAAAGCGTTCCTTGATATGCTGCTCTCTCAAAGTATGCCCATGTTTAGCGCCATATAGTCGTACATTCGGTATACGTCATATTGCTCCTTTGAGTAGGTTTCTTTGTTTTGGTAAATTTCCTTAGTTTACTGCTTTCTATGTGCCACTTCAGCTGCAGTTCTTCCTGAAAGTCGGTCCTGGTGGCCTAGTGGTTTGCCTCATAGACCAAAGATCGCGAGTTCAATCCCGGCCAGGATGGGTGGATTTTTTCGGACGTAAAAATCGTAAGTATGGCTTACTTTGGAAGGGAAGCAAAGCCATGGGTCTCGTGTCCTAGATTTACAGCACGTAAAAGAACCTAAACCCTGACAGAAGAGGCCTTTGAGCAAAATTTATTGATCGTTTTCACGCCCTCAATTGAATGGGGCGCTCTGAGATGTTAAGCAGCGTCCGTAAATAAACCAAATCATCAATTTCGACTTGTGATCTCGTTTTCTTTATCCCTATTTTCACTTTGGGCTTCAATGCTAACCCGTTTACATTTGTTAAAAATGAGGCCCTTCTTTTTGCGGGTTTTTCAATCATTAATAGACTGCAACCAGCGTCGGAAACGCCAACACTCTTGCCACAATCTTGTGCATGCAGCTGTACCAAAAATGACCCAGATTTCACTGACGCTGTCACGAGAAGACGCATTAGGTTAAAAAAACTGCCGCGGCAGACGAAACACTCAAATTTATCCGAGGCTAACTGAAGAATGCTCCATGTAAGGCGATAAGTTTATCGCATGGAGGAACAAATGAAGGTAATATCTCAGTCTTTGATTTTAGTTAATTTTAATTTCCCCCTTATAGCTGAGTTCTGGTAGTTAGCTAGTTTACTTCCAGCCCTGTGAAAGCAACTGAAACTGCGTGAATACGAAGTTTATACTGTTAGAGAGATGATCAAACAATTTTCTTTGTGTCATTCACATCTAGGAGAATAATTCAATAGTTATAATACTGTTAACCTTTCTCATTTTTCGAGGGGAAATGCCAGAATGAAAAAGACTAGGGAGTAAATTCGAAGCCTTGTGAAACCAACTGAAACTGCGTGAATACAAAAGTTTACACCGTTAGGGAAATGATCAAGCAATTTTCTTTGTGTCATTCACATACAGGATAATAATTCAATAGTTATAATACTGTTATCCTTTCTCATTTTTCGAGGAGAAATGCTCGAAATAAAAAGACAAGGTAAGAAGTTTCGTATTTCTTTCCCCTTCAACCCCCTCCCTTTTTGGAGAGCGAAAGAAAGAAAGAAGAAGAAAGAGCTATCAAAAACGAAGTTGCTATTTTGGGGGGAATGGGTTTCATTGCATACATTATGTATGTCGAAATATATTCGTTAACGGAAGTTTTAGATGCTCGTGCTATTTTTGTTGTCGTGCAAGGAACATAGCTGACAAGTGTTAATGTTCACGTGCAGGGAAATTTTAAACATGAAATGAAATAATGTATAGTAAATGTTGATAAGGAATTTGTAAAATACAATAAATAACTTAGAACAAATCGTCATAAAAAAACTAGAAATCAGAAGGTCTGGGTTTCATAAGGATTTCCTTCTTTGTGTCGTTTCCAAAGTCTTTCTGGATGAAGTATGGACTTCCTTTACAGAAAGAAAACTTAAAACGTTTCTAAACCCGCTGAAATTCAAACATATCTCTCTGGATTTCCGCTACAGCAGTAGTTGTAAGTTATTGCGGTTCCGGGAATCGACCCCAGACTGTTGGATGTGCGCCAGCTAGAACACGTCGTAATACATGGTTTAAAGCCGGCATCTTGTACAGCACCCCTCACGTGCTACATTTTTAACGAGCATTTTTTAGAGTGTATGTTTATATTGCTTTAACCTGTCTCTTTGTGCTTTTCATGTCTTGCTGTATTCGGCTGAGGTCAAATAAAAATAAAAGTAGCAAACAAAACACATAAAGCGTGTACATGATGATAAATGTATGTGTGAGGGATGAATAAAAATATTGCAGCTTACACAATACTGTGGTCGGGGTGAGTGTTGGTTTTTGTTAGCAGTTAAAGGGGACGCTGTGGTTGCACGTTTGGAAACGCTGAGGCGCAGGTGTGTTTTGTTAATCACGCTGGGGCAAAGTAGACTCCGCTTAAAGTTCATACTCTGGCACGTTAGTGAGCGTGGAATGAAAACATTTCGCTCACAAGTACGGACGCTTAGATATAATGAATTTTTAGCATTTTAAATTTTAAAAATAATTAGCATTTTGCATGTTATGCCATTTTTGTTGGGGTACTGCATACTGGGATAATTATGATAATTGTTATATGAAAGGAAAATTAAATGTATTCACAGTCGTAAATCAACACTGTGCTTAATTAAATTAATAATTTAGCCACATTGTTGTCTTTATAAGTAGTGCATTATATATGTGACTTTACCGAGCGGCTGACTCAAGCTGGAGGTCCCGGGTTCAGTTCCCGTTGGACCCGCTACCCATTTTCCTTTCATTTCATTTCGTTGGTTCTGCTACAGGGTCGAAAGTACCAGGCGAGGTGCGCTGGCGCGGTGTGACGGTGGCTTGCGCTTTGTAAGGGCTTCTGTCCCAGCATCTCTTCTCAGAAGCTCGAACTCCTTGGGGTGGGGTTTCACCGGCATTGGGGTGTTCTCACATTGCGGTCCCCCCCTCTACGTCCGAGGGTTACTGTTCGAGGATCCTGACCTCCCGCTGCCTCCCTCCCTCTCTTGTTCTCCTAAAGGTGATCCCATAGGGTGCATAGGCCAAAAGACTAGCCGTGAGGAAGGCCAAGGTACTGAAGTATTCATCTCCTCCCAAAACAACCAATGCAATGTATGAGGGTTGGAAAACAAAGGGCTATTGCAACACATCTGCATGGAAATGTACATAAAGTTAATCTCTTTATAATTAAATGCTTACATTTTTAAACTTTTCCGCGAAGGGGCCTTTATGATACCTTTATGGGCGGCACTTAGCGCACTCCATCACGATGATCCAGAATGGGGGGAGGTAACTGCAGAATTTTAAATGGAAACGATAATGTGTTTTTTGATATTATAATTGTCCTCAACAAATTAAGCAACCTATAAATATTTTAAGTGAATTTTTTATTCCAAACCTTAGAAATAATTTTGAATAAGCGCGTGTGGTGCGAATTCCTCATTTAGTGACAAACTGTTTGCATTTATTTTTACTGTACCAAAAACAATATAGTATGAATACAAAACAATTTTTGAAGACATAAATTCAGCATCAATGTATATGTCAGATAAATGAAATGAGTGTATGAGGTCTATTTAATTGAAAAAAAAAGTTCTTGTTTTCCTAAACTTATATTTCAAATGCAGTAAGCAGTTTTAATAATATTTTCTGGAATATTTGACTTTAAATACAGCCTTTCGAAATTGTTGGTAAACATTTTTTTAGATCAACTTAGTTTCCAAGATCGAGTGAGTTTCTCATTTTTGTAACTCTTTGCCAAATAGTGTTTATTTATTTTTTTTCCAACGAAGAAAAGGCTTAAGGTAGAGAATTGGAACTTTAGCTGGTGACAACTTTCGGAAAATTGATGCGATAGTTATATTCAGAGAGCTCTGACTAATACTCTTCAATAGTATGCTAGTTTTCTGTATTTTATAAGAAAATTATATTTAACATGTCAGTGCTCCCACTCCTGCCATAAACAAACTTGTTTAGAGCTGTTTGCATAGGTACCTCATGTTCACCTGTTATAGTTAGGTACTTCTTCTTTTCTCCAAAGCTTCTTATACTTCTGCTTGAAAGGAAAAGTTCGTCAGGACAGCATTAACCACAGTAAAGCAATTCTTCGTTCTTGAAGTGCAATGCGAGAAACTGTAGATAAAGTTTTGACTGATGAAAAGTTTGTTGTTATACTGCAACATGTTGAACTAAAGACTGTGCTCTGGACATGTTGAATTTTTCAGTGCCGAAAGATAAATTCATTACTACCAACTGTTAAAAATAACCGAGGACAGCCCTCGTAGAAATTATCTGGTGCAACATCCCGCTCGCAGTAACTCCAACCTTTGCGTGAGAAAAAGCCCCGTCACTCATTTATTACAAACATTTCTCACTTAGTCACTGTCACAAACTTTCGCCGATCCACTCAGTCACTCTCAGAATCGCATTCACTGTTAGCTATAGTCGTCAGTATCCTTTGGGAGATTTTTCACAAGCCAGGCTCTCTAAAACGAGCACTTGGGCACAGAAAGAAGCGAGAAGAGAGCTTGGAGTGTGTACAGCAAAGCGGTAAATATAAAACCACACTATTCAAAGTTCTTATATTCTTGTGTAATATAAAATCCTCTTAAATGTAAATACAAACAAATGTAGAAAAAAACTAGCCCACAGTTCAGCTAAAATGTTATGGTAAGAATATCCATATTCGCGAATAGTTTTCCCTTTGTAGTCTGAATTCTTACCATAATGGTTAATCCCAATTAACACTTATACAATAAATTATTGCCAGCGTAAATTTCAATTTATAGCAAGAAGTATATTAAATAACTTATTTAGAGATACTTTTACGAGTAAAATCACCGTAACGTTCTAAAGAAGTTGGATTGAAGTGGTAATAAACTTATTCGCGGTTTTTCGGCATTTAATTGTCATACAATTCAACGATACACCCTAGAAGGTATTTTGTGAGTGTTAATATTAGAAGAAATATTGAAAGGTAATACCCTGAAAACAAAACAAAAGAGCTTGCATGCACATTCATTAACTTTATTGTAAGTATTGTAAGTAAGAATTCAGGCATATATATATATATATATATATATGCCTAACAAAGTACTATTTTAAATACAATTGAGCAGATCCATTATATTTCAAACATCATATTTCAACCATAAGAAACTTTACCTCAATTGTCTGAAATAAATACAGTACACTAATAATGGCACGTAATATTCCAACAAAATACGGTATAACAGAAACACAAATATTAACAATGCCTGATTTCTGCGTAAATTTGCAACCTGGGCAAATCAATTATGAAAAATGGAATTCTTACTTAATATAATATTATATATTAAAAACCCTAGCATCTAGGCAATGGATCAATAAATGTGGATATGGCCCTTGCTTAACAAATTTAGAAGGTAACTCCGGCAAGGAAGCATCGTTGAACTGTAAAGATTACCTGAATACGATCGAACTAACGAAAGCGTTCCGCATTTAGAAGCCAAACTTTTCAAGACAATGTTAGCCCCGCGATACTACTTAGCAAGCTTACTTTGCATTGTTCGGACAATCGGCTTAGAAGTAAAGGACGACGTCATCGTCACTACCCCATAACAGTTGGTACATACAGGCATGTGGATTAACTAATAGAAGGAGGATGTGTGGTGCGAAGTTGCATCATAGACCCTTCTACTGGATGATCAAATGTATTTGGATTTTATCGGGAGTCATTTAAAATGAATGACATCGCAATGAGTTTCTGTCAGTATAATCAGCCGCCGATTTGTCATTTTCTGAGAATTCTCCGTGTAGAGCGGAAGTGCGCTTTTAGCTACGTGCCGTTATTGCCTCTATTACTTTACGTTTGCCGATTCTGATAGGAGCGCTGCGAATTGTTTACATCTGCTCCTGCCTTTCCCACCCCTGATATAAACTAGCGCAGCCTGGTAGAAATTCTAACGGAAGGCAAAAACTTTGACAAAGTCACAGACTGCATTGTTAATAGGCTTAAACAAAATAAAGCCATCACAGTTTTCAGCTTAAATTAAGTATATAGAGCCCTCTCTCCTCAATTAATATCAGTGAATTAGGCAGCGCTCAAGTTCTTGTGTTCACTCGGTTCAAAATTACTCGCAAGGTTGCAGAGTATGGTACCCTCATTCACCACCCCCTCCAGGCAAGGTGCGCTGATTAGATATTAGTCATCCATTCAAACTAGGTCGCGGTAAAATGCGAATAAATTTTATTATTCCGTATCTTTGACAACGCTAATAGTGACGTCACTGCTGTTAATTGCCGATGGTGAATAACTTCCTCCTTCAAGAGATGGCCAAACGAAAGTTAATTAAATTAGTTCTGACAAAACGGAGCAACGCTTATACTACCCGCCAGCCATCTTTTATTACCCGATTGATTTCCAGTTTTGGGTAGAACCATTATCGAATTTGACCGCTGTGTGTTTGTAGGAGAGAGAGGGTAGGCACTTACGCTAATATTCATTTTATTTTGAGGTGATACCAGCACTGGAAGGGAGGATGTGGATTTGGCATCTTCTCAAAATGATGGGTTGTAGAGAACGTTAATATTAATTTTGAGGCGAAGCAGAATCTGCTCACTAACAAATTGCTCGACCCCCCCCTCCCCCCACAAAAAAGAAGACCAGTCTGGTACCTCCTTCCCAATTGGCGACCTGAAAACATTGAACTTGAGCTCAAGTATTTGCCACACGCCCCCAAATCATTGGCTGATCTTAAGGACTTTGTGCAGAGAATCTGCGTAGACATACTAAAGCATATGAAACAGACAGGCTTTCAGCCAGTGTAGTATTTGTCTCTTATGGTATATTTACCGATGTATTCAATGTTATGTTTAAATACATTCCACTTTATAATTATCTTTTATTTAATCGCACAATCCATTCTGCCCATTCTTTAATAACGGCTATTGTGATTGGATTTTTTATGCTGTTGTTGAAATGTTCTTTCATGTAGTGGACTGGCTAATCAGCTCTGTGTGAAGAAACTCCTTAAGCGGACATTTAATAGAAGCTAAGGTCAGGTCTCAGCTTTGACCTGACGGTGTTACAAAGGGCAGCATTATTAACCTAATGAACAACGTGATAATACAAACTGATTTATAGCATCGGTGACAGCGCACACGGCGCTTTTGCTATGGGCGAGCAGGCCGATAATTGCCTTTCTTAAATGAAATTGCATTTTTTTTTGCATGAAATTGTTTTTCACGCATTTGCATATTTCACTGAGATATGTGGCTTATCATGCTGCTCGATGTTAAATGAAAAAGAATATCTCCATGAGCTAGCTATTTTTGATGGGTTAGAAATACTATAATAAATGAAAGGAAAAAAAAAATAACTCTTAGAATGCGCCCCCCCCCATTTTTTTCATTAACATAATCAGCAGATAACGTTAGACGAGGATCAACAAACTTCGTGAAACGAAGTTATTTGAGTTACGGGCCGTACTCGGGTACCGTAGCCGCCGCAACTGGAAAAATTTAAAACATTTATCTTAGTATTTATATATTAATGAAAGCTTTAAATAATTCTGTATTAAAACTGATGATTATAATAATAATAATAGTAGTAGTAGTAGTAGTAGTAGTAGTAGTAGTAGTAGTAGTAGTAGTAGTAGTAGTAGTAGTAGTAGTAGTAGTAGTAGTAGTAGTAGTAATAAGCACTAGCTTATGTTATAAGAGATGTCTGCACTTCATCTGACTTTTCTTCGGTAAGACACGGCGGTTCTTATCACTAAGAGATCTGTCTCTGTAACTTTTTAATAAGCTGCCGAACAGTTTTTCTATGTGGAATACAATTGCCAGGATATTTTCTTCTTCAACAATTTTCAATAAGAAAATATTATAACATATCATACATAAATTTTTTCTTCGAGATTATTTGCATTGTTTGGTATAACTAACAAAGAACAAATAATATTTCTATGAAAGCACCGAATAACAGACAAACGACAACCACACACTAACAGATCCTCCCTTAAACGAATTAAAACTGTCTGCTATCTGCACATGCATTATACCATTTACGAGTTAGTTCTCCCAGTATGCACACGCCTTCTGTCGGCCCGTAACTCAAGTAATCTTACTTTCTATTCCTATAACCGCATAGCACCAAGTCTGGACTAGATATTCGTATGTGAGAACTGTCATAGTGTGGTGAGATTCAATCAGTCATTTGTCTGCAGAGACCTGTGGAATATACGGCTTGCAATTGTGCAGTTGCAAGAAAACATTTCCCTTTCACTTGGATTTCTACCTAACCCTGTTATGAAGATTCGTCAGAACGTAAAGTTCTGAGTTGGTCGTAATTCTCAAATTTCTGTGCCTAAGTGTCTTGTGAAAATTTTTGTCAACTACTATCAGGTAAGAAAGTATTTTCATAATTTTCCAACCGAAACAGATTGCACGAAAGAGTCGATCCAGAAATTCACCGCGAAAATGGGAACGAGTTGTGCTGGGAACGAGTCAATTCGCTAAGGGAATAATGGGGACCACGTTATCGGTGTGCATTCTGATCCCAAGAGAATATGAATAAGGAGGCATATTAAGACCAAGGCCTGTAAAGGAGGTTTACTAATTCGATGGAGGTATCTTCAAGGCTTTAAGGAAGAATAATGACAAAAGAAATCAGTTTTGATTCACGAAACGTTGAATGCAAATCATTATATTTTGCAAACCGTTGTTGAAGTGTTAGGCTCTTAATTTTCCTACAGACATGAAAATGCCACAGAAAGTGTCTCCAGGTAGTTGGAAAGACAATTTTCCAGTGCTAGAATGACATACTCAGTCTCCAGATAGAAATCGGATTAGGAAGATGTGGGATAAACTTTAACAATGAGAGCATTGAAAACACTGAGCCTCTGAATCAGGCGTTCGTACGTATTCATTATCACCAACTACACCAAACAAACTAAAAAGCCATGTCGTTTTTGTCGATCAGTACTTAAAGCAAGAGGTTGTTGTATGAATTATTGATTCGAGCATCATGGGAAATATTAATTTTGTTTCTAATTTGTTATATTGCCAATGTAAATGTTATAATTGCGTCCAACTAGATGGAAATATGAATATATTGTAATGATTCACAAACTAAAAGCGAAAAATGATTCTCATAGTTACCGATCAGTCATTCTTCGCCCTCTGTTTTCAAATATTGTTCAACGTCTACTCTATCATCAACTGGTGAAGGTAGTAAATTCTATAATACCTAATATTCATCACATTCTTGTCCTCAGCAACTTCATGGTCTAGTTGGTGTCTTATTAGATACATTTGAAGAAAAACCGACTTGTCTTGGGCTTTATGGATACTGAAAAGGCATTTGATAAGTTTTGCACTCTGAGCTTCTGTATAAAATAAAACCACTATTAACAGATATCTTAATTAGAGAATAATACAGTTATATAACTCTTCAACTGAACTTTCTCTGTTAGATATGAAAAATACTGAGTTTGCAATCCATGCATTACAAGTCAGAGTTCCTCAAGGAAGCATATGGACGCCGATTTATCTAATATATGATTTACAGAAAGATGATAATCTAACAAGAGCACAGTTTGCTGACGATGTCGCTATTCTAAGCAAAGATACATGGAAATAATCAATTGACAACCATCAGACATGTGTCAATCTGTTAGGCATATAGTGCAAAAAGTGAAAAAATTATAATGAACACTGAAGCAGAAAATGTTGTCTCAAAATTTCTAATTATATTATAATTGCTTCTGATGACTACTATAATAATAATAATAATAATAATAATAATAATAATAATAATAATTGTATCTTGTTTCAGGTAATGAAGGGTATTAATATTATAAATAAAAGGAGGACCCCAATATTATATGTATTAGTGTATGTATGTAGATATGTCTTTTTACTAGTGAGAAATATCCAAGTTATCTTTCTGTAATACCATATGTTTGTTATGTTTTTATAAAGGGAATGGAAATGCTGTCTTTGTCGGGGACATTAGCTTTATCTGAGAAGAGGGTCTTTTGTTAAACATGACTCTTTTGTCAAACCCTCACGGACATCCAACCGGCCCTGTTCGGCGCCAGAGGTCATAACACTGTAAATGGCAAGGATTCAATTGAAAACGGTACTTGCAGTCAAAAGGAAATACCGCTTACAGAAACATGTGGTTTCACAGAAACCAAGATCCTAGCTGTTACAAAGGGAGGCCGCATAAATGTCAGAAACGTGCTTAATCGCAAGAATGTAGTGAAGGGTAGTTGTCCGCGATTTTGCTAACGTGGGAAGAGAAAAATGTATATTTCCTGATAATACCCAGAACCTTCAACTAATCAACATGTTTAAAAATCCTACACTAATGTGATCCAATAATATTCTAGAAGGAACCAAATTCAATTTATTTAAAGGAATTAAATTTTTGCGAGGGAGCAGCGAATTCGCATAAGAGATTTAATATTAACTATGAGAAGTTAAGCTTTTAAGCAGTCTCGACAGGAAGCGGCCCTGAGAGTAACGGCAAGAGTAGTAACAGCAGTAACGATAGCAGAAAGAGTGACGATTAGTCGGTATATGCATTATTCAGTGTCATAGTAGAATAGTTAAACCGTCGCGAAGAGTCAAAGTAAATCGTTCGGTCAGTGAGAGTAAGTCAGGCAGTGCAAGCGTAATAGTAAGAATAGTCACAATTGTGTTAATGTGAATAACTACGCGAGTGAATACAGCGAATTATAATCCGGCGAAGCACAGCATGTTCTAGAACCTTCCAAGTTGTCAAATAAATTAAATGTCCAAACTTCATTATTACAGTGAACAATCTCCTTCCCCCCTAATGAATTTAAGACATTAACAACAGTCCAAAATTCCCCTGAGATCCTATCCTCTGTATTGGAACCAGAGAGTTAGGAAGCATCGAACCCATGACTCCAAGAGCCGAACAAGATAGGAAGACATCAAATTGTCCAATTAAAATTAAATAAATAATAAATCACCAACATCTGAAAATAACCCACACACAATAATTCCCGTTCCAACACTTGAAAGATAACTAAAGTAGTTATGTTCATTTACAAAACAAAAAGCAGAAACAATTTTTTTATTTCGAAATAGAACGAATTCAGTACAATCCACATCGTATCTCGGAATTATATTGGATACGACACAAAACCATTTAATCAAAATATCTGCCAGTTTATTTCAAAAGAATAATCTGATTCTCAATGATAATATGCCTGCGCAATATGGAGTTCAGCTTCAGTTTCATAACTAAAAAGATCCAAACCATTCAGAATCCGGTTCTTCGCCTGATCGCGGATGCACGTGGTACATCCACAATGAAACTATACACAAAGATTTACAGCACAGTTACTGAGCAACATTCCAACCCACCTACTACCACCGAGACAGCTTCGAAGAATGAAACGGAAACGACATTCAGATTTATTGCAACATTAACATTTAGCACTTTGTAATTAGAACCCACTGGGCTGCAACTTCAACTCATGTGTTTTACATATATTTATACTATATTTACATCATGTTCGCAGAATTGTATAATAAAATTTACATACATTTAAAAAATAGTGCGTTACGATTTGAAATTAAGTAATGTTCTGGTTTCTTAGATATTTTTAATGCAGGTAGTTTTCCATTAGGTTCTGTCTTGACGTAAACTTTTCAGGAAGGCTCGAATACTGGGATTTTGTTTCCACGCTGTTACATTCACCAAAGCAGTACACGTGCCATACTAAAACTCACTTTGCGGATGTGAAGTATTGCGTCAGCAGAATCTGCCGGCAATTCAGTCGTTCTTGATGAATTGCTGATTTTTCATGCTGGGTAGCATGAAACTTTACCTCAAATATAAAGAGGGGAAATACAGCGGGTCTTGCTAAATTATGAAACTTTTTAACTCATAAAGATATATTATCACCAATCTTATAAAATAATAAACAGAAATATATGTTACAGGTTGAACGCGATATTCCGCCAAATCTAGACGTGTAGAAAACATGCAGGATATTTCAAATTAAACATAAAAATACAACATATTTGTGACTGTTGTAATGAATTTATTTCCCAAATACAGATATAACATGAAAGGTTAACCGTTCATGTTTCCACGGGCATTCACAGATGTGTATGCCCTTTACACGGCAGACGTGTTCAGGATAGTATAGCTGTGCCAAAAAGACCTGATCAATTGAGTAGACCGCGTCGCCTATCTGCTGCTCAAACTGCTGATAAGTGCTGTGGAAGGAGTTATGAACACCTTGACCTTTACATAAGCCCAAAGGGGGAAAAAATTATAAGACATTATAGGAAAGCCACTTCAATGGCATACCGTTCGACCCAATGCTAGTTGAGGTAACCCAGTACTTGTTTTGCTAATGTGGCGTAACACCGTGTTACTCCAAATAGAAATGTGGTACCTCTTCTTTCAACTGGAGCAACCACCGCTCAGACAGTAGGTAAGGTAGATGAACTCTGTAACCCTGTTACCTTCACAATTTCGTTGTTCTATGTCTTTTTCCTTGCTTAAGCAGTCCATCTCTTCAAATTGTGATGTTGTGACCGTGAAGTGCTTCTTTACCAAATTTGGGCCGGAAATATCTCTGAACAGCGGTTACCGTATAATATCATGCAATGAACTTTCTTTCGCTGAGGCCACCATTTTGAATACAGTACCTCTCGTGGTGAGCATTTAGGAAATAGCGAGCTTTCAGTAATGAACATTAAATGTTCACGTATATGCATATTTGTGAAATGAATTCAATAAAGCAGTTGTTGATATGTTTTCTTTTTGTACTATTCATTTTCAATTACTGGTATTATGAAAAACAGGCTCATCTAATTTGTCCTGTGTAAATTTTGAATTACCTAATAACAGTTTCAAATCTGAGTAATAACAAACATAACAAAACATTATTTAAAAGGTTTATTTTGGCACAGCTTATTGCATAAAAATCATGACTAGACATGGTAGAAAGAATTTAATTAAAAATTAACAGGTTAGGAAAAAATGTAAAATTTTGAAATAATACATTTAACGACATATTAAGAATAGAATGTTGAAATAAGAGAGTGCGTTGCAAAGGAAACCTTTACGTTCATACTTACATTTGTTGGACAACCACTTAATTTTAGATATAATTGTGATATCTTGTCCTTCGCACATCCTCCAGAGCCACGAAGTGTTCCTTGCATGAATCAATTTGCTTTCTTGAATACAATCCTGAAATGACCCCGTATTATCCTGATTATGGAGAAGCCATTTTCATTTATTTCAATGGCAACCCTAAAGAAGTGTTTCAATGCGTTTTGTTTCTGTCTATATAAGTCACTGGTATCTTTACTGTAAGATTCATCTCGCTGTGCTTCTGAAATAATGTAATTACAGTAATGTTATAGTATATCTATAACACGTGAGTAAAAGAAGTTTCGAGTTGCTTAACCCATGCATATTAAAGAAAATCTTGAACTCTACATTTTTAGTATATAACAGTAATGAAAATATAATTACCGTGTAATATTTGCATCTCAGTTCAGCAGAAATAGAGAATGTGCTTCAAATTATCTACCTAAGTATGAAAATTAAACCTGACGGTGAAACTCAGCCTCATTATTTTTCAATGCAATCTCACTTGACTTGCACACACACGCCCCTAGTATTTCTTTTAACGGAGTAATTCATTAGAGCTTGAACCCTCGTGGAGCTAGTAAGACCATGATTACCGAAGTAAGGTGGTTCTGTACTATAGGTTGAGGTTATTGTATGAGGGTAAGTCAAAAAGTAAATTTCTCTATTATTACCCCGAAACAATGAAACCCAGCTCGTTGCAACTTCTGTGTCTGTTAGATGGTAGACTTCTCCTTACACATCGACATCTTAAGTGTCGGAACTGTAGCGTGGAAAACCGAGCCCATTTCCAGGTAGAGTGACTTTAACATACTGTATAATCGGATAATTACCACATTCACCATGTCTTACCTCAGTTGGTAAGATCGTCATGCTACTAGTGGGAAGGCAGTGGGTTCGAATCTGTCCAGGGGCTAACTTGTTTTAATGTTCATAATTTGTCTACACGTTCCAATATAATAAGTTTTACTTTTTATACTAAAACTTATAGGATTAAAACAACGCATAGTTTGTACATTTAGGTTAGGTTAGCTTAAGTTAAAAAAAATATATGCAAAACTTTGTTAAATACCTTTTTGATCATTGATTACTTTACGTATTGCATTGTCACATTATATTTACCCACTTGATTCCACTGTATACTGAATGCGATTAACTATTAACTTGCACCCCAAAAATATTTGGCAATTATTGCTTGTTTTCGTGCCATACGACTGTTGTATAAGTCTGCATTTGTTGCATACAACTTGAGCTCGGCTCTCTCCGTTTCCGTTCATGGAAGGAGGTGTGACTCCCAGCACAAAGAAGGAAAATAAAGCCGTGGATCCCGTGTCGTACATTCGCAGCACGAAAAAGAACCTCAAGCCTGAAAGAAGAAACCTCTGAGCAAAATTTATGGGCCATTTCACGCCCGGAATTGAATGGGACGCTGATGAGCTGAGATGTTAAAGAGCGTCCTTAAATAAAACAATCGAATTCCAGCACAAGATCGTCGGTCTGTACGGGTAAGTATTTGTAGTCCCACTGAGGGGAAAAAACATATAGATGCATAAATCGAAGAAACAGAACCTTGGCTCAGTAAGCAGTTGTACAGTCGAAATATACTGAACGATTTGTCACTGAAGTAAATGCGTACCTAATTTGTTTTCATGGACAGAAAACTTAGAACTTGTGAAAATTCACAGGTAGGTGCACGGAGAGGAAGTGATGACCGAGCAACAAATCGCTTTCGATAATGCCTTTGATGATACGGAGCGGAAGAAAGACGTGTGACACTAAATCAGCCGAAGGCGCACTGCACTCTTTCATCTGTTTGAGAATGATACATCTATGATCAGAATAGTTTACTCTCGCAGCGACGACGAAGTGGTGAAATGGCTAAACAAACAGCAGGCCACTTTCTGTCATATATGCTATGGCTTAATTTAAGTTGGCGATTGTTGAAAAAATACATCAATGGTACCGAAATAAAGCAGCATTATATTGACCTTATTTTACCATTCATCTTAAAACCTAGAGGAACTTACTTTTTGACTTACCCTCTTACAATTATAAAGCCTAAGTTAGTTTGTACATCAGTGTAGATGCAAGCTGTAATATTTCAGGTTTCAGTTTATGGTTCTCCAGTTGTGACAACAAAGAAATTTTAGCCTTTGTATTCGAGTATTAGGGGGTTTTACTGAACCAGCCTATACCTTAGTCTTTGTGTAAACGGTATTTGCCGCCCACTTACCAACATGTCCATGTGCTGTTACGGTTGAGCGCACCTTGATTCTCCCAGTATAATAGCAAATTGTAGAGATAATTCAGGGTCGTATGCACATATGCGATTTCTCTAACAGGCCGCTAACTACCTGAGAAGTGTAACGCATTACGCTATAACCCTCGTTGTCAGTGGTTACCACGCGTTGAAAAACAAAAGCTCTAGCGAAGTGCTTTCTTTAATCGTTGTTTTCAATGCATGCTCAATTTTATACATGGTTTGTTCGTGTTTCTAGCAACATAACATTGCCAGCGGAATTTTTATTGGGTAATTACGCCATCAATCTGCCAGTTTTATCGTGCGCACTTGTGAAGTTTACCAAGGAAATAAAGCAGCAAAATGTACCGCAAGTGTGTGCTTGAATGCATGCGCAAATAACTATACTGTGTGCCTGCTTTGCTGCTTTTGCGATTTGGATGCTAAGACACCGCAATCTACCCACAGAGAGTTATAACCAAAGTAATCCCACTCGCCAGATTGAGCCAGTAACTGCTGAGTTTTTACGTTAATATTCACGTTTTCTTTCCTCGCTTTAAAAGGAAGCAACTAAAAGAGATAGAAGGATAAAAGGATGAAAAGGAAACTGTAACTTCTTAGGGGAGATAAACTAAGAGAAATAAAAATAAAAATAAAACACAAAAGAGAGAAACGCGAAGAGAAAAGAAAAATAATTAGTTTTTCTTAAAAAGAAAAGAAAGGGACCTAATGGCTAATATTTCGAATTGAGTGAGGCATTTCATGATGTAATTTCTAAGTGCTTGTTTCGTGTTTTATTATTTCTACGTAAATGCACTCACATATCTATATAAACTTCGATGCCTCTTACTCTTTTCACTCTTCCAGCAATAGTTTTGAGATTGCATTATTTTTAAATCTTACAGAAACGCCACATTTATTACCATGTAGTAAGTTATGGAATGACAAATTATTTTGCAAAACAAATCATAATGCATATTTATATACGCTATTTGTTTTAATAACCGATACATTTCCTGAAACGTTTTAAGATAGAGTTATTCCAATTTAAAGAAAGGGGACGTGAGTGAATGTGGTAATTATAGGCCAATCTCTAACATTCCTGTGTTTTCGAAAATTTTTGAAAAGATAATTAAAAATCAGCTGTGCAATTACCTTGAATATAATAATATATTTTATACAAATCAATATGCTTTCAGGTCTGATTTAAGTAACACGTTTAATTAAACACTTTTGAAAGGGATAAAACTCTCATGGTACCTCCTTTGATCTCTATAATGTTTTTGACTTTATTGAACGTGACATTTTCATTTCTAAAATGCATTTCTATGGAATTACTGTTATTACAATTATTTAATTCATATTTAACTGATCATAAGCAATAAATCTAACATAAGGACTATTCAATATGGTGTTCCATAAGGCTCAGTCCTTCGCCTTATTTTATTTACAATAGGTATTAATGATATTGATAGTTACATATATTCTGATATTATATTATGTGCAGAGATGTTACTGCAATACTTAAATAGCTATAGGAATCTTACTTTATTAAATAACCAAATAATTTATATTTTTCTGAATATAAAGGTTGGCTTAAAATTAAATGAAGCGAGGACAAAATCATCGTTGTTCACTTTGTCACACATTGATATTAATACATCATTTAATATGTTGGGTATTGTAGTTGACTCTAAACTAACTTGGGAGGATCATGTTGAGTTTGTTTTTGTTAAATTAACTGAATTTTTATATTTGATGAAACGCTTGAAGGTGGTTCTTCCGCTTATATATCTTAAAACAGCGTATTATGCCTATTTCAATAGTGTATTGAAATATGGTATCTGTTGTGGAGAAATATTTCTCGTGCTGACTAGGCTTTTAAACTGCAGAAAAAAGCCATCAGAATAATGACAAACGCTAGTTTTACGGAACATCGTCGACCTCTTTGTATTAAAGAAATATTCTTACTATTACATGTTTATATATATGCGAGTTATTGTTAATGGGGAAAGACTATGTAAATGTTTATACAATAAAGAATGATCTGCGCTTTTATAATACTAGACAACAAAATATATTTCAAGTCCCTTTTAGTAGATTAAGCAGGAATCACAAGAACTTTAAATTAATATCTATTAAGACAGACAATAAATTTCCATACCAGTTATTTAATCTTGAAAAAGTAAATTTATAAAATATATCTAGTTGGCTCATTAACAAGACTTTTATAAAATGAATGAACTATTTAACCGTATCCATTTACAAGATATTTAAATGTTTTATTGTTTTGACATGGCCTGCTGCGCAACGTGTGCTCCCAGATTGTATAAAATGAATAAAGTTAGAAATATGAATAATATCGGATACTCTCTTGGATGGATATGTTACCTGAAAACTTGGGAAGCACAGGGCGAACCATCCAAGAGTTTGTGTATGTTTTACGGGCAGAGCAAGGAGGGCACTAAGAGACAAATACGGCAATTTAACTTACACTTATTTCGTCTCCTAGTGAAGTAGCATTCTGCACGGAATAAGTAAACATTTACACAATAATTAATTATAAGTTGTCTCTATCTCACTTGACACCCCCCCCCCCCCCCGTTCCAGCACATCTAACGCATTCGAAGAAAGTTTTGAGAAACTCTTTGTAGCTCTACAGAGTCTCAAAAATTCACAGATTGCACTTTTAGAAATTCTGTTTAAATGTGCAGCATTCTTGTTCCGACTAGCAGGGAGTTTGTAAGCATGCATTTAAATGTTATCTAAATACAGAGTGGCCCACGGGAAGTAGTACAAAAGTAAACGTTGATAATTAAAGATAACGTATATTTGCGGCAAAGTTATTTGTGGCTCTCAATGCTACACATGTTCCCCTTTTTGGAAACACGAAACAAAAGTTAATTTCTTGAAAGGCTTCAATCAGTGGCGATGCATGTTTGCAGACGTTAGCGAAAGTTAGTTCCTCATGACACTCTGAAAATTTTCTGGAGGAATGGCCTCAATCTCCTCCTGGAATGCCTCTTTCAATTCAACAATAGTGTGGAGCCGCCGTGCTAAAACTTTGCCCCTGAGATTGCCCACATGAAAAAAAAAAAAAGGGGGGGAGGGCTGACACATCGAGAGATCACGCCGCCCTGGCATATTCCGAATCGTGAGATTTGAAAGGATGCGCCCAGTGTACTCATCGGAGTACAGGCAGTGTGGGCCCATCTTGTAGGAACCGTATCGTGTCCAGACAGTCTTGTGGAACGAAGAAGTTCTCAATCTTGGCTTCGGATCGCTCGACATTGACTGTCACTACCCAGGAATCATATTAAAAAAAATACAGCCCAGCAATTCCGACGGAAAGTCCAGCAGCATATCCCTCTGACCAACAGCGGAAGTCTTGTTTATTAACATACCATTTAAGATGAAAATTTGCCTCATCAGACATTATCAGATCTGTCAATTTGGCGCCATCTTTGTAGATCTGCTCGAACCTTTTGCATATTTTCTGACGTTCGAACCGTCTTTGCTTCGTATCGATTACCGAACTACACACACTACTGCTGCACCCCTGGAACATGGACATGGGGTTTCCTTCCGTGGCGCGTTTGACGTTGCACGGCCACAGCACTCCTCTATTGCCTCAATACGCACCTGCACCGGCCAACGCTCCATGGTGAAATGAAAGTCATACCTTGCAGGTGCGCCTACTTTCGACAGATGGCGTGAGCGCATGTCGGCCTTTGCAGGAGTGCCATTTACAAATGTACTATTTTCCATGGGCCACTCTGTATATACAAGTGCCTGTTCTTCAAGGATACTTTTTGCAAAACTACATAACATTTGAGCACGAGTGTACATGCCAACTAAAACTCATTATTAGGAGTTTATGGAACAACGTTAAAAACTACTATATAGTGCGACCACTTTCTTTATGTCCTCTAAAGAGATACTGCCCACTCATTGGCGCTTGGGTGAGTTGTGGTAGGCTCACGTGTTTATGACTCTGCACACAAACCTCATATTGCAGCTAAAAGTCACAAGTATTTGTGATGAGCACATAGTGTCGGTTGAAGTTGTAAACACAAAGTAATGGGTAAATAGCCCCCAGGAAAGAAATTTCATTAAAAAAACATTCTCCTATGTAACATTACAAACAGCGAGACACTCATAGCCGAAATAACTAAACGGCAGCATGTATTCCTGGGTGCGATTAAGATGTGTTGAATGCTACATAGACCTAGACAGTCTCGAAAGATCTGAGACCCAGAAAAGAAAGAGGCAAGGCAATATCTATTACATACATTAAACGCCAACTCTGCAATGACCCATTGCTTCGGTCTGCTTAAAATATATATATATATATATATATATATATATATATATATATATAGCATGGGCAAAACAACACAGCAATTACGTAAATGAAGATTAGAAAAATTTCTTCTTAACGAAGAAGGCTGTGTACATAAAAATTATACATTGTCGCGCCCAATTATAGAGCCTACCGGTTAAATAATATTCTATAGTCATTCACCGTTCATGAGGAGGACAAGGATCATCACCACGAGTGGCCGAGGTCGTTAAGGCGCGTACTCGCGAGCGGGAGGTCTGGGATTCGAGGACCGTCCTCCCTGACTGAAGTTTTTTCCAGGTTCTCCTCAGTCCTCATAAAAATGGCAAATGCAGGGGAGGTACCGTAAATTTAGGTTGGAACGCTTCCTTCCTTAAAAAAATCCTTTCCCAATTTACCATTTCATCTCATGTATCATCAGTGTCCATCGCCTGTGGTGCCTCAGTAGTAAAAACGGGCGTTAAACCTACTGATAAAATGAATAACGGACAAGGAGCATAGCTGCAACACTATCCAGGAGAATCCTACCCATCTCTAATAAAACTTAAACAAACACAAGAGGAATCAGCCTAGGTATGTTGCACAACTATAATCATTTATTTAATTTAAATCATAACTTTATTACCGTTTGTAAAGCCGCTATGAACTCTACTGGTGTGTCGTAATGGTTACCACCCCCGGACCGAAGGTGCAACGCCCTCTGTATCCCCTAGAAAGCCATTAAAAATGTTATCGCTTCCCCTGGCCGTGTATGCGCAGACTCCATTTCCCTCACATACATGTAATCTTTTCCAACCGTCATATCTGCTTCTTAAAGAACTTAATCTTACAATGCATTTCCCCACATTGCCATCTCCCTATATGCCACGATATCAGAGTATTAAGCATGAAGGAAGTACCTAAGGGTTGGACTGTTTCATGGTAACCCACTTGGAGATATTGAAAATTGAAACACAAGAAATACTACGGAACCCTGTAATACCGTGCCAACCCATGTAGGACTCAAACTTAAGAATCTGAATCTGAGATTTCAAATGAGGATACCGCGAGTGATTCTTTTGCACAGTTGACACCTGTTTTTTCGACTTTACCAACAACTTGGAAATTCACTGAACTAACTCTATAGGGACCGTGTTCATATATAAATTTAATACTTTCCAAAAAACTGTACTTTACTTTTCTGGTAATATAAGGAAACATTTTCATAAAGAAGAAGGCCATGTTTACTTGTGAGGATGTGCCTGCAGTATTCTTTTATTTGAAAGCTGATTATTTTATAACGCTTGTTAAAGACGAAAAAAGTTTTATTTGTGCAGTAATCACTTCCTAGCCCCCAACTTTCAACTAACCTGGCCAGTAGAAAAGAGAGTACATATATACTTGTACTTCCCTGGTATTTATTATTACAGTAACGCGCGCTTGTTTAAATGTTTGTCTGTTGTGCCCACAAAATGTATGTAAGCGTCCATGATCATTTAAAATAAAACGATAATGCGGTCATAAAAGTTTTAGTTGTACAGAACAGGTGTTACAGGGGAAAAGAGAGCTAACGAAGAAGCTAGTGCAGTCAATCCTCAACGTTTAATGCTGAGTTATTGACAATGATGCCATTAACACTTGCTGTCCATTATTTTTCTTAAATAGCAGATTTTGTAGAGGTGGCCGTGACCCGCCTCTTCTTCATGGACAGATTGGGGAAGAAAATTTCCAGTTCTATTCATGTGTTTCACCTGCAATTAACTTGCAATGTTCGTGTTGCGCTTTTACGTGGGTAATCAGGAATTAAATATGACCTTCTGCTCAGATTTTTTTTCCCCGTGAAAATTATCGAAGTATATATTGAAATATTGATTCCCCTTTTTAGCAATATAATCGACTGCCTTATTGGCATTGGATGGTACACATTAAAAACAATCATTAAGTTTAATTAGGGGATGTATGAACTTTCAATGTTCTAAGATTCTTTGACTTTTAGGTGGCAGCTGCTTTAGAACGGCAGAGTATAAGGTGAAATTGAAAGCAGTGCATCCTGTTTTCAAAACAATAGTTTTACTGCTTTGAGTTGTAATTTTTTCCAATGTTGCCAGAAAGGAAATATCTGTAAATCTGGGGATTTTTTACTATCTTTCCGCTCAGGTGTGATATTATTATTATTATTATTATTATTATTTTTTTTTTTTTTTATTATTATTTTTATTATTATTATTATTTCGCTCAGGTATGTTTCTAATTTTTTAATGAACAAATACTGCGAAGCTTTTTCATTATTTTATTTTCTTCCACCAAATTACATTTTTAGCATTTCTGTAATATTGTAACTTGCTTATCTAAAACCGTGAATCCAGCCAAGAATCTTAAAATTCTCATCTCCGGCGATTTTCTATTTCTTTGTCACTTCGTTTAATGTTCAGTTCTCGCAGCCATAGATTAGAACTGAAGCCTAAAACTTTTGAGTCTCCTCTCTAGTGTTTTTCCACAGCACTCTGTACCATGCATCATTATAACTGTTTAGGTTTAGATCAGTTATACCTAAGAACGCCATAGTTTTTATTTTTAAATGATGACCTTTAAATATCATCTGTAGTTTCATTTCTGTAATTTGTCTTAACTCACGTACGAGCATATGAGCATTTGCAATCTCCCCCCCCCCCCCCTTGCTTTCCAATACTTATCCCTTAAACGTTTAGATTGTTTTCATCCACATGTATTGTCGTTGTTCATTGTGCTGTTCATTTCAATTTGCTGGTGATAAATGACATCCCTGTTTAACTACTTTGTTTACAAACAAGTTTATGGTTACTCGTATATAAATTATGACGAATTTTTACATTGAAACAATAATTAAAATAAAGTCACAGTTTTTTTGTGACTGCCATCTTCTACGATTATTTGCCACTTCTTTAGCAGGAGTTGGGCTCCAATGCGTAAATAATGCAGGTAGTTTTCGAGCAATTTCTCAACTAATGAACGTTTTTAACGCGATATTTTCCTTCCAAACTCATCAGTGAGTGAAATTGGTGACATCTGAGATAAATTTCTCATTATAGCTTGTTTAGGTTTTAGCAGCGCGCTACGGCACTGCGCATTTATTTCTTGCTATGAGATATTTTTATGACACGCCTTATTTTAGCTATGGGTTTTGTTTCAGTGAGATGGTTGACGAAGCTGCTTGATTCGCTGCTCTGGCAACAACCAATGTCACAGCTTTTGTAAGAGTTTCTTTACTTGAAAAATACAATACAGTTGTTTTCGAACAGGACAAGAGTAGGATCGTTTGCAAAACGTTTTAACTTAAAAAAGTGATCTCCATTTGAAAATAGTTTGAGAAATGCTAATTATTGTAGAATATAATCCAACAGCCGGAACATATTTCTTTCTAGCTGTTGATATTGAGATTAACAAAGAAACCTCTAAGTGTGGAAGGAGTAATAGCTCCATGCGCCATTGCACAACATCCCCTCCCCCAACCCGCTATAATTCTGCTACGAGCAATATGTAGCTTTGTTTATTTAATGCTGCATACTTGCCTGCTCTTGTAGCTTTAGTTAGTTTATTTATATCTTTTTGCGCTCACGTTTATCCAGGCGTTATTTTTCTGTTCATTATTTTCCTTGCAGCTTTAGTTTAGGTTTTCTAAAATATATTATTTCTTCATTTTGCCTCCAAGCTTATCCAGCGCCACTTAACTGCTTCTGGCTTCTCATGCTTCTTTTTTCTTCAGGTTATTTATTGATTACCTTTTGTGCTGAAATGGAAGGAGGAAGGCTTTTTATTTAAAAACATTGACTTTAAAGTATTATTAAAGTACCGCTAGGTATATTATTATATAGATTACTGTTATTTCACTATCGTAATGAATATCGTTCCTACTTGGCTTGAAGATATTGCAAAAAAATCTTTTGTAGCAGTAGGGGTATATTTGCCCGTAGGTGTAACCCGCTGCACTCTTCATGAGCTAGTTTTACCCCCCCCCCCATTTCAGCCTTTCTCAAAGTTCATGCTTCACTTCTATACCAAAGAACAGAGTCTTGCCTCACTTGATATATATATATATATATATATATATATATGTATGTGTACACATGGAGGGTTTCGAATCGAGGAAGTTTCAACAGCCTTATCCTTTCTACATGTTGTAATTTTTTCCACACTGCTTAAAAAACGATAATTTACAATCCAGGTGTTATAAATCAATTGTCTTGCTCTAAAACGACGTTGTTTGGCATTGGCTCATTGACATCAAAAGCCTCTTTTGTTCTGTCTTAAAATTGTTCACAAAATATTTTTCTGTAATTAAATTTAAATTGTGTAAACACTGTAAATCTTATACTGCCGTTTAAAGTAAACCCAGGCAACTATTAATTATTGTAAAAATGTTCTGATTTTTCTGATAGGTATAAAAGCATATCTTGTTTGTCAGCATTTTTTCCCACTCTGAGCAACAGAAATGAACTGATCTTTAAATACTTGTACCCAGGGTGATAGAGACTCTAAATTATGTCTATAAAATTTATGTAATTTAGGTTATGGCTTGCAAATGTATGTTCACACACAACTTCAACTATGCAGATCTGCATGGAAACCCCAACAATGTAATAAGCTCACTTCCATGTTTAGCGTCAAAGCATCTCGGCAGCTGTGACTTGACTATCTTGTACACAATCACATAGAGCTTGTTCCTCGTCCGTTTTTTTTTTTTTTTTTGAGTAGTGTTTAACGCCCGTTTTCACTACTGAGGCACCACAGGCGGTGGACACTGGTTGATACATGAGATGAAATGATATATTGGGAAAGGATATTTTTTTTTTTTTTTTTTAAGGAAGGAAGCGTTCCAGGCCTAAGTTTAGGTACCTCCCCGGCATTTGCCAGTTATGAAGACTGAGGAAAACCTGGAAAAAACCCCAGTCAGGGAGGACGGTCCTGGCGGGATTCGAACCGCGGACCTCCCGCTCACGAGTCCGTGCCTTAACGACCTCGGCCACCCGTGGCGGTTCCTCGTCCGTAAATATTGCAAACAGGTTCATTTAAACTATGGCAGACGGCGTTTCGAACTGAATTTTACGAAAGACGTGCACCATTAAGGTACTGCATCGAGATATTTGCTAAAATAGAGAAAACACCAAACCTAAACACGATGTTCGAAGGCCGCAAATTGCCTGTAAGGGAACAATTGTTGGCCTCATCAACAACGACGTTAAGAATAGTTTCCCAAGAGATTAATGACCCTTAATCTACTTCTGAAACAGCAGCGAGAAAAACAAAACTTAATTTTCTTATTACGAACCTTGAAATTTTAGAGGTCACTTGGTTTACGAGGAACGTGGTTTCATTTAAACAGATGAGTAAATTCTGAAAACAGGCGTGTATGTGCAACAGAAAATCCACATGTTGTGTATAAAGAGTCCATGCATCCAAAGAAAATCGGAGTGACGTGGCATGTCTCCTAGATGATTCGGAGGAAACTATTTTCGGTATAGATATGAGCAAGTTCTATTTCGCATAGTTGAAGGTGTATGTATATGCATTTGTAAGCAATTAACATGAATTGTTATACACATTATTTTCGGATCCACTAGCGATCATCCTGTATAATTTTCCAAGGGTAATCCAATAAAAGGTCAACATTTTAGTTGTATATCACCATGTTTCATAAGTAAGCATCTATTGAAACAAAATCAAACAGAGGGTTTTATCGGACACATCAAATCAAACATCCTGAAAGGGATTTATGATGAAAACGAAACTTCTCTACGGCCACCTTTATGTGAGCTCTGACGTCATCCACATTTCAAAATGGCACCCCATTCCGCCCTTTCATATCGTCTGAAAGAGACTACCTTTCTATATCTATATACTATACATCATTTGTTTTACAGACGCATATATAACTTGCTCATATCCCCCACAAATTCAGAATAAAATCGAATTCATTTCTTTGAAACGAGATATTTGTTTACAAACATTCTCTTTCAGGTTACTAAACAAAAGTAACGGCACCCAACCACAAATATAATCTAAGCCACTACAGTGCTGTAGCGGTAACGTGTTTTCCTTTCGTACAGAGGGAACCAGTTCGAAAATTGATTGGGTCAAGTTGTATGGCTGAATCTTTTATTTGGGGTTTTACCTCAGTTCTCAGGATGAATAATAGATGGCTTTAGTGCTTTAAAACCCATAGCTCATTTGTGCTGTCGCTAATTCGTTAAAATTCCCTCGTCGTCTAATATATTACATTATATATGTATATATGTATATATATATATATATATATAGTGAATCACCTAAAACACATTTCTGAATGAAAGGTGCTGTTGACCGAAATGAAGTTCAGAATGGGAATTATAAATGTAGTACCTACCGAGATTCCATCAATTATTAGAAAGTGTGATTTCTAACATAAAGTTTTTTTTTTTTTTTTTTTTTTTTCCCAAATGGAACAACGCCCATTGACTTCAAACAGATAACTACATGATATTGGAATATCAACATTTCTTAGCACGATTCTAGGTTAAGTAGTTTATGAGATACAGCCATATGTGGGGTTCAGAGTTTCAGACTCTTTTAGGAAGTTCTAGGGAAAAAGAGTACATGTTTGTCTGCATGTTTAGGGAAAGTTTCAGCAGTATGTTGCATCCTGGATGTCTAGACATCTCTCATTGTGCAGTACAAGAAAGTATGCCATTTTTCCCGCAGCTAGGCTAATGTCGGCTTTTCAGTATTAGTAAACAATACCAAATTTTCTAGCACAACCACACCGTCATACTTCTATGACATATCAGTCTTATTGAATGGATATTTCATTGAACTTTTTGCAAAGGAAATGGTCGCGGTAGGCAGGAATATGCGGTACATGCAAGTAATGTGAAATGTATTGTTTGAATTTTCTGGTTAGCAGTTGTTAAATATCATTTCTAAAAATTAAAAGTTATTCCAACATAAACATAATTATAATTAACTTGGAAATGTTATAGGCATAATTTGTGTCTAAGCAGTTATCTTAGTTATATTTATTAGGCATTACAATTAATATATTAATAATTATCATTCTGCATATTTCGAAAATGCAATGCAGATAATTCAATGTCGCGTTGTCAGAGAAATGCTTTTGTTCATGCTGGTTCTTTTCGTACAAGACCCTGGAAAACGCGAACGTATCAGACCGTACAACCGTACAACTGTAAAACATACTTCAAGAATAAAAGGGATGGCAGCAAGTGGCGAAGTGTGGTCTTGACCCTGATGATATTAGTGCGCAAAGAACAAATATGCATTTTAATGCAGATAGGTAAACTAGTGGAACAAAACTTTGATTTGTTTTTGTGTGTCAAAGCAATGAAATTAGGAAAGAAGGTTGCTTGTCTAAATTTTACGAGAGTCTAAAGAAAATACGTATGTGTTCCGGGCCCCAAAAGCCCTCAGATATTAAATTTCATTGAAATACGGGTACAATACTCCCCACCCGTTTCGCTACGTCTTTAAAGAACGAAGTAATTTTTTATTTGTGGGAGGGGGTGCAATTGCAGAATACAGTAGTTTTGCAATATTAAGCTAGCATATATTTTTCGCCTATAAAGCATACCTACAATTTTGTTCATATACCTTAAAAGGTGTAGGGTTAAATGGGGGAATGTGCACGCACACACACTTGTGCCGCACTTCACATGCAGTGGCAGTAACTGATACAATTTTTTTTATTTGGATATCAAGTATCTTCGCTCTGCTTCTGCTAATCGGGTGTTGTAATATGTTTCTAATTTATTTTTAAATGTAATAGTATTGCCGTCGAGTTCGTTCATTAAAGAAGATATTGGTAAAATCTGTTTGGACAAATGAAAGAATTACAACCGAAAGTTCATGCCAGTAGCAAATGAAAGAATTTTGTTTAGAACCAGTCGTTTAGAACGCAGCTTTTTACGTATAGCCTGTAGTAACGACAAATTTTCTAAAGATGCCTAAACTGTGTTTTAGTTTTTCCAAAGTGTGTTCGTCTTCAATAACTATGCATAGACAAATGTTTGATTTCATTCATCGATAGAAAATCTACTTGTGCTTGTTTGTGCCAGTTCAAAAGAGAATGTCACACTTTACTGGCGGGGACTGGAAGTTTTTCGGTAGATTTCTGCATCGCTTGCTTCTACGCTCCAGAAAATCTTACATCGCAGTAAACATCAACTTCACCGTCAATGCCAGAGTTTGCACAAACATCCCTCGTTATCAGCGAGGTGGCAGAATGATTTGTGTGGGCAAGATCATGCGCGTACGATAAACTGGTTCTACTTACGAATTATTTATTTGTCTTGTTCGTCATTCTGTAACGTTTATTGTGATATGTAATTTTATATCTCTTCTTGAGTTATCAGTTTATGGTAATATTATAAAATGTGATTTTAATACATTCCTCGTGTAAAACTAAGGTTTGGAATCAGAGTACATTAGGAAAAAAAAAATATAGAATGTAAATTAAGTATAATAGCCAATAAAGCCTGAGCCAAAAGTACTCGAAGATTTCGAGACGCCTCTAAGGGATAAAGTTCTGGTTATCTGCAATTAGATAAATTCAGAGCTTTCCAAAGTATATCAAACTTAAATGGAAGAAATTCGCGGCTATGGCCGGGCGAGGCATGGCTAGCTTATAAGATAAGGGAATCGGCACTGCATATCTCGTCAGAAAACGAATTTGGCTGCATTTGCGACCTGTTTCATAGGGGTTGCCATAGCAATAAAGACGCTTGCTTTATGCTCCGAGATATCAAGTAGAGCCAAAATTGAGAATCGAACATTGGGCAGCATTTAGGGTGGATAAAAAATGGGGTTGTTGATTAGCTGCCCCGCTTCCATAGCAACTCAGAAGGATGCGCGAGCCAGCAAGCATTGCTAGCTTGCTAAATATAAAATTTTGAGACTTTGTTTAGCTACAGCAACTTTTAAATGTTACATTACTGGTATAGTAATTTAGTAACTTAATTTATGGTCTGGAATTACAAAAAATATTTTATTTATTTATTTTTTTTTTTCACTTTAATTGCTATTGTAGTTAGCTCCGCTATATTTATACGATTGGTTTGCAGCTTTAGGTTTTTTAATGGCATCCTTCCGGTGCATTGTTGTATTTACATAAAATAACGTACAAACAAGTACATCAATATACTTTTTATAAATTCATTTTCATGTTGTATTTCTGTTATAGTACTTCTGATAAATTGTGTTTTATGTTGAAATAGTATAGTTCTTACTTTGTTATTCTTCTGTTGTGTAAGCATTAGCCTAAAACTGCGACTAGATACTCATGTAATAGATGCTTAACATTATTTACAAATTAAACTCCTTATGTAGGGGTACGGCTACTCCAACCTTTTATGACAGCATTGGTTCTGTTGTACATCTTGAAATAAAGCAGAAAATTTAATTATTGCTTAACCAACCCTATGTATTGAAAGAATCACTTAGCACAGAAATTATATGAGTGTACGAATGGTATTTTGTCATAATTTCAGTTTTATAACATCTTGTGCTCCTTTATGATAGCTAAGCGGAATGTTGAAGTCAAGAATGAGTTAGATCGAACTTCAAAAGCTAGTTTTGCTGTTTCAGAAAAAATACGTCACATTGGCCATGCAGTTTCTGGACACTCTTACACTTCAATCTCTAATTTTGGACTTTCACACAAAAATAAATAAAAGTCATGGAAAACGACAGTTTACAACAGCATAGTAATGAGTTCTTTAACCCCAACAGAGCGCTGTAGTTATTCCGCGCAGGAAATGATCTACTTGAATTTTATGACTTCTCCAGCAGCAATGAACGTTTAGCATTGCAAAATCCACAGCTTTGTCCGAGAAGCTGGATAAAGGGCGCACATTGCAAGTGATTTATTCCCTCCTGGTTTACGAGAACAACAGTCGAGTAGGGGGGGAGTGAAACAAGAGAAAAAGTAAAGTAATATATTCCGTAAGATGCGAGACCTCGTAACTCAAAAAGCAAAGCTCATTGCATGGATAAAATAAACTGCCTTTTTCTGTCTCCTCCTGTGTAAACTTGTTGTTCGCAGTCAATTTGTAGCGAGAGGGAGATTTTCATAGGTTTGACATGAGTAAACTTTTGGGATGAAACCTGCTGAAAAACGTCTGGCTAAATCTTAACTTTTGGAAAGGAAAGAGATTTACATAACAACTTGAGTGCATGTAAAAGCTGCGGATTTACGGCATGCCAAAGCAACCAGGTACTTCTCATCTCTTTCTTTCTTTGTGAATTTCTTTCTTAGAGTCAGCGGCGGCTGGTAACTGCGTCATTGGCAAAAATGGAAATGAGCAATCTTGGCTCAATATTGTTTCGTTCTTATTTGCACAGAAGTGCATTGTAGTATAGGCTGCGTTATAAATACGAAATGCTTTCCTTATCATCGTTTAACGGCCTAAACCCTGTGGGAAAAAGTCATAAGCATCTGGTAAGAGAACGTTAGGGTAGAGTAACGGTGGCCGAGAGGTTTAGAAGACATTGCTTTTTCGAGTTAAGCTCCTGAGTTCAAATCCCAAATAACGTTTTTATTATTGGTTTTACATGTATAAATTTAGAACTTTAGAACTTTATGTTGCCCTAATATATTTTAATGTATCATTTGAGTTTTATATGACATTGCCTATTCACACACAAAAACGTAATCATAAACTAACACATTCTTTACAAATAACTCATAGGTACATGAACAGAAACATTTCTAAAGTGAAATCATATAGAAATAAACATATATTGACATCAGCAGGTATAATTGCTCTCAATCTTCAGGACAAAGATGATGTCAGATTTCTACACTATAGTGGACGAGAGGCTACAGCATCCCAGGCTTTTGAATTTATGTCCATAAGATATCTGTTGTCCTTTGTGCATGTGCAAGGAATGCGTAGCGCATATTGCATTTAGATAGAATAAATACCGAAAGAAATATTATAATATTCATACATAGTATGTTAACGTCAAGGCTTGTTGTGACTGGAAAACAATATTACGAAACTAACTTGTCATAATATGTTACAAAGGTATTTAAAAAAGTGCTTAATGATGGGAGGCGAACCTGCGCTCTTAACCACGGCATCACTGCACACTCTGCCACAGAGCTAACAGAACACACAGCATGTCATATAACTCAATTACTGCAGTGGCTATACAACTTTGGTGGACATCTTGTGAACCGAGCGCTGTAACGAGTTGGACTTAGAAGAATTTTGCATTCAAGAGATGACTTTTTTTTTTGTCAAAGGGTGTATATATCAATAGCTAAGTCAACAATTTGTTTTTTTTTTGTTTTGTTTTGTTTTTTTTTTCCTGCAGGAATATAGTTCATTTAATAGACTCAAAAGCACACATTTTCAGACCGATGTCACAGATCGAACAGAGACGTTTTGTACTGAAGATGTGCTGAAAAAGATAAGACCGGTGTGTCGGCATTCTCCTCTATAGGTCCTGTATCACATGGAAACTATTTAAATATTTTCTCTGCACACATAAATCTTTCTTCCGCTTGCTTGCTTTCCTGAACTTGTGTACACCAATCTCTCTCTTCTGAAAGAACGAAACGTTCAGAAATTTGCTCTAATTAACTCATGTGAGGTTCTATAAAAAACTGGCAATGAACTTTACTCTCTCGTAATAGATCTTCAGTTTTACTACACCTGATTGGGAAATCCAGAGTTTCCGTGAATGTATAAACAAAATATGGAGATTGTTCTTTCACACTATCCCTGTAAGTTGGAAATGAGACATCAGGCTTGAAAAATTCGGGTCACGGTTAGGGATTCGGACCGCTGATTTTCAGCCTTCCGGATTGACCCTGTAACTGAGCATTAATAAAGAAACCATAGTGAGGTATCTGGTGCATATAGAATCACATGCGAGAGGTTCTCGACTCCTTGTTTGGAGAAAGCCACGATAGCTTAGCTGATTAATGCGTCGGCCCGAAAGGATGAAGATCCGTCGTTCGAATCCCAAAACTGATTATTCATTTGCAATATATTAGCCCGTTTCTTCCCTATCAGTTGTGAGCGAACAGCTACTTCCGCATTATTGCACTTTAGGAACTCATCTATAAAAAACTATGAAGTAAAGAGAGCTTATAATGTTAAAAAATATATCAAACATGTTGAATAGGTAGTTATTCGCACTGGTAAGTTTTGAAATGAAAACCGTTTATAAATTAACGTTGTGGAATGTCTTACTGAAAACACAAAATATTTTCTTATATGTTGTGAAAAATTAGAGTAAAATTAATTCAGGATATATGAGCCCTGCTTCTCAAAAATTATACTTACTGATAAGGCTATAACAAATACTTACGCTTGTTCTTTTTTTTTTACCATTCTCACGTCGGTTATAAATATCGATGTGTTAACATTAGTTCAACAGTAGTAATTGTGCATCTGTATGTACTGCCAAGGTCTGCTAGCTAAGGTGGAATATCTGAAGGTCAACTTGTATTTCTGCTCGCCCATCTATGCCGCAAACTTCAGAGGAAAACATACCAAGCCCCTTTTTTAAAACAGCTGAAGTTCCAGGAAATAATTAGCGGTCGGCAAAGACTGATGAAAACGACGTAAGGAAAGAAAGAGATACAGTGTTGCGTCATCCTTGCCAAAAATAAATCAATTTTCTACGGCGACCATGGTGATGAGACTATGATTACCACCATTTAAATTGGCATAAAAGCGGCGATGTCCTTTCTGTCTCATAAAATCGTCTTTGCTGTAATGTACTGTGCAATTAGCGGATGTACTATATAGGAGGTCAGGCTATTTATAGAGCTCCAGCTGGAAAGAAATGCTTCATTATGTCTTGTTTCCACTGCAGACGTTTGCTTTTATTTTTAGGAGGTATAGCGTAAGAGAGTTCGTATTTAATGGGAACAGGTAAATAACCTGTTCGCTGTGTTCTTAACTTAAAGCAGCGCTTTCTATATCTAAAATATAAGGAGCATCAAATGCGTGATACAGCAGCTAGACCTTGGGGTCGGCATCCTGACTTTGGATTATTTTGCTTTTTGTGATTTCCCCTGTCGCTTGCCGTAAATCACATTGTAATTTATTTACACCGTTTATTTTATACCATTCCCAAACCTCACTTCCATATAACAACGAGGACCTAACCATTGCCTGATACACAGTTTTTAATTTTGACTGTCATATCCGGTATCCGAGCCATAAGTTTCAGTATCTCAGCAAGTTGACCGCTTCCCTTCTGCTTGGCAAAAACCGTATGTTTATTCCATTTTCCACTCATGTCAAATCTTATTTCAAGATAGTCAAATTGTTTAACGGTCTGAATTACTTTTCCTCCAAATATCCATTTTTCTACTTTGCCATAGACATAGTCATTTATTTTAAGTAGCACTCTGTATAATTATACAAATAATTTTTCGAATAATAAAAGATAGTTTGTATATTGCTCTTTTATATCATCCCCAAGGATGACGGGAGCTGGTGTATATTTCTTTCTATTTTGATAGAGAAAACTGCTTTTCAACTAGCTTTCGAAGAGTATATATTAACCTCCACCAATCCATCGAAACTGCAAAAGGCATATGACGGTATTCATTTAGTTACGCAAACATTCTATTTTAATTCAAAATAACTTATTAACTAGTGCTATATTTGCCTCTGTTCTTTGTCAACATCCACTTTTTTGAGTGTTTAATGCCCTCTTTAACTACTGAGTCATCATAGGGAGTGGATACTTATGGTACATGAGATGAAGTAATAAACTTGGGAAAGTTTCTTGTTTTTTATGAGGACTGAGGTATACTTAAAAAAAAAAATCTCAATGAGGACACTTCTGGAGGGAATCGAACCCTAGATCTTCCGCTTACAAGTCCGAGCCTTAACGATTTCGACCACTCGTGACAGTATATGCATTTTTTCGAATTTTTTTCAAAGGAAGGTTTCAGTTCAACTGAGAATAGCCCTGTCAAAGTGACGTTTAGTGTAACCGATTGATTCCTAGGCAAGTATGGTCTAGGGTTATAGCCAAAATTATACCAATAATTTTGTATTTCTAGCTAACGGCATAATAATACACACCAATTAATATGAACATTTTAGAACATTAAAAATGGTAAGTAATAGAAAGACCCTAACTATATTTTTAGAATAAGCAGATAGCGCGCATAAGAAACAGCAGGAATTATTTTGCATTTAATAAAATAACTTCTCGCCAGTGTCAGCATAGAAAATGGATTTCTCCAACTCTGGCAGAGCAACATAAAATGAATCAAGTATTTTGGTTAAAATTTTGACAGCTTGGTGGAGACTAGGATGATGTTACAGTAGACTGATGCGGACAAGGCTCTAATGACGTCACGCGTTATATTTCTTGCAGACGATGCGACAGAATATGATTACCTCGGCAGTTTCCATACATCACAATGCAGGAAAATCCGTTTACACAGAGGGACTGTCTCGATTCATTAACGAGAGAGACACGAGTTGATGTGAAATGTCCAAACTTTGGACATTGCCAGCACATGGATCGCTAACCTAGGACCACGAACCCTCTAAGAGTCGCGATTAACAAAAAATCAGAGAGTGGAGAAACATTAACTTATGAACTTATAGATTTACTATACCTTTCTCAGATTTTTAAGAAGCGATAACCTATTAAAAATAAATATCACTGAAAAAGTTGTTATAAAGTATGTATATATCGGATATGCAAGCCGGGCGAATTCCGAGTTATACAATGCCCGCAAAGCATGTAAAGGAGTCCAGTTCATGGTGTTATGTTATTACGACTCTGGATTGCTCTCTGCCACTTAAAAATGAAGCGATTCTGGTAGCAAGCTCTGGCTTGGTCGGGCGTTGCCCACCGCTGGCTGTAGGCGAAGAGTCCCAGTATATCTACAATAATCTATATTTATAAAATGTATGTGCGGTGTTACTTGTTTAACAAATTCAACATGTCTTCAATGTTGCTAGAGATTGAAAAACAGTTATAATACAATCGACAAATATAAAGAGTGCATATTGGTGAGTTCGAGTGCTTTCAGTTTAGAGGAGAGACTTGCGACTTCCGTGTGGGTCCATGTTTTGGTAAGACGCTACCAAGCAGAGGTAATTTGTTGAAGTGAGAGAAAAAAGCTTTCAGCACCATCCACTCGGGCAGAAACCTGTGCTGCCATCATCAAGTCACCGGCTCAATAGCCCTATCATATCAACTAGAAAGTACATGTGCCGCTATCAGTATGAAAAGTAAAACTTTCTGCACTGTGTCTACCAACCCATTAACAGATTGCGATCAACGTACATTTTTAAAATACAAAGCGTAGATAATTGACCTTTAATGGAGCTAGTTGGCAATGCTGCTGCGTCTATTGGAAGTGAATTTTATTATGTAGGTGCAGAACGGGAGCGAGCTTTAGATTTTGTCGGTTGTTTCTTTAACGGGTTCACTATGGCAGTCATCTTCTTTGTTACAGTGAAAACACGATAAAGGAAATAGGCTTGTTATAGCGTCAGTACGTGGTGCACGTGTAAAGCGGAACAACTGCACCACATCCCACAAATAGAGCAACGATAATTTTACGATCCCTGGTCATAATTACTTAAAATGATTATATGCTTTGATGAATCATATAATAATATTAGTAAAAATAAGAATAACGTCATTACTGTTGATAATATTTCCTAATCAGCTGTTGTTTGTACAGATTAAAACAATGGCTAGGAATGCGGATGGTAATGCCGTTTGGAGAAGCCGGCGTTTCCCCATTTGATGATTATAATTTATGTAAAACCCATTAACAATTCCATTAACGACCCGAAGCATTTCACACGCGTCAGTGGTCGATACGCAACGGGTCATTGCCGATAAAAAATGAACTGCTCCAAAAGCAGAAACCGACGTCTGCATCGGGAAGAGAGGTTGCATGGGCAGGTTAAGTGCAGTGGGAAGAGTTTAATGGCATCATGAGTGGAAAACACATTGGCAGCTGGTTTCCCGGTTCGTCCTTCGGTGAAAATCAGTAACTATGACCGTCAGGTAGACGGTATTAGAATTGTAGGGAGCTCTGGTTGAAGAATAGGCGCGCTGCTTTATTACCAGGGAGTAATACAATCGCCCGAGTACGAAAAGTGTTTATATATTTAATTCCATTTCATTTCACACGAAATGTGGGACTAGTTTCGAAAGTTTCTCTACTGAAATCAAAGAAAGAAAATGTGTAGGAGCTGCGAAAACGTTAATTGCTAGACGGTTTTAACATTGGCATTGTGGCGTGTTGTCATCTCACTACAGTTTTCTTAAAACCCTTAAAGGACATTACAGACTTAAAGTGACAATTGTTCCCTTTTGTTCTAAATTTTCTACATTAATATATAGTTAACATAGGAAATGTATTATTGAAAAGTGAAAAAGAAATATTATGTTGTTTGTTAAATGGTGACTACATATTTAGTAATACAAAATTTAGTCAGTGCTATATTGTGAATGTTTAAAGAAATTTGGCCACATGGAAAGTATGTATATTGAGTGTCAGTTGCTGCAAAATTAACTGTTTTCCACAGCTTGTTCGTTGTTCTTCTTTGGCGCCACAAACCGAGATTGGGTCATGACCTGCCGCAGCAACCTCTGCTTCCTCTTCCTCCGTCTTTTGACTTCATTGAGGGCGGGGTGGCATGTGATCAGCATCTTGCTGACACCCCGGCGGTCACACGGCTTTCTGGATGGAGAACGCCATCTCTCCATCAGGAATTTGTATCATAAATAACAATTCAACCCAAGGCCCAAAGGGATTTGAATCAGAGAACCCCTGAATGTGAATCTCATGCATGACTATAACAAAATAGTCTACTAATCCCCTAAATTCTTTTACGTTTGTCATAAATTGTTAAACTCAAGTAATTTGCCTCACCGGCATTTATAAGCGTATTTTAATTAATTTTAGGATCTTTTCTCGTTTTGCACGTAAGATGAATTCACCATTACAGTACACGAATAAAGAGCTTCCCCCAAACAAAAACATTTCTGTTGATCATCTAAAAACTGCTGACTTATTGTTTAAGTGTTTAAAATCCGTTTCCATCTTTTATAGTTTCTATTGAAACAATTGGCAATTATCTCACCTTAGACTTTGGCTGCACGATTTTTCAAAAAGTTACAGGAAAGACCTATGCAATAATTGTTTAGAATAAAGACGAAATAATTATTACAGATAACTTAGAAAAGGCAAAATTCTTTTTGGGAGGGGGTATATTATTAACTAAGCATGTCCCTGGTGCTTAGCAAAATATTTTCCATGTTTAGGCCTCTGTGATTATCACCATTTCCGCATACCATTTAATGTTCTAAGTGGAACCGTTTTCAAAGAATGAAGCACTGCGCTGCAAATCGTGTTGTGGGAGTCATTTCACATCATCAGAAGCATGATGAAGCTGTGGAGGCGATTCTTAAAGAGCTGTCAAAAAATGACTTATAGCATGCCTTTGAATACTTGACAGAAATGGTGGGACAGGTGCATTGCATCCAACAGGGACTACTTTGAGAAAGGCAATCAAAATTATGATGATAGTGAAGGTAAATTGTCATCAAAAATGTTTGATCAATCTTCATTAAAGGAAAGCTTTAATTTTTCTGACTTTAAAATAAAATACAACCTGGCACTCTAGAGATTCGACATACATTTAAAGTTTTTTTTTTTAACTGTCTTTAAAATTTGGTGCCGTGTTGTATAAACAGTGGACAGTACAGTTTCAAATGTTGTTTTGTTCAAGTTATTAGATAGAAAGTTTTTGTAATTTGCTCTCATTCTAAGAAGGCAAATGGGAGGTGATTCCGGGCACCGACAAACTAATTTTTATCATAATTAATTCAAGACTTTGGAAGTGGCATAGAATGTTAAACGCTTGCATTTAGTCTCGTCAGAAGATGGAGCATATCTGGGGAATGCTCAAATATACTTATGCCTCGGCTAAGGCACAGCTCTATAAAAAGAGGTTCCTAAAAACTGGTGTGCTGTTGGGAAACATTCCAGAGTGCACACGGAAAGTATTGTAGGAAAGACAGAAGGGGCAAAAAAAGAAGATAGAGAAAGTTGGTCCAACCATACGCTTAGTCGCTCCGTGACACGGTAAAAGCCTTCGGGAAAATTGAATTTACAAGGCATCGAATTTCACTGCTACACTTCCTTCCACTTCAAGCAGTCGCTGAATTTTCTAAAGCATTTGTGCATATGTCTTCCCATTTCATTCCGTAAGAAAGATGATAATATTTAGTAGTTGTACGTGTAGAGGCAATACCGTTTTTTAGAAAGAGCGGTTCTCTTTTCTTTCCATTTTAGTTCTTCCTCTTTAGAAACTTTTAACATCCCTGCAAAATACTACAAGGTGCACAAAATGACTTTTAGCAACAATGTATGAGAATAGGTGCACTTAGTACAATGATTACCCATTTTTCCCGCTTTCTTATTCTTATAACAGCATCTGCTGCCACGTGTAGATTATATGAAATTATAGAAAAGCCTCGTGGGGTGAAAATAGTAAGTATTACCATTATTAAATTTCACTTTTACTCTTTAGCCATAAACATCGTGGCGTACCTCTACAGGTTGCTCAAAAACCTAAAGGATCCGTACAAACGATTGTTGTGTGTTTGCTAAAAGAAAATAAGGTATTGGCAACATTAACAATTTACTGGACATTTACTAATGAAAACGTAAATGAAAATATCGTATATTACGGCAACTTAAACAAGATTATTAACTTTGTGTATTACACATCAAACAGTTAAGTAATTACAATGTCAAACAAAAAATGAATCTGTTTGCAATAACATTGTAAAATCTATTAGAATATTAATATTTTCCCTTACACACAAGGCGCATATGATGCGAAACTCCTGCACAATAACAGACAAAGAAGGCTAACCAACCGACTTGCAAACTGTACATGCGTCTATTTTTTTTTTTTTTTTTTTTTTTGAGTAGTGTTTAACGCTCGTTTTTACTACCGAGGTACCACAGGCTGTGGACACTGATGATACATGAGATTAAATGATATATTGTGAAAGAATATTTTTTTAAGGAAGGAAGCGTTCCAGGCCTAAGTTTAGGGCACCTTCCCGGCGTTTGCCAGGAAAACCTGGAAAAAAACCCAGTCAGGGAGGACGGTCCTAACCTCTCGCTCACGAGTCCGCGCCTTAACGACCTCGGCCACCCGTGGCGGTGCATGCGTCTATTAGCAGGCAAGTCCAGAAATATTGAATAACTCTGTAGTAGCAATCCTTTTCAAAGACCAGTAACTACTCTGACAACATATTACACATTTCTGTAAAAGTAGGCAATACCCGTAAATACAATATCCCTAAAGCAAAATCAATTTTCAAAATAACACCAAATTTGGACCACGATAGTAGGAAAAAAACTCTACTTTCAATGTCTAAAGATTAACAGAAACAGTTCCACTACCATGGGAAATTCTTGCCTATGACCTGCCAGTACGCAAGCTAAGAAGCAAGGGACTAAGTGCCCGCGCCGTTTTAGACAAGACTTGTAAAATCCAATAAAATTAAATCTAAAATGACGTTACTAGCTCGCATGACAATGGCTAGGAAACGGAGTAACTTTCGAACGGCTGAAAAGTTTGAAAAGTATGCAATAGCAAATTCTATAGAAAATTGGAAAAACTATTTAAATTCGGATATGTAATAGATTTTAATCAGAAATAGCGCCAACGACTTTTAAAAATTGCATCTTTATTTAATTGATAAATTATAACTAGTTTATTCTCAAGATTTGGCTACTTCATTTTACAATCATGTAAAAAATTAAATTCAAGTAGCTTTGAAATATCTACCGGATCTGGAATTTAATATTGCAGCTTTCGCTTACTACTGTTGACTCTACTCAAAGGAAAAGAACGTAATGCTAAAAGTTTTAAGAGTAAAATAAATAAAATATCAAAAATGTTTATAGTACATATATTAGACTATGGCTTAGCGAAGGACAATTCATTACATTCTGCACAAAGTTCCATCTACTCCAAATATTTTGTGAATGCTGAGCGTACGTAGTTTCAGGTACTGAAAAATTGCCAGTTTAGGTTTCGCCTATAGATGAAACTTTTAACGTGTGACCTCTGCAGGAAAAATTTTCTTGAAGAGTGGAATAATATTTAAATGCTAGAAATGAAATCAGTAGATCTGGGGTTCATTATCATATATTAATTAAAAACAAATAGATCTCCACACAATACAAAATTCATGTTGTAGTCATCAAGCTTGGTGATTTTTAAGGTACAAAGTGTTATTCTGGTTGATTATTTACAGAGAGGAGACACAGTAACAGGTTATTGTTATGCAAATTTAATTTCGGAATTGCGGGATGCAGTCGAGGAGAAACGTCGGGGCATAACTGAGAGGAGGTTTCTCTTTCATTAAGACAATGCTTCAAGCCACGGTCGTGTGTTGCAATGGTTGCAATTCATAAAGCAGGATTTGAATTGATGCAGCATTCTATTTATTCATCACATCTGGGTCTCAACAACTACAGGTTGTTTCCAAAGTTGAAATAACGCCGCCAGAGTAATCGCTTTCGTCGGAGGATGAAGCAACGGAGAGGTTAAGTGAAATGCGCTGGGAGAAATGCGGAAGATTATAATATATTGTTTAAATCACAGAAAATAAAGACTCGTTTAAAAATTCAACAATAGTAATCCTCTCACTTGATCAATATCAAGTAAATTTCAATTCATTAAAGTACAAATCAATGGCACTGGTTGTATGCGAGGTAATTTTTAAAGAGTTTCAGCCGAATTAACTTTTTAAGTTCACAGAATAACTTAACTTTGCTATATTTTAATATAGTTCCATTAACTTCAAAATGCTTTTCACAGCTTTGAGTTTAACACCTGAATACCTTTAAAAAGTAGTCACAATTTATATTCTAAAACTGTAACCGCATCATTTTCATTGAATGTTTTTCCCCAAAGTGATTCTTCAATTTAGAGTAGAGGTAACAGCCACTGTTCTTATAAAAGTAATACTCGCTACAGTTGTAAGTCAGACAATGAGCATTTCTATGTTCTTTAAGACCTCATGCAGTTTGTGCAGGAGTGAAACTTGATACTCTGCATTCACTTCCGTGAAGTCCAATAAGAGAATTCGAACAACTTCAAAGGGTTGTTGCTATAACTCTCTTGATGAAATGAGTGACCTTGAACTTTCTAGGCAAGGAATATGACAAAATCCATGGTTAAACCTCTGTGACATTGGTTAGCAATTCTTCTTTCTGATTATCTTGGCAAAGCCCTGAAAACCTGCAGGAAGATATCACACGATGAGAATTCACTGAGTGTGGCCATGGCCTTAAAAATGTTTGGCGCTGGTCTTCTCCAGCATTGCTGATACAACTGTACACTCACGACCAGACTTACTCATCAACTCCATAGCTGAACTTAACAAAGACCTAGACTCACTATCAACGTAGGAGGAACAAAACGATCTTATAACAAATCCTAGACAATTATAATGAGACATAATCGGTTGTTAAACAAAAATTAATCTCAGTATTCATTCCCGTGAAACTTAATTAAACAAAAGAACAAATAAAATCGTTTGTAAAAAAAATCTATTTTTATAGTAACTTGATAGACAAATTTAAACAAAAGAAACTTTGCATATAATATTTTTTTTGTAACAGCTTCAGTATTTTCACACATTTAATATGAAAAAAATAGCTCTTGTATCGACATCGATTATGCCGCATTTCGATTACTGCGACATTCTGTTAACTGACATCACGACAAATCTTAGACAAAGACTACAACGTGTTCATAATGCCTGCGTTCACTAGGTATGTAACCTATGTAAACCAGATCATAACACTCCAGCTTTTGAATTGTTATCCTGGCACCAAATGAATGCCAGAAGGAAGCTGCTCTCCCTCCTTTTCATCTTTCACAGATGCCATTCGTCTCTGGAACTCTCTGCTGTCTCATATCAAGGAATGTCGACAGTTAGAATATTGCTCGAAGATTATTTATTTAGATAATGCAGCATTCACAATTACTGTGCTAAAATTGTTAATGTTATTAAATGTATTGTAATCGTAATTGTCCTTGATGTAGGTGAAGAGAGGACCTTATGGTCTTAACTTTGCCAAATAAAAACATTAAATATATCATCATTATTACTGTAATTGAATCTCCCTATGCCAATTATTTCCAACGCCTCTTTCTGATTACCTTTGTATAGCTCTAAAGACTTGAATAGATAACCGATGCCCCTTCTGAAGTGAATAAAGAAATCGTGTCATTCATCTTATCTGAGATTTTCGTGAATGAATCCAGAGGCGCTTGTACCCTTTCCGAATTTTCTTTAAGCTTCAACCGAAAGTCATTGTATAATTATTCAACAAGAGAGATGTTACCTTCAGGCCTCGCTTCCACAGGTCGATCATACTCTCTCTTTAACCCTGCAATGGTCGCACCCATTATTGTAACACGGGTTGTCTCTTGGATGACAATAGTCATTCAGGGTGATTTAGTATTATTAAAGTTTGTTTTGGTAAATACATGACACTATCAGATATTTCTGTCAACAATAATGATTATTTAATAAATGCATTACATAATTCATATGCATCATAGCAGAAAACATAACAGAAATAAAAAGGATCATGTTCTTAACATGTAGCTAAGGAATGTATGCACTCTGACTGGTTAGAAGAATACATTGGAATATGGTTACAATTTTAAATTATAACAAATCACTTAAATCGTTAAGAGTTCACTAGGTTTTCACGTTAAAATGTAAATATTAAAATCACCTAAACGACATGCTTTGCTGAGATAGAAAATTAGAACAAAAAATAAATGTAATATGTTATGAGGATACACTCGTATTATCTAACAAAACCAATATAAAAATAATATCTACATACATGCTTTACTAGTAGAAAAATTACTTATACAGTAACAAACACTAGTGACAAACACTCTAGGCATACATTCAAAATCATAATTTTCTCCTTCAATCTCACCATCTCCTTCCTCATTTGTTTCTTTTACTCACTAAAGCCATTGATTCGGATCATTCAATAACTGAAGCATAGCACTAGAGAAAACAATACAAATTTACACCAATAAATGTTCAACAATATCTCCCACCTAAACGGCTTCCAAAACAATGGCACGTTAACGTTAACAACATTGTCGAACATGGGAAAAGGCATAAGAGGAAATATAAATACTATTGTCATCCACGCGACCATTCGAGGGTTAACAAACCACATAAATAACTTTATCATCTGAATAGTTAATGCAGTGAGGTTGTTTGAGTTACGGGCAGGCAGAGCGCGACTTCGCCCTGGGAGAAATCTATCAGCAAGGCCAAATCATGCATTTGTAGTCAGCTTGAAGGAAGCTTTGTCAGAGAATGGTCCTGCTTTCCTGTGTTACTCGGAGCTTGCAATTGTGTGCTAGTTATGCCACTTCATAAATATAGTCTTGAAGAGGCTGATTCTTGCAGAGAAGTGGTAGGTAGAGAAACTGTTCAGTAACTTGTTAAAAAGTTACCTCTCAATGACGAGAAACGTGTTCAGAACCGCAACTTCTTACGAAGAAAAGTTAGATGAAACACGAAAACTTTCTATGCAGATAACGATAATGTATTTTCAACATATTTTATAACACAGGTAGTGGTTATTATCATTTTTAAGTAATTATCATTTTATAATTTCAATAAAAATATAAACACTAACATTATGATCGGCACTCTATCTATCTATCTATCTATTTTTTTTTTTTTTTTTTTGGCAGCGGCTCCATTTCTCCAGTAAACAGCCGCACTCAGGAGACTGGAACTCAAATAATCTTATTGTAGTAGCTTTAAACGAACAGTATCTGTAACACATGCTAACTTTTTGATAGATTGGCCAAAAATTGCTTGATTATTCGTTTAATGTGGATTTATTCTCCTGTATGACTTAATTTTCTTTCTTTATCTTTTAAAAATGTACTGTTAATTCCGTATTACTCTTCCAAAGGACATTACTGATTACAGTGTAAGTTTTTCAGTAGAATAAAAATTCTGTTTCAAAATTGAAATTAAATTTATGCAGCAAAAAAATGTTTGCTGCACATTGGCAGTTTAAACTTTGAAAAAAAGTGGACTGAAAGTGTGAGTATTTTTTCTATTTAAAATAGTTTATAACTAAACTACAAAAAATGTGAAATTTGTGATGTGCATGAATTGACAGAAAGGCGCCAAAGTTAACAAATCGGAACTTTTGGAGGGGGGAGTTAGGTTCAGTAGGGGTACATATTTTCCTACATTTGTTTGTAAAACGGACAAATGTCTTTAAAAGTTAATGATAGAAACAAAATGGACAAAAAATTAAGGCTTTGAACTCATTTATAACCCTTTAAATTTTAACCATAATTTGTTTTATTTCCAGCATTGTACTTCGTAAAATGCTGATGGAAAAAGAATTAAATAGAGAAAAGGTCGATTTTCGTAAGGACTTGATTTATTCATGTACAACTTTTATTTCGTTTATGAAACCCTCTTTGTTTCGAGAAAGGATTCAACAAGAATGTGGACTGTGGACGACGTGATGAAGACATAGAAAAAGAGTGAACAGAAGGTTCTGTTTAAAACATTTGCCATGATGATGAGATGTGGGCTATTCGCTTCGCTACATTAGGTTTCAGCATCTCAGTTGCTACTGTGCGCCATTCCCGGAAATGTGAGCCATTGGTACTATATATGCACATTGCCTCATTTTCACATGCATTACGTCACCTGTTTAAATGCTTCCATATTCTACAAAATATAGCGATCTGTGAAACATGTGCAACGGCTCCGAAGAGCCGCTTACGTAAGTGCTTTACATTTTATCCGATTATAGTGCTCATTTACATAACTGTCTAGCCAAAACTTTGTGAACTCCTATAATTCATTAAATTTTCAGCAATAAAGAAAGAATTAATTGCGCTGAATTTACAAATATTTCTGTATAGGCAACATCGTAAAATATATGATAATAATTATAATATACTTGTGAATGTTTTAAGGCTTCATCCAGGTGGAGCAGAAACAATCAGACAATCAGTTACTTGAAAAAGAACACTTTCATTGTACTAACTACATGTACATTGGAAAGCCTAATTTTTGAAAATAGCCTCACTCAGATGAGCTCCATTGGACGTCCCTGTATATCTCTGCACAATGTCTTAACGCTGTCCATGAGTTTCCGAAGCATATTCCCTGGAATGCTTTGACTTTCTTCTTGGATGTAATTCTGCAGTTGCTGGATTGTGTGAGGTTGACGAGCGTAGATCTTTTCCTGAAAATAGCCACATAGAAAAAATCGGGCGAGGGTCTCGTGGATTCTTTTGCTATGTGGGTAGTAGCTCCATCTTACTGGAACCATTTCAATCGCATATCGAGTCGTGGATGAATTTCGTCATGGAGAAATTCTTACAAAAGTATGACAACGATGTGACATGACCATAATTGTCCGTCAAGTAGGAACTTCAAAAAAGTAGAACCCAATAACACCAAAAGCACAAACATCATACCATACCGTAACTTCTGCACTGTGTAGTAGTTTCTGATGGTTGTATGATGCCCAGCATCTGAATTTTTTTTTTTTTTTAACATAACCATTTACCGCCACGGGTGGCCGAGGTCGTTAAGGCACGGATTCGTGAGCGGGAAGTCTGGATTTCGAATCCCGCCAGGACCTTCCTCCCTGACTGAGTTTTTTCCAGGTTTTCCTCAGTCCTCATAGCTGTCAAATGCCGGGGAGATAGCCTAAACTTAGGCCTGGATCCTTTCTTTCCTTAAAAAACCCTTTCCCAATATATCATTTCATTTCATGCATCACCAGTTTTCACGCTTGTGGTGCCTCAGTAGTAAAAACGGACGTTAAACACCATTAAAAAAAATAACCATATAAATGTAAATGCACTTCTTTTTACATGGTCTACATGGTGGCGTTCTTTCATTCGTTATTAACAGGTTCCTGCTAAATTCAATTTCTTGACTAAAATTGCAGAGAAGTTCTTGCACCATTTGAATTTTGAATAAGTATATTTTTAAATATAACGCAATGACTCCTGTAATATATATATATATATATATATATATATATATATATATATATATATATCCATTTTAATTATTTAATGCATTATCTGTTAGTTGATGTTAATATACTTATCAATATTTCCTACTTTACTTTATTATCATATCTTGGTACCTTCCAGTTTATGTTGATCTATGTTGGAAGAAATTAATGGGCAATGAATTGTAATGTAATGGATTGGTATACAAATTTTAAGGCATTTTAATAATTTCCCTACAAGTGCCATTTTTTCATTCTGTTTGAGTGCTAACGGTTGATCACCACAGAAAAGAAAAAGAAATAATACAAACGGTTATCGGAAGACGCACAATCTCTGTAAAATATGAAATATGACTATTTTCCTCTCTTTCTCTATACTTCATATAATTACATCATTAATTCGCCGTCTCCAATTAAACTACAAAACGACTCTGTAATCACAAATGGATCTCTCATAATTAAAGGTATACCGAAACGAAAAAGGGAAATTCTGAACAACCAGATAACAGTTTTTTATTTTTGGTAAATAAATTGCGAGAGCTATAAGTAACCCACGTGCAAATGTTCCTATATTTTTTTTTAATTTTCCTCTCTATTAAAAATATGTTTTTCAAATAAAAATGTGCGTTTGTGCTCATAATGTGTAATTATTAAAAGTTGATATGATCCCCATTAAATAGTTTTTTAAAAATAAATTAGCGTAGGCAAAAATAAAGTTACAAAAGCATACTCATGGCTGAAGGGGATATTTATTAAAAAGTGTATTTGAAATCTAAGAGGGAATTCCATATCTATTTTTTTATGTAAAATACGGTAACGAAGCTCAGGATAAATTTAATGCTCATAGATCAGTAGGACTCTGAAAACAGGCAAACGTATGAACATTATTTCCAAGAGTAGTGAAGTTGACGTTAAAAAAAGTCTCCACACCATTTAAGAAATAGCCAGGTCTCCCATTCCTTGAATTACTCTGTCTTCCTATAAGAAATATGTTCGCAGAGAAATGAAGGGCAAACAATATGTGCAGAAACTTAGGAGTGTACAAGAATATGTTTTACCCGGGAATTCGTGTTTGCCATTTTGGTAGGAGCGTTTTTGTGCCTGCCTTCCCCACCACCCTTACTCCTCGTAGCAGAGCATAATGTTAGGCGGCCGTGCAGAAGCACAAACTCAGAAACAATTTCGCAAGACTGCACTGTTATTGGCATAAACAAAATAAGGTTATCCTCAACAATGGCTCAAGTATTGCAGGTATAACTAACTCTTCCTTCCTCTTCATCAGTCGCTAGCTTGACGCCAACTCAGCTAGATATTGCTCACGTCGGTCCTAAAGAACGATAATTCCTTTACAGGCAGCAATATCAGCATGTCTCAGGGGCTTATACAAACCCTGCTGTAGTAAAAGGGCATTAGATTCATATCTGAAGACATCAACAAACATTCCAGAAAGAAGTAAGTTTTTAAGGGCATGGTTTCATTCATATGGCCATATTCCAACGCAAATTAAGAGGGTACAGATACGCCTGACATTATATGAGAAACGCTCTTTTGTGACGAGAAAATCGTTGTATGGAACCCATTAATCGTCGATAAAGGGTATTAAGCATAGATAAATTATTTTTATCATAAACGTTCCATAACATCCAATCACAGAACTATTCCAGAATATCATGATCATCTGTCTGCAATCCGTGACCACCTTGTATGCTTTCATATTTAAACTGAATCAATTTCGAAAGATGAACTGATGCGTGTGAATGGCGATTTTCTAAAATGATGCCAGAAATGTGTGTCATAAGGTATGTGGTGTTTACATTTAAATTGTGGTTGTAATTGTAAATATTACATCCGCTTCGCTGAGTGTTGCCGCTATGACGGTGCATTGCCTGCTGCTATGATTTGGGTGACAAATCATGAAAAACTGTAAGAAGCTTCAAGCAAAAGTGCCGAAGGCAATGCATGAACGCTTGACTGCAATTTATGATGAGTTTGTATCATACTAATTAAAATAAAATGTTGAAGTATTTTTACTGGAATAGAAACATTGAAGATGATCCTCACACTGGGCGATCTGCGGAAGTCACTTCCAGAGAAGTATGCAACAATGTTAACAGAAAGACGAATAAGCTTTCCCGAATAATAGAAAAAATAGAAACATTTCAGCACACACGAGTTAGAAAATAGTTCATAAAAAGTTGGGCAGGTCCAAGCCTAATGCAATAGGTTCCATGTTGCCGTTCCTCCAGGCTGCCATCTAGGTCTCTGCAGCTGAACCATGCACCCTACAGTCCTGAATTGGTCTCTTGGATTATTTCCCTCCTCCGATTTTGAAGATATTCTTCATGGGCAAAATTTTCCAAGTAGCGAACATTTCAAGGTGGCTATAAATTCCATAAGAAATATTTACTAAGAACTTAAAAGTCAGAGCAGGAAAAGTGAATGAAATGTATTGATTTGTCAGAGGACTATGTTAAGAAAGTAAGCAAAATTGTTTTTTAGTATCTTCCATTTCAGATACACAAATTATTGAAAACTTCTCGTAAAAATGGAAATCAACATTAATTTGCCACATGTTTGAAAGGAGAAAAAATTAAACGAGATTTTTTACCAACTCTTTTCTGTGAGTCTAGATAAAACTGCAAGAATAATAAAATACGACCCAAGGGACAAAAATCAGAGAAATTTGCATTACAAAATATCTCGTGTTTCAAACTTGCTTGTATCTATTCAATACATTACATTTGATGTAATCTAACACAAGGGATGAATATAGAAGGAACACAACAAAGCAAGTATCGCTGCAATTGGTTTCTTTTGAAACTGAAGCGTGAGAGATCGTTCCAGTTTGCCTGGGGAAAACATCGTCTCTTGCACAGCTAGATTGCTATCATTTTTTTTAAATCTCTGGAGACTTAAGTTCGATTCTAACCTTGTTCTCCATCCCTTAAGGGAGATCTCGAATATAGTGCTATGGTGTTAAACAAAATGTATTGAAATTTCTTTCCTTTACCGAGCAGGAGTTGGGGACAGATTCCATTTGCCTTCACAGGTCGCAAGATGTTTCTTCAGTGTAAATACTCCTAGTTTCCACTATTTCATAGTTTTCTTATTTTGGATATGGTTAGTGTGAATAACTATAAAATAATGTAAATATATCTACATCAAGCCTTAATTCTTTCTTTTACATACTCAAGGATGAAAAAAACCGAACACTTTTATGTTTAATTATTTTTTGTTCTTAATTCTTGCATTTTGTACTTAATTATTTTAAAATGAAAGAATTTCCATTTAAACAAAAGATTGTTTTATTTAGCACCTTAAATTACAACAATAGAAACAAATACATAGCTCTCGTGAGAAAAGTTACAAAGGACGTAAAACAATGACAAGTTTTGTTTGAACTGTAAGTACTTTTTTCGGTACTTGAAACATTAAAAACGCGTTTTATAACGGGTCTCGCCCATTTCTGCCTTGAGTAACTGTATTTACGCGTCTTGGCATGCTTCCGACCAAGTTAGCCATGGCTTCTTGAGGAATATGCTCCCATTCTTCAAGAAGTGTTCGCCTCAACTTCTGTAAAGTTTATGGCAGCGGCAATTTTGTCTTAACGTGCCGTTCCAGCGTGTCCCATGCGTGTTCAAGCGATTCATGTGGTCACGGTAAAACATAGACTCCCAATTCTTGGAGATAATCTCTAACCACATGGGCAAATACGGCCTGTAAATGGGCCAAATGTTACGACATGATTAGCCAAACATTCATTTATGTTCCTATCAGCTGTTAGACTTCCATTTTCTACTAAAACTAGCTCAATACGAGCATCCATAGATTCTCTTGACCAAACCATCACTCCAACACCTCCAAATTATGACTTTTCGGAAATGCAGCATTGTGCAAATCGTTCTCCCCTCCTTCTCCAAACTCTTTCACGTCCATCAGGCGTGCGCAGATTGAAACAGGACTCATTTGTGAACAGAACACAGCTCCATTGTTCATTTCTTCAACCCCTATGATCATTTGCAAAGCGCAAATGTTCCACTCGTGCATTCTGAGCAAACTGGGACCAGTTGCAGGTATATTCGATATCAGTTCACTTGCTTTCAATCTTCTTGCAACCTTTTTGGCCGAAATCGGACGTTCATGCACGTTAACAAATTGCTGGGCTACAGTCATAGCTGGCAGATTGCGCTCCCTAAAAACTGTCAACACCATGTACCTGTCTTTATTTTTATTTATAGCTCTCGAATGACCCAAACCTGATCTTCTGGTATATTCTAGGGTCTCTCTAAACCGTTTTATGGTATCATGGACTGTGCTTCTCATATTCATTACATTTGCAATGTAACTACACTGCATCCGTCACCGTTTAGGACTACACCTCGACCCACATTTTTTAAGGTGAAATGTGACAACCTATTTACATTTTCAACATGAAAAAATAAGGAAATAATGATAAACCACAACATGGTTAAGACCAATGTTCTGTATCTGTTATTTGTAGACATAATTGGAATATTCGGTTGCAGTGAGTTGTTTATAAAAAAGGCATTCAACAAAACCTACACGCCTCCAAGACAACAAATGGCTATCGTAATATTTTATGAAAAGCAAATACATTGCAATGTACAAGCAAATATAAGACTGTGTTTTTTGTCCCTGAATGTATTATCTATTTAAATATACAACTTTCTTTTTTAATATATTTAATGCAAAGCATATATTTATTAAGAAAATTTAACATCTAAATTTATTTTAATATAATAACCGAGAGATTCCAGATGAGGTAACTTAACAGTACAGAATCTAAAGGACAAAATCCCCTAGCGATATGTTGAACAGCAAACGAGACAATTTAAACATTCTAGAAGCATATAGACTATCTTTTATCTATTTCAAATGGGTGGGCTTGGTCAAACAATGAGGGGTCTCTCAGACTGGTCTTGGGATAATTTCAAACCATCATCATAGTTCTGAAAGTTTTAAGCGTATCTCTTTGTTGAAAAATCGCCGTTGATATATCTATGTATTTCCCAACAGGTTTTTCGAAAGTCTCCGGCAATTTGTGCTATCATTAGAAGTCAGTCTTCAGATTTTCCATTAAACTCTTGTAACCATATTACGAGTTTGAAACGGATCAAAAGCTCAATCCAGTAATGATTATTAAAGCTGGAAACCGACGTAGTAGGGTCCATAACGTTTTTAAATGCGTGTTTTAGAGGCAAACTGCAATTGAAAATTTATTTATAATGTAGTTGATAAACACCCCCCCCCCCCCTTCAAAGTAAAGCTGTTTCGGATGGGCTTTCTGAACCTGTCTGCGAAACTAAAGATGAATGAAAATTTTGCACACAAATTATAAGAATGGTACTTAAAGTCAGGCAATAGGTTTAAATGTACATCCTGTTTCTTAATACGGAGTTTTAAAAATGTAAGAGCTAACTGTAGTTCTCAGTAGTTTTATACAGAATCTACACTCAATTCTGGCACTGGTTTATTACTAGAGCACTGTGTTTGGAGGCTGAAGTTCCAAGCAATCAACAATAGTGTTACTGTGCATGAAGTATTGCTTGGCGGCAACCCACCCCACTTACTCAGCGCTCATGCAAGTAGTAGAGGGAGGCGCCTTTACTGTAGCTTGAGTCGGTCCTGGAGGTGTGGTGATAACCATACTTGCATCCTAAACCTAAGATCGCGGGTTCAATTCCGGCCAGAATCGATGGAGTTTTTCGGGCGTAAAAATCCGAAGTATGGCTTCCTTCGAAAGGAAGTAAAGCCGTGGGTCCCATGTCATAGATTTACGGCATGTAAAAGAATTTCAAGCAAAATTTATGGGTCATTTTTACGCCCTGAATTGAATGGGAAGCTGATAACCTGAGATGTTAAATAAACCGAATTGAATCAACTGTAGCTTGAACTCCTCAAGCTCTCACTTCATAACGAAGGTTCTATTATTGAAGAATACTCAACTTGTATCTAAAGTGACCAAAGACATAGTTCACTTATCACAGATAAAACAAAACTTGCACTCACCCATCGGCATACTTTCATGCTAGATGTTGTATGTGTCCACCAGTTTGTTCCTGAAAAAGTAACAGCTTTCTTCAACAATGTGCACAACAACAGTGAGTTCATGTTCTTGAATACCCGCCACAGTGTGTGCGATGGGGTTCTTCAACTCTTCAGTTGTAGGTTTGCTTAGGAATACTCTCTCATCCAAAGAGCCACACAATCATCCGGCGACCTTGCAGGTCAAATTATAGAAAAGTGTCTATTGATAACAAGATCCCAAAAGTATTGTCTAAAATTCTTTTTAATGGGTTAAAGAGGTGAAGAGCTGCACCATCCTGCATGAAGCATATTCAAATAACTTTAACCATTTATTGCATCAGTTGTTGTCTCACCAAAGTATGTCCTATTATAAAGTGACTGGTGAAACCATACCAAACAGTAATTTTTTAAACTGTGAAGTTCTAGTTTAATGTCTGAACCATAGTCATTGATAGGCCAAATCCAACAGTTATGAATATTTACGTCACCGTTGAAATGTGATTCGTCAGACCATAAACATTATCAAGCCAATGTGGACACACCTGAATTTGAGCTATCGTCTGCATAGAGATATTTCGTTGAATTTGTCCCCTTTGAGTACGAAACAAATTTGCATTTTTAGGCTTACAGTTTAAGCTGCCTCTTCAGCATTCTCCAAACTGTTTGTTGCTCATCTTCAGACACCTTGCCACTTGGACTAAGTTACCCAGGCATTCACTTTAAATCTGAGGGAAAGCCTCTGAAAAAAAAAAAAACTCAGGAAACTGACCGGGCCTTCGCATAGGAAGTACAAATGCAAACATTAGACCAGGAGTAAAGAAGCATTGCAAATTATGACTGAAATGCGCATTTATCCATTTTCCCTAATGCTCTTAACTGAGGAATTAAATCAGTACGAAATGAGAATGCTGCCTGGCACTCAGCAAAAATTTCATGATGGAAATTTTATTGTTTATTGTGATATATTGTGATTTATTCATCCTCGGCCTGTATTTAATTAAAAATGAAAAGTGTTTGTGTGGTGTTATAAATGATACCATAATTATTGAATCGAATCATTGAAAACCCAATGAAAGAACTAGTAAGACTCTCGTCATAAACGTGCCTTTTCTTATGACCTGGACTACACTCTGCAAATAATAAATCTCATTCTGCAAATAATAAAGCTTATCGATTCTTCCTTGGGGATATCAGAAGAAAAAGAGTTTTCATCGTTGCCATCTGGCACTGTGAATCTGAAACTAAGGAATCACTCAGGAAATTGAGGAAAATTCATAACGATTTTCTACTGTATGTAGCAGAAAGGGCATTAATAACATAGGCGCACAATGAACATTTTTTTTTTTTTGAAAACTTTAACTCTGTGTATTTTGTGTGCTGAAATTATTGAAACTGGTATTAAAATATACTATCACATAGACATTTTGTACAAATTTATTTACATATGGTAATATAATACTATAACGCTGGGCATGTTTTTTCATCAACAGGCAAGGCCACGTAGATTCAAAGATCGCGGGTTCAGTGCTGGCCAGGGTGAATGGATTTTTTCAGGCATAAAAATCCTAAGTATGGCCTCCTTCGAAAGGGAAGTAAAGCCTTGTGCTCCTTATCTTAGATTTACGGCACATTAAAGAACCTCAAGTCTGAAAGAAGAGGCCTCTGAGCAAAATTTGTCGGTCGTTTCACGTTCTGAATTGAATGGGACGCTGATGACTTGAGATGTTAAATAGCGTTCGTAAATAATTCAAACACTACTAATACTATCAATATTTTATCTGTGAATGGGACAACAGCAAGAAGTCAACACTGGGAAAAAAACACTGACCACTAAGAGCGTTTCTTAAATAAGAGTATCGAAGTCTTGTTGATCCAAGAGAGTGCTTCTTCCACCTGTTCCATGTTACTAGTTATTATGAATTAATATGTTAAAACTTTATCGGAACATGCAAACTGATACAAGTACATCTACAAAAGGTTTCCTCAACTATCAAGAGTCAAATCAAAGAAATCATATTTGTATATCCAGACGTAAGCAAACTCGTATTTTATTTGTTTGGTATTTAAGATCGTTCTTTAGCATCTCTGGTCATTATCATTCCATTCAATTCAGGGCGTGAAAAGGCCGAATATTTTTCTCAGAGGACTCTTTTTTCAGGCTTGAGGATCTTTTATGTGTCAAAAAATTACAATTTGGAACTCAGGGCTTTGCTTCCCTTCCGAGGGATGCCATATTTAGGATTTTAAGGGAAGTATGAAAGGCCTATCCTTGTAATGTTAAATTTATGAACCTCAGTTCCCATTTTCTCAAGGACTGTTAAAGATAATGAAATGAAACTCTTACAGCATACAGAAATGATGCTATTTCAATGCACATAATTGAAATCTGCCGATCTATTTTCACTACTGTACCATGACTCTGAAGCAAATTATAAATTATTATCAATTGTTTGCCTTTTTTCTATTTTTTCCCCAACATTTTATTTTTTTACATTCTGACATTTTGTCATAGCTCTAGCATAATAATCCACATCATTACAATAATATCATGAATAAGTGGTAAAAGTTTTAAAGTGATAGCTTATACAGATCCTTAAAAAATGGGAAACATGCAAAAAAATGTATTTTTTCAATATTTGCCGCCAAAAATGTTTTACAGAAAAACTAACTTTTTGAGGGATATACCAGGTGAAACCCTCCAACAATGTAAAACAACAGAGATGATGCCATGGAAGCAAATGCTGCCAATTTATTACAACTTTTCTGTCATTCAAATCCAAGGCAACCCATAGTCTTCTAGAGCAAATAGTTCCTGAGATATAGAATTTTAACTGAACAACTGCCCGCGGAAAAAGAAAAAAGCTTCTGCAGTTTACATAATTAAATTTTTTGCTTATAAATGAGGAATATTAATGAAAATCATATCAAAGTATACAGAATATTTCAAATATTAAAATGATACAAAACAAAAATAGGATTTGACCCCCCCCCCTCTTTTCCCTTTAATACTTTCCTTAATGCCCTAAAAAGCTCAAGGACCCTGGCTGGATATTTGTGGAAGAATTCGAATATACTATGACGGAAATTAAAAGAGATGCTTGAATTTCCTTCTAAGCGTGAGAACAAAGTTTTTAGAAAACAATAACGACCCTGTTTATGTGAACATAGTTGGAATATGATGGAGAAATTCAAGGGCTTAAAACTGTCCTTTCTTCTTGAACGTTTTCCCGATAATCCTGGTGCAGTGAACTTTTCCATCAGGGCATTAAGGATAAGAAATAAAATATCAAGGTTGATGAAAGATTAACATGATTGGAGATATCTGCTAGATGCTACGACATTAAATTCCCGAAGCTTCACATACATTGCAAGAAACTTGAATTTTCCAATATCTTAATTGTTTAGTAAAAAATCTCCAATTGTTAGACAAAAAAAATTTATATACATTCTATAAAATAATAATTCAATAACACTGAACTCTAATGGCTAAAAATGCCAATATATATTGTGGAAAATATCATTTGGCTGAAGATAACTGAACAGCATTTCGAATTCCTCACAAAAAATACTATAAATTCACTATAACATTTTTAAAAAATTGTTATAAATCTAACTTTTGTATAGCTGTGTAATTGCACTGCTGAAACTCTTAAAAAGTTATTAAAATTTTAAAGTTTTATCTTATTTGAAGCAGACTGTATAAAATAAGATGGGATGATGCTGTCATTTTGTCAAATATTTTATTGGATAGTGCTTCCAGAATGTGCAGTGGACCGTAAAATTTTGGAAGATTTAATCTGAATTTCGCCTGTTATGTGGGGAAGTTAACCCTTTCGCTCCCATAATGACATCGTAATGGTGGAATTTCGCGGCAGCTTTTGAATTTCCATTATTATCACTATACATTCCATCAAGTGTCAAGCGATGGACCACAAATGTTGGTATCGAGAAATTCTAACACCTCAAATCTATGGCTTCATACTAGATCCGCTGCGGTCAATGTTTCTGGTGGTTTGAATTTCCAATGGTGGTGTTGGAATTTATTTTAACTACCGCAAACATTTTAGTAATGTTCGTAATCCGGAGGATTGCTCCAGAACGACCTGGGCGTATTCCTATGTTCCAGAACATTCCATAACTTCTCTTAGTCTGTGCAACGAGAATTCCAGGTGAATTCTTCGGCATTTCTAAGCTTTATCCAGAGTACAATAAGGTCTCACCAAACATAATTAAAATGTTTACTAAAGAACAATGGTAAATGATTTTACGAAAATAAGCAAAAAAGGTTAGACCCTGCTTAAATGTTTAAGCACGGAAAAAATACGTGTTTATATACTATATAGCATAGCCAGGCTACCCACACAAGAAACAAAATATTTTCTTTGATTCTCATATTAAAACATGTAGCAAAACATCTATCTCTGAATCTCAAAAATAATCTCATTCAAGTGTTTTTTTTAATGGTGTTTAACGCCCGTTTTTACTACTGTGGCACCACAGGCGGAAGTGTTTGTTATGCCTCTTTGATTATTGTAATGTTTTGTATTCTAATCTGAATACCGGACAGATTGTTCGTAATGACTATGTTCATTTCTCTTTAACGTCCGTAAATTGGATCATTTGATTCCCCTATGCAATTAAGTGTCATAGTTACCTCTTAAAGAGGACTTTCCATTCCCATACACTCCTGTTCAATATGCTTCATATCTACATCCTCAGGCGCCTCTCGCTTGTTGGTCTGGTGGTATAGAGGTAACCATACTTGCTTTTTAAACCCAAGATCGCAGGTTCAAACCAGGCCACGATCGATGGATTTTTTCCGGCGTTAAAATCCGAAAATCCTTCCTTCGGAAGGGAAGTAAAGCCGTGGGGCCCGTGTCGTACATTTACGGCACGATAAAGAACCTCAAGCCTGAAAGAAGAGACCTCTGAGCAACACTTGTCGGTCTTTTCACGCCCTGAATAGAATGGGACGCTGATGACCTGAGATGTTAAAGAGCGTCCTTAAATAAACAAATAACAAAAAATGACCAAAGTTTCGACAGTGGCGACTGGTTCATAGAAGTGCATCGGCAATTATGCCATTCTTACAGAATGCAACATCGTTGGACAAGGTTGTCCTATCACTATTGATGAAATGTACAGGGTTCTGCCTCCTGGGGCTGAAATTAGACACTGGGCCATTGGAAACATATTGTCAGACCAATTTCATAATTGAAGTTTGTAAAAATGGCGAAGAATTTTAGCCCGATTTTTTAAAATGTAATAATGGGGTTGATGAGTATCACTTACTAAACGCTTTGTTACTTTGTTAAAAGCTGGATACATAATTTAATACAAGGATACAAAATGTTTTAAAAACATCTGCGGGGTGAAAGTACTATCAAATAGCCAATGACACCCACACTGCAGGAAAGGTTTATCGGGACTGTATCCCGAGATTGTTGGGGGATTTTGTCGACGAACTACGTGCCTTCATAACCACAGTGAATGCAGAGAGGTACCGTGAGGTCTTAACGCAACTTCGAGGCAAATGTCCAGTTCGCAAAGTTCTGAGCCTAATGTTTGTCCTCATTGGGTTCAAAGACTTAAGATTTGTTCAGAAATGTCAAATGAAAGACTTTTTGCTACCTCTCTTACTTACAAGATATTTCCCCCTTGATTTAAACGTTTATTTCAAACTCAAGGTGCATGAGCTATTTGAAAGTGATGGGGATATGAACTCTGGCTGCAAGAAGTACGACATGGTACATCAGGATATCGAACAACATGTATCACGCCACCGGAAATGTTTGTACAAAGAAGCCGACTATGTGACAAATATAAGTTGAGTGGGAATAAACATTTTAATATATTTTTGTCGTCGTAAGAAAGCTTATTTTTGGATGACATTCGCATTATCCAATACCTTTCTCAAAAAAATAGATACATTTCTTGGTACTGTGGCTAAGTGCTGCATCGGTTAATACCTTCTGTTAAGCGTTATATTTTCATATCTGGCTGTTGAACTGACTTTATTCGGCGACATTTTAATTTGCCAGCCCATGCGCGCACCGAATTTGGTGCCTTTTAAACTGAAGCATGCCCAGGTTTTCCCTCTGTTCTACTCATGAAAGTCCGTCATTGTTTGTTCTGTGTAGTGGACAAAATTCGTCCCATAGGACTGGCGTCCCATGTACTTGACTCTTATACAAATATTTTTCATAGGGCAGCTCTGAAAGGTCTTCTATGTCTACCTTTGGTAGTTCGCTCACAACCTCTGCTCCAGAGAGAAACCCACCTCTATGGCCTTTTACGCCCTTTAGCTTATTTTCTGGTCGGCTTTGATTAAAGGGATCGTGCCCACATCGGTTCTAAAAGCTAATACACATAGAAAAAAAGTAACCCCCTCAAAAAATAGTTTTAAAAAAGCGTTACAGTCTGAATTTCTCTGACTTTTCACGAAGTTTGTTAAATAATTTAGATTCTTTAAACGTATTATAAACTTAAGAGTACTTAAGACAACTTGATCATAAAAAAGATTTCCTCGTATCACAGTGTTTGTTTTTGTTTAAGAGTATTAAAGGGAAGAGGGAGTCAAAAATTCTATTTTATTTCGGTACCATTTTAACAAATGAAATTTTCGTTTATTTTGATATGATTTTCATTAAGTTATAAGTTTTTTGTAATAAAAAAAATTTAATTATGTCACTGCAGAAGCTTTTCTTCAACGTTATTTTATTCATTTATTATTTCGCGAGCACTTGTTATGTTAAAATTCTATATTTCAGGAACTATTTTCTCTAGAAGGCTGTGGTTTGTCTTCAATGATAAAAAAAAGTTGTATTTGTAAACTGGCAGCATTTGTTACTATAGCATCATCCTTTGTTGTTTTACAATGTTGGAGGGTTTTAGCTGGTGTTTCCCTCAAAAAGTTAGTTAAAATATTTTTTGGCTGAAACTATTGAAAAGCTACTTTCTCTCTCCTCCTCCTGCTTCTTCTTCTTCTTCTTCTTCTTCTTCTTCTTCTTCTTCTTCTTCTTCTTCTTCTACTTCTTTCATAAGTCTTCCACTTCTTTAGGATCTGTATAAAACATCACTTTGAAACCATCGAAGTCGTTACGTTGGGAAAAGTATTGCAGAATGTAGAATTTGGAGAAACGCATGCAAGCGCATCTTTGGATATGGTAGGAGATTTGCAGCATAGATGGTTTCAGTCTCTTGGCGTACCAGCTGCGCTTTGTCACGTCGAATAAGGGAGATTGTTTTCTTGAAAATTCTTCGTAACGATTTCATTGCTGACATCATTGATCGCTCCTTTTACATTTGTTTCTTCAGGAATTTTGAGATCTCATGCATGAATGCTTGAGAAGGCTTCCTACTTTAATTTTTAAACCAATTTCAGAACGTGGTACACATCTTTAAGCAAATTCATCTGACATGTTTTAAATGAACATTTTGGTTAGTTTTTACGAACGAGGAACACACACTGTTCAGTCGAGTTCATTGTCAATCACACAACAATCGAGTCCAGCTACCGAAATGCGGTGATGCGGAACATAGACAAATGAACATTCATTATACCGTGGAGACTTCCATGAAATTTTGCATCGTTGAAGGTGTGTGCATGTGTGTATGTAAATTTGCAAGCCATTATCTAAATAATGTTTTATAGATAACAACTTGAGGTCTCTAGTGCGGATATTCACATTGTATTTGTATTTATAATGTACTGGCGAATGAAAGAAACATGGTTCAAATCAGAAATATCTTTAATAATATCTTAACCTTTTAACCAAATAGTACCTATTTTAATAATTTCGCATAGATCGTAATAAACAGATTATTATTGATGACTACTATAATTTTTTCATTCGTCCTTTTCCCTTTTTGATGCATTTGTATTTTATATACAGTAATACTATTAAGGAAAATGAAAATACAGTTATATAAGACAGTTATATAAGAATAAGGACTTAACAATAGTATAAATTAAATGAAAAGCCAGGACGCACATTGTCAGATGTTTGGGATAACAGAGAATTCGTCACAGACGCGCAAAGTGAAGAAGGATACGCAGCTATCCGAATTAAGCGCATTGTGTGTGCATATCAGCTTTCTGTTTCAGTTTTATTGCACCTGTTTTGTTACATTTGTCATTTCCCAATCATGTTCATATCTCTTATTATATAACTCTTGAAAGAATGTACACATCTTTAAATCCTTGAATAATAATTTCTATTTACCATCATGGCAACATCTTAAATAATCAGAACTAGGTATTACGCATAGCACTGAATAGAACCTAAGGCCTTTAGGTGTGAGATATGAACATGATCTTTCTTGAGTTTTGAGAAGAGGAAATAGGCACTGGGAGCTGGATCTGGGCTGTAGGGTGGATTGTTGACCTCCTTGAAGTCACATTTCTTCCCAGCTTCCTTTGCAACAGTAGGCCCCATATACTTGTTTGATTAACGAACGAAATTATGCAGTATCCAGCCTTTGAAATTCGTCTATATCCACGAAGAATGTCTAACTTACTTCACTTCATTAAAGGAACAAAATAGATTGCAAGGAATTTGAACACTAGGCTAATTAGTTTAGAGATGACATTCCTTTAAGCCCTTGTGTCCTTAGGGCGTAAACATCGTAAAAACAGGCAGAGAGGTATCTGGATAATCTCTCCCAAAACCGACGCTCACAAAGTCAAATTATATCGGCTTAACGACACAACAGGCGCACCAGAGGAGGGAAAGCCTGGTTGTCAATATCCATTAGTGACTCATTCTGTAACAGCCTTGTTTAGGCATTATGTGATACACGAATATCATGCATAATGTTCTGGGATTTATACAGCATGCCAGCAACCACGAAACAAGAAGATATCTGGAACAAAGCCCACTGTAGGCATTTCACTAGTCTATTTACTTTGTTTATTTTGTCATTGTATAATTCATACAACGTTGTACGCATTCATTTGTTTATATATGTATAATGTATATATAGTTTTTTTTTCTGGATTGTTTATTAAAAACAGAAAATTTAATCTCAAAGATAAAGTACCCCCCACTACCCATTATTTCCATTTTGTAAGCCTCAAACTTTTTGAATGGTTACTACTCTACATCGCATATTGTTCCTAAGACGTTAGGCACCTTTTCCCATCCAATGAATGGGTTCACTAGTATGATCATTGTTGTAGGCGAAATAGTGGATATGGGGCTCCAAGGAATGGACAGTTTATGGAAAACCTGGCAAAATTTCAGCTCACCGTGCCCAAATTTACCATATTAAAAAGAATCTATTCACTTTTTTTAAAGAAGCATATGTGTCTATCTTCAAAGTTTAAATTACAAATATTAGTGATTTAATATGCTTAATATAAGGTTTATTATTATTATTATTATTATTGTTGTTGTTATTGTTGTATATTAGTTTTTGGTACTAGCAGTACAATTGTTGCCTGTTAATAAGAGGGAAGCACTTCCAGTAACACTACAATCAAAATTAGCACCATAAATGTTTGTCCAGTTACAAGTATGTTTTACGTTATAGTTTTCAGAAATTGTTGACGAAGTCTTCTTGAGTTCTTGATTGACGCCATAATAATGGAAGCTTCCTAACAATGCTCAAGTTACAGCTGATAATAACAACAAACATCCTTTTCATGAAATAAATCAAAAGAACTCCTGAGCAATAAAATAATTTATCTCTATCTCCTTTTAATTTTCTCGGTGGTATTTCTGATGGTCTGTAGCCATTTCATGTATTCACTTTTGGAAAGCGGATCATGATTAAAAAAATATGGTTTCATCTCGGTGCTGATTACTTGCCAAAAAAAAAAAAAAAAAAAAAAAAACGTACACCTTCCTTGCGTTGACTTCATCATGTGAATTATTCGAAAGACGATTGATACTGAAAGTTAAATTTTGCTAAACTTTTTGAGATTTAGGGACAAATTTATCAACTTGAATGGGAGACTTATGCTTCGTTCTTGAAAAAACTACGCGCCGCCGTAAGGGAAAAGAAACTAGGAATGCTGAATGATTGTGTTTGTGCTTCAATTGCTACTAAGGCTAGTGAAGTGCTGTGGCAACCAAATATCCAAACTCTCACCCTACAGTCCAGATCTAGCGCTGATGATTATTACCTTATCTCTGTACTGAAGATAAGATTCTCGGTGAAAGAAATATAATAATGATAAGTGTTATAATGCAGTAGCTTGTGGATATAAATCCTGACTACACATTCATACATGAGAAATTTGTTGGGCATTATAGATACTAAAAATAGCATAGTTAATTAATGGTTATCACTTCAAAAAGTATTTCTTTGAGGATTACCAGCGTCATTGTAGACTGCTACAAGAGTATGCAATGTCTTAGTTGCAGAATTATAAAGTTAGAGAGCTTATCTGTGTGCAAGACGGTGCATCAGGTCATGTTCATAAAGACATGAAATACCGGCGCTTGAGCAGCATATCATAAGCGGGCATTTTTCTATTTCAAGTTTTTTTTTTTCTATATCGCGATTTATTTAGGAAATTCCTGATATTCCGTAATATTTTCTTCTGAACGAAACCTATAATTTTACTTTTAAATAAATATAATTTATATTGTGTTTCTATTTATCTAGAAACTTAATTTTAAACAAAGTCTCGAAAATATAAATGTTGATTTTTATAAAAAATAAAGAGTAGTTAATAAGAGGGTAGGTGCATAAGTTTCCGACCTCGCCTATAAGAATTATCGCCTTCACAAAACCTTTCTCTGGTGTCATAACCTATTTTTAAGTAAAGAATTGCAAATGTAACTTACGCTGATGACCTGAGATGTTAAAGAGCGTCCATAAATAAATCAATAAATCAGATGTAACTTCCGCTCCGTTGTGTTCAGTTGTTCAGATATAGTTGCATAAAGAAGGCTCTGTGTAGAAGATTGTAAATTGTTCAAAATGGAGTATCGGACTGTTATTAAACTCTTCACAAAAGAAGCACTCACCCCAAATGAAATTAAACAGTGGTATATATGGGGAAGAATCTACATCATATTCTAACGTAAAAGAATGGGCCGATTTTTTTCGAATGGGACGATAAAGCATTGAAGATGAAGAGTGTGCATGCCGGCCCTTGCAGGTGCTCACTCCTGAAAACACCGCTCTTGTGGAAGGAGAAATTATTAAAGACAGTTACAGAATAGCAGCAAGGTTGGGCCTTTCTAAAACAACAGTCCTTCGAATTACTCATGAAATTTGAACATGAATAAGGTAAGTGCAAGATGGGTGCGTAGGCTTCTTTCACGAGTCATCTGTTGTCAGGCATTTTTGGAGCTCTGCCTGGCAACGAGAGAGAAGTTCTGCAAACTATTGTTACAGGAGATAAAACTATGGCGCTCTACTATGATCCCTTGTCCAAAAGAGAATCAATGGAGTGGCAGACGTAAACCTGGCGAAGCACCGCCTCTAAAGGCCAAGGTCACGCAGTCAACCAAGAAGATCATAGCCATAACTTTTGGGACTGTGAAGGAATACTCTTCATTATCTTCAAGGAGAGGAACGCCACAGTAAATGGGGCCTATTGTTGCAAAGGAAGCTGTGAAGAAGTGTGACTTCAAGGAGGTCAACCATCCACCCTACAGCCCAGATCTAGCTCCCAGTGACTATTACAACTTCTCAAAACTCAAGAAAGACCTTTAGGTGTGACGAAGAAGTGATGGATGCTGTTTCTGCCCATTCAGGCAAGACTTCTGACTATTTGGGGGGGGTATTAAAATGTTAGTTAAAAAATGCGAGAAGTGCATTGAAATAAATGGTAACTATATTAAAAAGTGAAATATAGTTTTTGTCTTTATCAAAATGTTTAGGCCGGAAACTTATGGATCTACCCTCGTAACATTTCAGTCAAGTATAGTGATTATCGACTTGAGGATGAACAACTGCTACTAGGGTTCCATGATAAACTGAACAATCACAAATGAAGTACCCTTATAAGATCTTGAGGCATCCAACTAACATCTAGCCTGTACCGCAAATCTCAAGCACTGCTGGAAGTCTGGTGATGGAGTTTCTAACTGCCCTGCCTTGTTAGAAAGTTTAAATTACGAGTTAAACTCCAATAGAGGGTCAACTGCCGAAGTAAAAGTTTCTGGACATACGCAGGTCTGTTATGAACTAATCCGGGAGATGTTAAAGAAGAGTTTTGAGTTGATGACCGGACTGTTTACACTTGTAGAACAATGTGCGAGATGAAATAACCGCTTAACAAGTATACTCGTTTTGGCAGCAATTCGGTTAGCCTTGAGAGAGGATATCGCATTTCTGGGAACAGTTGAAAATTTGCATTAACAAGTGTTTTCCTGGCATAACAGGGCGGCATCATTGTGTAACAACTTTATTAAGCAGCAAGTGTTTCCAGCGGAATGTTCCTAGCTAGCTCTTTTATTCTGTGCGGCAGGAATGAAGGCACACCATTATCTTTTTCTAGATAAATGATTACAGCAAAAATGGAGGATGCGATTCGTTGATCGCGTATATAGTCTTTAATAATCAGAACCTAAATTTTGATGATGTAAACATGAACAATTATTAATAAAAGACCTGAAAAGATTTTTAATGTTTACTGACCTAAATTTTTGAAAAATGATCTCTAAAATCACCTACATTATTTAAAAATCCTATAGGCATAGTTTCTGACACTACAGGGCTCTGTTCCATAAAAGTATGGTCTAATACTACTAGTGTATTAGTACAGTCCTTGTAAAGTATGGTCTTGTAGCTTTCTGTTCTACGAAAGAAGTACAACACTGGTAAAGTATTAGTAAAAAGTCACAAGTGACGTCATACAAGAGCAAGATGGAGGGCAAGCTGTTTGCCATACGTCGCCATATCTTGATTTATGCTGTGTCCACTCCTTAGAGATACAGAACAAATTATTGTCATTCCTGCTAAATGAGACTGGTATTTTTTCATTTATAAAGACCACATGTTCTTCAGTTTCATTGTTAATGTCTTAGTGCATGGTCAGAATTCAGTTTCACCGCCTGGAAATAATTGCTTTAGTATACATTACCAAGGTGCCGCACTAGGTGAACACAGTTTCTGGTGGGAGTGAGAAACACTTAAGGAGCGGCAGCCTTGACAAAAACGTTCTTCTTTGATATAAGGGCATCATTAACAACCATTTTCTAGTCCAAGGTTTGTGGATTACAGAATAAGATAAGATCATCTGTAAGTCCACATATAAATTGCTGAAAAGGGGAGGAGGTTATCATGATGGTGGGGCAATTTAAGATATAACTATTTTTGGGATTCCTTCCCACATTTCCAGACTTAGGACTGGCAGATTTATTGCAAAATCTGATGTGGTTAAAATTGCTTACTTTTATTGCATGTTATTTGCCCCATATGTTTTTATCCACTTGGTTTGTCTCTTTATCTGTTATGTGCCTCATATACAAAATCCATTTGGGTTCTACCTATTGGTGCACGCTTTTCTTGACAGGATAAATGATATGCCTATCTAACAAACTCTAGGCGGGTTAAAGCCTATTCATATATATATTAGGATATGGATGATAAGTGAGAATTATATAGTAAATGGGAACTCTCTCATGTAGTAGTGATGTGTTCTATGAAATTCCGCTGTGGTGCCTCAGTTAAACATTACTCAAAAATAATAAAAAATTCTATGAAATCTGTGCAATCCACCTATACTTTAACGGAAATTGGGAAGTTTTATCAATGTAGTGAGTTGCAGCTAAGTCGGTTGCGAAACACTTGTCTACTTCTTCAGGCGAAAAGTACAAGAGGACAAATAAAAGTCGCAGCCTGTTTCACTCTCGTTGATATTGTGTGGTTAAACTTACCTGCTACAATTTGCGGTACCCAAATGAAATCTGCAGCCAAACTGTGTAAAAATCATCATGCACAGCTTTCTCAAAATCAACGACAGCAATCTCAGGGTTGAACCTGTAAGATGACGTTTGACATTTGCTATTAAAATCTCAATTACAGTTGTGTGCGTTGCTTGAAGATTGTCGGGCAGTGTCCATTTTCAACATTTTAAGTACTGGAAAGTATCATCAATGTGTATGTTGATACAGTTTCACATGAACTGTGACATCAGTATTGCAATATCTGCATGTTTGTTGCACATACCGCGAGAGATTTTAACTGGAAGCCGTAAAATCCATCTTCTCCAAGAAGTCAATGGCGGCTTCAAGAGAATTTGCTTATTTTACTATTGTAGATATTTCGCCGGACGCAAGGCATGTCTTCTAGGGCATATGGATCTTCTTTGATGGTCGCTGTGATAATCTTCCTCGGCTTTCCATTTTGCGTTCATACTAAGAATTTTCTTGTTTGTTATGACAACTGAAAGTTGATGATTTATGTCACTTAGAGTTTCACTCTCTAAATGAACAATTTTGCGTTGCTTGATTTCACTGAACAAACCCAAAAACACTTAACACGTTTTACAATTTGTTTAAAAACCATACGTGTCAATAACAATAAACTTGCTTCTTTCCGAAATCGCTTTCCTAAGTTCTAACTTGTTTATTAAAATAAAGACACGTCCCGTGCTATCCCACTAGACGGATGTGTATCTGCTAAACTGTAATAAACAACTGCTCGTCACTGCAATAGTTTGTTTACCCTCTATCCCTTGCCTCTCTCGCGCTAGTTGCAACTTCCTTGATTATGTTCACTCCGGAATGTATGTGACCCAAGACGAGGTCAAAGATAATATACCTGTTTCAGTCCGCGATTTCCACACGTTCTTCTAGACAGTCATTCCGGATCTTTTTATGTCGGGGATCTACCTTGAAGATTATTAAACTTCACAGGATTCACAGGTTAAATTAGTACACTTGAATTAAAAAGTAAATATGTTGTTGAAAAAATCTAACCTATTCTAACTAGCACTTGCTGAAACATTATTACATCATTTTGTGCTCATCTGTCTAATGTGACGGTTGAACCTGCAGTTTCTGCATAAGCTGTACGTGTTGGAGAGCTAATGTCCTCGATTTAAGCCACATATCCATCGTTATGAGCTTAACACTGAAATTCACTCATTATCGAACCAAGGCTGTGTAAACTGTGCATCAATAATGGGGTTAATGTATTTAGTTTTCAAATGAAGCTAAAATTTAGTTCTGAATATGAATCTATTGATTTTGGCTATAAATTCGATTAGAAATAATTTCAGAATTATTATTATTATTATTATTATTATTATTATTATTATTATTATTATTATTATTATTTGAATGCATATATTTCCGTTCCAGATAGCAGGTATAAAGAGCGTGCAATGTGCACACTGCTTGTGAATTATGGGGGTCTTACTGTACTTATTATTGAATCAAGGCGATTATTAAAAATTATATTAGATTTTGACGTGTAATGAGTTAAAAGAAAGGGTTAAATAGAAATGGGGCTATAAGGCATTTGTATTGAATTTCCATACTGCAGTTCATTTTTGCGGCCCTCCCCTAGTCCCATCGGGGAACTTGCGATCCACCAAAAGCCCCCTCAGGTTCCACTAGTAGGTGGATTCTCTATGTCTGCTCTTTACATAACAAGGTATAAAAATGAAAAAGAAAAAGCAAATTTTCTTGAGAGTAGATTACATTGTAGCAGCAAGGGTAGTTGTGTTCATTGTAGGCCACCCGTGAACGATTGAGATATGTAATTATTTTCCATTTTCTTCTAAAGGAATACGATAGAAACCGACTTACCTTAATCAAAGCATAATGCACATCCTGTTGTAAATTCTTGCTTATGGCATGAGAACCATGTAAAGGTCTTTACGTTCTCTTTCGACTGAAAATGCGGGTTTTATTTGTGTGTTTTGTATGCTGCGCTTGCCTCCTGTCGTTAAACGTGTGGGGTATGACAATGACTAAGCAAAACAGAGTCATCAGCGCTCGAGAGAGAGAGGAGGTCATGAGAGCAGTTTCATCGAGTTCTACGGTGCTTTATGACAGGTGTTCAGAAACCGTAATTAATTTGTTCTTCACCAACAGAACCTTCAACTTTAAACACAGAATCATTTACTTTGTTTGGAAAACAGATGAGTGTGTGTATGTACCAGGAATAGTCAGAAAGCTTCCAGATAATAGTAATTAGAAACTTGCACCACACTTTTTAGAGTATTCCACCTTAAGCTCTTTACGCATGGCCATCCTTTGGAAGCACTAGCAACACATACTTGGATCTTCTGCTGTTAAAAATTGCTGCCCGGTAGTCAGCTTTTCACCAAAGGGAATAGAAAAACGTCACAGAATGCCAAGTTAGAGCTGTAAGAAGGATGACTGGCAAATTCATAGGAATATTCTCTAGGAATTTAAGTGTGTCTTGGCACTCCTAATGTCTGTAAACCCCGGTACTCAACCATTTTTCACACACCTTTTTGGAAAACCTTTGAGAGACAAAACTGTTGTACTCTGCAGTAATTGTCCTCCGATATTCAAAGTGAATTGTCAAATTCGCGCTAATGGAGAAGAACTTCACCACCATTTTCTTCTCCGCATTCCTTGCTCTTTGGACTTCCATTTGGGGTGTATCGTCTGGGAAGAAAATCACTTGACAATTTGTTTCCGGAACTAATTGATAGATTAATGTTTCATCACCTATTATGATTTCAGAAAAACGCAAGAGTTCCTGTTATTTAGCTGCACATTTAGCTCTTCACTGAGCTTGTGGGGCACTCAGCGAAAAGAAATGTTCCTCCCATGTAACCATTTTGAATAAAGTAATAATTAATTAATCCCTATAAATTCTTTACAGTAGCTCGGGAATTCTTTTGCAGCATCACAGCAGCAACATTTTCTCACTGCCTTCGAACATCTTTCGCTTCTCTGTTTGCTTTTAAACAATGGTCGGTCCCCCTTAAATTCCGCGAACCGAGGTTCACAAAGTCAATGCAAATCTCTCAAGAAATTGTGGCTGGTCTAAACTAGTGTTCCTTTGAACCCTAATTGTTGAGGAGGCATGAACAGCAGCTGGCGGAAGTTGTGTTGATATGCAGATAAAAGTATGGGCAGCCATATTAAATTTCCACATACTGTTATAAACCATATACTCCGGACAGGAAACTTTTTGAGTGATATTCGTAACTTGATGTTACCGGAAAAATGGAAACTGGTTTCAGAAAGTGAATTGAGATATTGGCCCGCAGAGGACGCGCTCATGAGATTTCCACCTTGTGTCTAAAAGAAAATTTGACAACGGCGCTGAAAATTTACAGCATAGAGGAAAATTTGTCAGGAAGTGAGGCGTTCTCAAATTAAGGCCAACCCTCCTGGGAGTAAAATCTGCTAATATGGGAAAAGATAATTGAGTTTTCTAGCTTTATGCTATTATCGCCATATGAGCAAAGTTTATAACTCTTGCTACAACACGATGTGAAGAAAATGTGTTCCTTGATTACATACCATTTGCATGTATTGCCCAGTCTATGAAAAAAGTATATTTAATAATAATAATAACAATAATAATGTTTTAATTGTCTAATTAGTATAAATTAGTATAAATAGTACTAGTATACTAGTATAAATTAAACTTGTCGATGTTTTGTTCTCCTTTTTGTATATTAATTACAACATTGGCCTGTTTTGGATACTTGATTAAGAGGTTACTGCTGTTTCTTAAGTTCTTTGATTTTTTACGATACATTTTTAAAATGCCAATCTTATTTGTAAGTACTTCTTTACTTCTTTACTAAGGCGAAAGCAGCACAACATGTAAGCCTTATCCAAGAAAAGCGTGTCGCTGAATTATACAGATAACCAGAGCCCGGAAGTTAGGCAAAATGCATTTTTTATATCTAGGTGGATATATTTATGTGTCAGATAGAAGTGAATATGTTTCCATACATTTGCAATCCCTAAGCTCAGTTTTTATTTGGCTTTATTTTTTTTGGGGGGGGGGTCTATTTTGACTTTTCTTGCTTATGTTAAGATTTAAAACTTTTTTCCTACTGTTTTGGATGATTATGGATTTTTCTGCGCAGATTTGCGCATTTTACAAGCGCATATACAATTTCAATATATTGAAGTGGAAAAAGTTATAAAAATTAAATGACATGTTCACCTTACAAAAATATATATTCAATTTTTGTTATATATTTATTTCTTTTTAATCTGTCAAAAACTTTCTCCTTAACCCATTCATTTAAAACTCTTTAAATGGCAGAGCCTTCATTAGTGAAAGGAATGCATATTTACCTCGAGCAGGAAACAGGGAAGATGGAAGTAGTTTTGAATAGTCCTGGCGAATGACATATCGATCCGCGCGAGACAGTTCTAGGAAATTTGTGCTGGGGAGTAACTTTTCAGATGCATAAATGTAACAAACAATTGCAAGAGAGAAATATGAGAACGGTATAGCTGTGCAATAAGCCGTCCCGTACGGAAGTAAGAGAGGTACTAACCTGATTCTCACATAAACAGAAAATGAACTCGACCAAACATCTTTTGCTCATTCGCCAGGACTATTCAAAACTACTTTTCCTTATTTTGATCAACATTTTCATGGTATCCTGAAAGGTGGATGTTCTGTTGTAACTGGTTTGATTCTTTCCCGAAATAACTTGTTTTAATGTTCTCCAATCACTTCAGTGGAAGTAGAACGTTCTTTTCCCATGATGGAAAATGTTCTCTCTAACAAGCGGCTGACTGTGACAGCTGATATCTTTATTGCTTGTAACCAAGAAAAGTAAATACACTAATTAGATGATAAATAAATTATTAAGTATCTTAAATACCTATTTTCATTGCTTTCGCTTTGAATAAACATCTGTTTTAATTATACTATTGCCTACTTTCAATATGTTAAGTGCCTTTTATCTGTGTATTTTAATCAAAATAAATGTCTGACTTTCCGGGATCTGCAGACAATGAACTGAAAACCAAATCAGAACCGTTCGCAGGGTGTTGTTCTTTTAAAGTTAAACTAATATAAAAATTGTCCTTCTTTGTACGTCACATCTCTTTGAACATCACTGATCCACGCTTGCTTCCTAATGAGGGCTGCGCAGACATATTTAAGGTTAGGGTTACTATCTTCCAGCCTCATAACTTTTGTTTTGTTCAAGAATTTTCTATTTGGCGGATTGCTTTCATTTCAGCTTGGGAATGTTACCTTACCATAATTTTAACAACAAAAATGAACTTAGCATTTATTAGGATTAGATATCATCGCTAACACAGATAACATTCTAGTACAACCTCAGGAAAAAAAAAATGTCAAGACCTTGGAAAAACGTGTCACTTGCTATGACATCACCAGAACAGGCTTGAAACAGCTTAAATAATGTAGTCGATGATGATTAGGTGTCGGAATTCTTAAGCACTTAGCATCAAATTAGGTACACTTAAACTATTAGGTTTTTTTTTTTTTGAGTAGTGTTTAACGCCCGTTTTTACTACTGAGGCACCACAGGCGGTGGACACTGATGATACATGAGATGAAATGATATATTGGGAAAGGATTTTTTTTTAAGGAAGGAAGCGTTCCAGGCCTAAGTTTAGGTATCTCCCCGGCATTTGCCAGTTATGAAGACTGAGGAAAACCTGGAAAAAACCCCAGTCAGGGAGGACGGTCCTGGCGGGATTCGAACCGCAGACCTCCCGCTCACGAGTCCGTGCCTTAACGACCTCGGCCACCCGTGGCGGTAAACTATTAGGTGAATACAAAGCACGAAAGCAAGTTATGAGCAACAGCACGATAGACGGAAGGGGAGAGAGTGACCCTCCAACCTGTTGTTTCTCGTCCAGTAATAACATAAGTTTATTTGGCTTTATTCATTGGTTAGAAATTGGTTGACTGGCTGGTTTCATTGCTTAGAAAGTCTAATGTCTGCAGATGATTTTGTATATCATAATATTAATAGTTTATAAATTAGGAGTTAACCATATATCTTAAAAATATTTGTTTTTATATAAAGTATTTTACATTTTCTATAAACATTCGATTTATTGTGTTAACTTTTAAAAATGTTTGTTTTTATATAAAAGAGTTTACATTTTCTAATAAACTTTCGATGTATTATGTTAACTTTAGTACACATTTTGTCTTTAGAACAAATCTCTTCTAATAGTTCAATAAGGAAAATATGAATACAGTTTAAGGGTAACATGTGATTTTAAAACACAAGTATTACGATCTATGCTTTGCTCTTCATGTATTCGTGATTGTGGCATTTAAAAACTCCTGAGAAACGTAATCTGAAGTTTCATCGCCTAATGAGCATAAGCACTGTGGCAATTTTGTTGTTGCCTACTAATTTATTATTTTTTCTAAAGCAATATTTTTTGTAATTTTTTAATTTTTATAAAAATCACGGTGTGTCTGAATCTGTAGGTGCCCTAAAACTACCCCATGCTGTAACTAAGGGCAAGTTTGTAGAGCTTGAGAGATCAGGTCGGGTCTTGGAGAGTAATCTAACGACAAAGATTTCAGCCCCGGGCAATTGTACAACAATTTAAACGCAAATTGTAGCCGGCCGGCCACCTACGTTATGGTGAGCGAGGGAACTGGAAGTGTATGTGTTGGCGATACATATTCAGCAGCGCCAATTACTGTAATGGTGAAAATACGGTGAAGGAAATAGGGGTTGAAATCACAGTGGTTACCGGTACTGATGTGACGTGAGATACGCTACAACGAATTTCATTCCACACATGCGATGTTGCCACGCCTATTCCACGGATCATGCTTGCCCATAGCCGACTCTTATTTCTTAAAAATAACAGTGTAGCCAAGATGTTTATCCCTCATCTCACTGCACGTGTAGTTAATTTAACCTCACGTATAGAGGATGCATGAGATCCCAGGAGATTTTTTATCACCACCCCCTCCTTTGGTAAATTAAGTTACGTGGTATGTTTTCCCCCAATTTCCTGTATCATTTGGGCGCATTATCGAAATTTCTATAATAAGCGGCAGATCTTTTAATATTAACGACGGGTGTTAATGACGAACACTACACACTTGGAAAATTTGCTCAAATTAACATGTAAGTATTTTGCGCTATTATTATTATTATTATTATTATTATTTATTACTATTTTGTAATTTACTTCGCCTTTATGAAAAGTAGTAACATATACTTATTTCATGTTCGTAATGTTACAGAACTTACACTATCGTATCTTGAATTTTTTGCAGGATTTCATTTGCACAAAATACTGTTAACATATTAAAGGATTTCTCTGTACGCTTTAATGCAATTTCAAAATATTATACACCATCCCCTAATCTATTTTCAAAACTTATTGTGTAGGCTTGCATGGACTGAGTCCATAGTAACTAGGATCTTCCGGTAAGGGCCGCGTCTCAAGGCTTAGTTTTCCCAACGTTTCCCTCATCCTCTGATTGATTGCCCAAGTGTGATAATAACCATGTACTTATTTTTTCAGTTAGTTAAACCCCTTAATTCATGGACGTGGTATGTGTATTGAGTTATTGTAGTGAGTGTTTATTATCTTAGCATTATTAGCGGAAAAATCGTCCGTTTAGTGAAGACGTCCATTATTAGCGTAGACATTTCTGGAAACAAACGGTCTTAATTCATTTAAACTTGATTGTTGGTTTGGCGCTCGCCAACTGATGTAGCAATTAATGTGAGCGTGGGTAATGTGTAAGGGCAGTTCGAGACAGGCTCCAAACAGGTCGGACTTATTGGTGTCCCATGTGCTATCTTTTCCCAGGTTAAAATAATGTAATAGTAATGTACATCAGGTAGGCAGTAATTGTAAATGTTTTAATAACCTGTGATAACGTAACAAATTTACAACGATTTAATGAACTATAGGTGATTTAGTGAATTTAGCTGATTTTCTCTCATCATCCTAGCAAAGCGAGTGTAACATGCAGTTATTCTTTCAGTTAGTTACCTCTCGTATTGCTACGTTCTTGTTCTTGGGTGTCATAAAACGTGAGAATATTGTAACCAGGCTTTTCTAAAATTCTGTAAATCTCCCATTATAGGTTCGTGTCTAAATATTGTCATGTTAGCATTCCGCTTTTGTTTAATGTTCTTTTTTCTTCATAAACTGCATGTTTTGGTGTTTCAGTGGTGAATGTCTGTCTGTGAACTAGTAAAATCTGTGAATGACATGTTTTTGTTTCGTTTCTGCATATTTTGCAACCATTCTTCGTGCAGTACGCATTACTCTTCCTTTCTTGAACTTTTCCAGCCGTAATAAATCTTACAGATGTTGTCAGAATTAAGATTAATTGATGTTTGAGATTGGCCCAAACTTGTGCTTGGAGCATTCTCCTCAAAACGCAGCAAGTGATGTAGGTATATCCTTCATTTGTATTGGTACACGTCTCCCATTTTCTTTTACCTTCCGGAATTGTTACTACTTGATTTACAGTTTTTCCTAGAGTAGTAGAACGGACGTATAGTCGGACGACGTAGATGTAGTCGAAATGTTTTGGAGAGTTTATTATTATTAGCTCGTAATAAAGGTTGACCATACTTTTTATATAGAGTTTTGCAAAACATTGTTGCAGTAACTGTAGCTTGAAAACATTTTTGGATTGTTTTGTTTCCTGCACGTAATTTTTAAGCGATAAATGTGATTGGCATTTTTAATACATTAATCTTACGGGAATATTCAGTATTTCAAAATTAGTAGCATAGTTCAGCATCCTCAATGTACTCCAAATCTGCGACTTGCTTATTTTTGCAGCTGCGAAATTTTAAGCATTGAGCAGTGGGGGGAGGGGGGGGGCAGAAGAAAGAAAGAAAAACAGCACTTGCCTGCCCTTGAATTCCTTCTGTACTACATTTCTGTTGTCTGCTCTCCCCCCCCCCCCCTCTCTCTCTCATTACGTTTCTTCTGTTGTTTTAATATCTCCTCTTTTTCTCTACTTTATATTGTTTCCTCCCCTTTCCTTTCGCCCTTCTCCGTTCCGACTCTCCAGTACTCCGACTCCTCCAGTACTACAATGAGTAACGTTACATTCTGGACATCTTTTCTGTCATAAACGTCACGTAGACTTCGGTGAGGGTCCATTGGCACGAACACCGAAATGACAGGCGAAAGAAAAAGGAAAAAAGTTTAGCTCAATAAAACAAGAGGGAAAAAAAAAAGACATTGTTAAAAAGTGAGACAAAAAAAAAAAAAGACGACCATCGGTCTTTAGAGAGAGAAGTTAGTAGAATTGTTCTCATTTGATACTGTCGCTAAGCTAGTGGTCTATTATCGCGATTTTTAGCGGCACTGCAGGCTTTTTTACCATCAGATTCGCCTCCATTGAGTTGTTGAGAAATTGGTTCCAATTTTGTCTCCTCCCTTCCCACCCTAGGTTTAGCGTCTCATTTTTCTGAAATAGAATTATCTCACTTAAAATGCGCACAGCAGAAAATGTAGCATAAAATCAGCGCGAGGAATTTAATTAGAAGTCGATATGGATGATTCTGTGCTCTGCTTGCCGTTTTCTGACCCCTTCACTAGGTGTGGTAGTGTCGTCTTGAATGAGTGAGATATTCACTCCAACTGAACTGTGAAATACTTTTAAAGCAGTTTTTAATTCTCTAGCAAAAATAGAAGCTTAATTATTTAAAGCAATTAATTAAGCTGCGACACATTTTCAAAGCCTTCAGTAAATTTTTTGGTTCTGGTAGATTGAAGTTGAAGAAATTGTCCTGCTTCATTTCTGTTTGAATGGAAGTCTTTTCGAATATTACTCCTTTTTAATAGTGATTTTACTAGTGAGGCATCACAGGCGGTGTACGCTGAGGATATATGAGATAAAAGTATAGTTTGAGAAAGGATTTTTTACTTTTAAGGAAGGAAACGTTCCAGACCTAAGTTTAGGATACCTTCCCGGCATTTGTCATTTATGAGGACTGAGGAAAACTTGGAAAAAACCTCAGACCCCCTGCTCACGAGTCCGCGGCTTAACGACCTCGTCCGTCCGTGGGGCTACATACCTGGACGTCCCTTAGAAAAGGAAAGCTGGCAAGAAAAAATAGTTTCCATCGCATAGTTTGTGTTTCATAATTTAATGAGATGCATTGCACCAAATGGTGAATGCATCATTTGTATAAACTACTGTATCTTACACATTTTGTTTTATAGGGTTTATAATGTTAAAGATCTTCTCACGTTTATTCAGTTATTGTCACAGAATTTTAACTCGGTCAGGGGTCCGAATCCGGCCATGGTCCATGGATTTTTAGGGCGTAAATATGCCATGTATGGCTTCCTTCGGAAGGGAAGTAAAACCGTTGCGTTGGTCCCATGTCATAGATTTACGGAAGGTAAAAGAACCTCAGGAAAAGGCCTCTTGAGAAAAGGTATCGGCCGTTTCATAACCTGAATTGAATGGAAACTGATTACGAAAGATGTTAAACAGAGTCCTTTTATATATATATATATATATCGATAGTTATTTACGTGCGCAGCTGACAGCGCGCACTGGGGCTCAGGTCATACCAGTCGCCTGCCATAATAAACAGATAGTTCCTATGTTGATGACTACACTTGGTCACTCAGTCGCAGTTTGCTGTTATGAGAGCAACCATTTTTGCCGTTGGTTAATAGCATTCATTTTCGGTTAGCAGATCAGTATAACTTATATCTTTGCGTTATTACGGGTGGTACTAAAAATGTTGAAACATGCCAGTCTGCCTATAAATGCTTTATAATGGTGCAGAGCATTTGGTTTGATCTGCTCTGAGCAATAGACTGTTGCTATAGTCAGCATGTTTGAATGAGTAACAGTAAACCGGAATCGTTTCACGTATCGATTTTGTGTGAATTTAATTGTGAATTCAACGTATTAAAGTTACCTCAGCGTTTAGGAACCTTTCTGCTTCGATTGCCAAAGCATTCTGCTGTTTCTCCAGATTTATGAAGGAGAAGTAGATTGAATGCAACGGTGATTATTAAGTAAAGTTGCTTGCAATTCCCTTAAACATCAAACGCATCTGATTGTAGTTCAAGTTAGAGTAATGGTTGCATGAACAGATATACATGTATTTCCATCTCGTAAAATCAAGTATACCGTTTGCAACTTTTCTCTTCCTCAAAAGAACTTAGTAATGGGGGAAGGACTTAACGCTGCGAGTTGCCATGGAGATTTAGAGGGTAACTAGGGAAATATTGCTCCTCTTTCACAATGCCATTACCCTTTTGACATTCAGAAAGGTCGAACCATTTATTTCTAATGGAAATTATGAGTTTCGAGCCTTTGCTCATAATATAATTTACAAGAAGTACTTTTCATGAAAACGGCGATAACATTGCCCTTTCCGCTTCTTCAATTCGCTGTAATTTCACTTCACATTTTCGCCCTTTAATTTTACCCCGGGGCCGGGTTAATGCTGCAGAAAAAGCAATGATGTGATGTGCACGAGACAGCCAGCATGCCCTAACCCTGTACACTGTTGCCTCGAAGTAATCAGCAAATGGAGGAACACACAAATTTGTCATGCACAGGCAAAGAAATGACAGTAGCAAATTGCTCTGCAAAGAAGCGCATTTATCCACTTCGGTCCAGCATGCACCAGGGAAAACACCGGCTTTCGCATGACTCTTGAAGCAAAAGAAGGCGTACAAAACAGAGCTTGAAGGAGCCTTCTTCCTTATATATATGAGGGCTCTTTCGATTGTATTTAGCGTTTCTTTAAAGCTTCATCAGCGGAAGTTATCATTAGTGTAATGAATAGAACATTATATGAAGGATCCAGTCATGAATGCCTCTAAATCCAACGGAGAAAAGATTTCCGAAAAAGAAAAAAAAGTTTCCCATTAGTTTTCTGTTTCCTTTTATTCTGAGATTTCTAGTTGTTTCGTTATAGAATTACCTTCGGGCTATGAATTAATTTGAGACTTCATTATAATGGTATTTGAAAAAATTTAACTTTAAATTAATATTTTGTTTTCAAATTTTCAGTGTGGTACTCAATTTTTACATAAAAGAAACAAAACGTACTTTAGCGAACAAAGGAAACATACTTACGAACTTATGATAGGATTTGAAAACCCAGAGTGTTGACATATTTGACTTTATCATCAGGTGATTCCTGCCAGATCAATGATTGTTTCTTTCCCACAAAAGACCAAAGCCTTTTGGAAGTAATTTTTATTCTCTTGAATTTTCTTCCTTTTTATGATCATGACTCATGTCCTGGAACACTTATATTCTTTTCAGAAGTTAATGCCAGCTACCGGGATTTTTAGTACCTGTGTTACTTCCTGTTTCCGGCTATTAACTGAAACATCATGCCTTTCTTAGCTTCTAAACTGTTTCTTCTCTTTATAAAACCTGATATTGTCGGAGGGATCAGTAAGCACAGGTTGTTGTTGTTTTTTTTTCACCTGCATAGAAATGCAAAAATAAAGGACTTATATTGGAATTTAGATAATACTGGAAAATTTGCAATTGATTTTATAATTTGTTGGGTAGTTCATTCTCGGATTAAAAACCTACTGGAAACGCAATGTTATTTTAAATGTGCTGTCTGGTGCTTCCGGTAATCGCCGATGAAAATGAACTATATCGTTTCGATCTTGAGAGCAAACAACAAAGTTCTGTGTGTAAACCTCCATCATTATCGACACAAAAAATTCAAAAGTGGTTGCTTCTGATGGGGAAGCTATTGCCATCTCATTTTTCAGTATTCAAGGAACGGTTTACCAGCATGTCATACCTGCACACACAACTGTAACTGGGCAATATTACAGAGATGTCCTGAAAACTCTGCAAGATCACATACCTTCTTTCGCAATTATTTCATTTATGTGAAATACTCAAGTGCGACATAATATAACACTAATATTGTGCCGTAATTTGTATTTTTATTTTGTGAATTATTATTCCTTTGTAATCTGAATCATTTTATTATTAGATTTCTTATTGAAGCGGTAATTAATAGCTTCATTCCCCTCTCCTAGATTTTCTTATAATCAATTATCAATACCATGTATATATTATAATTAATTTGTCACTTGTATACATTTAGGTCACTGTATTTATTTTCTTGTGTATTAAAAGAGAAACTGGATGTCGGAACTTTAAGGGAAAGAAATAGTGTTATATTTGTGCTTGGACAAGAGAACCCAAGGACCTGTGTGTATGTTTATGTTGGATAACAAGGGTTTTCGCTATGCCTTGAGGAATGACAAGAGTAAGAGTAAGAGTAAGACTGTCGAAGAGTTTCTTTTATGTGAACAGGCAAAAAATGTTAATATTTTGTTATTTTAGGGAACTAACTGTGTAATAAAAACATCTCTGATGTAAAACCCTGTAGAATAGTACCTATATAAGGCAGCTTAACGGTACATAGTAAGTAAACAGAGCAAATAAAGATCGCAGCTAATAAGAGAATTGAGAGCGAATAAAGATCTAAGATCACATCCAATAAGGAAGTTCGGGATGATTATTTGTATGAGTGTTAACCAATAGAAAACATTGTGGAAGAAGAGAAAGTCAAAATCTATTCAAAAGTCATATTGTAAAAGTTATATTTAGCGTCCCGACCGGACGACTGTATTGTTAATAAAAGTTAAAGATTTCGAGGCCCCGTGATAGCACAACATGACATTATAAGGGGATCCCTCCCCATTACCATAGGATTACACAGAGGTCTGCGCATCCCGTAGGCTTTTACATTAGGACGGCACCTAGAAGCTATTCCGAGCCGCCTTTCGGCCGTAGACGTTTACGACGCCCAGCGGAAGACACGACAAAGTACGCGGTAACTGATACAACTAGGAGGATATTGTGAGAGAACAATATTTCAAGTAATCTAATGTAGCAAGAAAAAAAAACAGTACGTAGCAAGTGAGCGAGTGTCATCATCGGATTATCAGCCAATCAATCAATAGTAGAGACCCGATGACATTAACAAGCTAAGTATGTGACGGTGTTTGTTATAAGAAAGTCAGATATTACGCGACGAGAAGTGGAGAACATTATATAGCAGTTAGACTATCGAAAAATATTGTCGTGTTATAACTAGAATCTAATAGTGACGCTAAGGTGAATATGCAAGCATAATAGTAAAGAGAGCAAGTGAAAAGTATTATTGAATCTCATGTAATGAATATGGAACAGAACTGTGTCACAAAACTCCAGTACTTTACTGAGCTACGTCGAGACAAAGGCGATACTACAAGGCGCAGTATTGGGAGATGAAGAGAGTGACATCAGACACAACTAATTAATCTAAAATCCAACCTAATCAACCATTTCCTCCTTCCTCCCACTATACGCCTTTTACATTACCATTGCATCACGTGTGTGTTGGTAAACGTGTAATGTGGAAAATAAGGCTAAGTTTCATTTATCGCATTGCTTTCAGTTTGTGAACAAATGAATATCTTCAAAATCACACTGTATGTAACTTAATTTTTATATTTTTATAGTAATATAATCGATGTATTACTTTGTATATAACATTTAAAGCCTTTAATTAAGAAACGTGAAAACATTCCTTCCGCTTTTCTACTCCCTTTAAAAAGAAAAGTTATTACTGGTACAAATAATGCAGGTATGCTGACCACATCCTGCAAGGAAGAAGATAAAGTACTTTTTATTGCTCTAGTGCTGCGTCTTTTCAAGGAAGGCGCGTGCCTGGGATAGAAGGTCACGGTGTTCTTATGTCTGTAACCCCGGAACAGCCTCCTGAATATTCATAGCGTAATAAACGGAGCATGAACAGTGCTATAGCTACTGCACTGTGCAGCTGATTAGCGGGCCTCTTTGGAGAAATGTTTTGTTGCGCGCGAGGCATCTTGGGAGGTCGCTTGTAGCACGTGTAGAACTTAGCGTAACAACGCTGGGGCTATCATCTTATCGTAACATAGGAGCTTATCCAAAACTTCCGTACTTTTCATTACCATTGAACTAGCATTGGATGCATCATTTCTGCTCCAACTGGTTTACAGAATCTGCTTGGCAATAGTATGAATAACATAGTGATTAGAAAACTTTTTTTTTATTTTTGTACAACATAGACAAATCTTGGAGGGACATGAAGAAACATCATTTCAGGGTGTATGAATGTTGTTCACTTCACAGTTCACCTAACAGAATTCTCAAAGCTGTATGACTATTTGTGTTCAGATCACTCTTAACGATGCTAAGGGCTTAGCCTTTTGGGAAGATGAGGAAGCAAACAAACAACTAGGATACATCTCGAAGTACAGGGTCACATTGCTTAATGTACTAGAATAGGATGAACTGAAATCCGTTCGCCGGTGATAAAAGATGAAATAAATTTGGAACCTCTTCAGTTCGTCTTGAAGAATGCCATGCACTGCTATGTCAAACAGTAAAAATGGTCATTTGAACTGCATAAAATTTCACAATAATGGTGTTTTATAAACAGCTACAGTCATTTGATACGAAAGTATTTATATAATCGGCAAAACTCGTGTTTGCATCCCTTGAGCTATCATAAATCTTCACCAAAAACTAATAACCGTTGTCAATCCTTTGTGACAAAGAGCCAAGCATAACCAATATTGCTTGTTCAAAGGAATGTGACGATGGTTTGCAGAAAACGAATCATAAAATATGGTGGCGTGCAAATTTTCCCGACATGTTCCCCAAAGGTGAATCCTAAGCCTTGATGAAAGAATGGGGGAATAGTTAAAGATCATGTATGTTTCAGGAAATATCTGGCGTATTTCATAGCTTTCGAATATTTTGTACATTGACAGAAATAAAACTTAATATTTTGAATGTGGTATACTAAGAAAAAATGGTGTTTTCTTTTCTTCGAAGTTGCTTGAATTCTTTCTATAGGAATCACTGAAATAAGAATCTGGCTATAGGCATACCAACCTTCCTCATTGCAAGCCACAACAGCAGGGGTTAGGGCAGAATTTCGTTGAGTCAGCTCTGAGCAGTAGGGTATTTGAAAAAAATCAAGTATAAAATTAAACTTCAGAAGAAATTTTCTAACACTGATTATTATGATTATGCACTTTAAACGATTGAACAGGCATTTTCGGTGATTCAGCTGCGCTCAAGGCTAGCAGTTTGTGCCTACGCCCCCATAAGATAATGGAGACTCCGGGAGGCCAGAGTCCAGCAACGAAAAGAAGAAGAAGAAGAAGAAGAAGAAGAAGAAGAAGAAGAAGAAGAAGAAGAAGAAGAAAGTAAACGGGATCCTTCACATTGTTTCCAATAGAGCAGCCCCTCAAAAGGCTTCCATTCCATATACAGCACCAATACGCTTCACATGGTACTTTCGACTTTGCAACAGAACTAACGAAATGGAATAATATGACAAAGGAGAAGAGAAAATTCGTGGAAAAGAAATATCCAAAGGACACTAAAAAGGACCCAAGCTAGGATGACTAACCGCAAGAGATTTGAATGCATCTAGTTTCAAGCGTTACCCATTGAGCCACCCTCTCAGAGTTAGAAAGGAGGGAATATTTCTTACATTTGTGGAGAGAAATGGCAGATCACCATTTAAAAAAATATAAAGATATATGTATGACCTATAAGAACGTGGTCTTCAGCAATAGTTCAAGATTACGTGACGTTTAAGAATGAGAGAATTTTATACTCGATCGGCAGGAACTGGTCGGAATGAAACCATGCACCCGGATTGGTCAGTGGCTAGAGATAGAAGAAGAATGTGTCCTCAAAGTTGTTCTGAAAGAAGGGAACTAACTGGCAGGAATCACTTTGATTTTTCCCAGAAGAAAGCCGCCGACTAGAATGAAGAAATCAGGAAGCGAGGGGAAGAAATGGATGCTTCTTTTTTTCTTAGCTATGTGGCCATGCCTGTGCTAGAAAACCAGAAGGAATAATGAAAAGGCTGTCTACTTGAGTATCCTCAAAAGTTAACGACCAAAGAAAGATAATGCATTTTATTGCTTTCCGACACAACCCATTTCTCGAGAGAACCCCAGCTAACTTGCTGACGCTGCTCCAGCCCGGAAGTATTACTGTCGATGCAGAAGAAAGCTGAATTCTGCGGATAAAATGTACTGGAGAGTACTTTTAAGAAATTCAATAATGTCAACATTATTATCGTGCATTGTTGCGCATTTCAAAGCTGAATGTACTAGGGATCGGAATATTTGTGGAAACTACAAAAGTTTTGATTTGTATACCAAGCCTTTGGTACTGCTATGAAGTCTACCTTGTTAACAAAATGCAAGCTGTAACAATGTTATGATCTATACCAAAGCTTCAGGGATGATTTTTTTTCAGGGGATAAAAGGTTTTCCCAGCTCCCTTCCCTTCTTCATTAGTCATCCTGTTTTTATTCACTACGGTTTAATGGCATGGACTGTAGCCTGCAAGGCCTAAAAGGATGTATATATTTAATTAACACTTTTTATCCCCCAAATAATAACCATAAGATAATTGTATATAATGCTATTTTAAATAATGGCACTGGCTGTTTTAATGCCTTTTATGCCTTATGCTCCTATACTTCCTGAGGTAAATATTAATAAAGCAAAAGATCAGAGTGAAGAAAGCATATTTAAGCCACAATATGAATGAGAAGAAATAATTGATATAGCTATATTATTATTTTGCCATAGCTACAAAAATAAATAATTGACTTTATTAAATTTCGAATTCCAAGGTTCAGGCAATTTTTAAATCAGTATTTTCCTAAGAACTTGTGAGCCTTATTGCATCATTTAGAATTATAATTATAATAATTGGTTTCATTAAAATATGTAATCAATTTAATGAAAATTTGATATTTATATTGTTTTCATTGATGACTCAATAAGATAATTTTACAATTGATATCTACATAACTAGTCCAATAAAAAAAAAGTTTAAATACAAAAAAATCCATATATATTTAAACAGAATTAAATCGCTATAAAAGTTCTGCAGAAATTACCTTTTATTCATTCGCCTTTAATAAAAAATCTAAGAAAGGGTAATCAAGTATGTATCACTGCCAAGGTATCCTTATTAACCACCGGCAGGTCAAAGAAAGACTGAACATTAACACTGATAAACTTTCCCGCAGCTGTAGGTAAGTTGCCATTCGACACCACTTAATATAGAATTTGTCTACTGTAAAATCCTAGACTGGCATTGGCTGAAGTTAAACTATTATTGTTGTTCTATTCATACAAAGTTTATTTTACGGGCTTAGAGTAAATGGTGCTCTGTTGAAGATTAAACACACTTTCCTCTCTAAGTCACTGCAGATGCTGAACTATTTCTCCACTTAAGTAGATTTTTCTACCAACTGTTTAATAGCATCGAAGCGGTTAGTTAATACAGTCCAAATATAAAAAAAAATTAATTTCGCTATGGAGCTGCCAATTACCCTCAATGATTGTGGGCACCGAATACATGTACAGGAATAAGAAATGGTGTGTGCTTTTATGTTCATTATAATATAATTTAAGGTCGGAATTATTGTAATTTTACTTTTAAACTAAATATATAAATATATTCGTAAACAAAGCTCGTGTAAACAAAATTAATAAAGTATCTTAAAAGCATGTGTCGATTTGGTTTTAGTTTTATTGTGATGGAACAAAGGATGAATTTATTCTGTTACAAATTCGTCCTATTAAACTTTTGTTTCATTTTTGACAAGGTTCCCTGATTTGTCTTTCGCTCGTTCTGTTTTACGCAATGCGTGGTTGCTGTTAAAGCATTGCTCTTAAAATGTCTACTGTTATAGAACATTAACGCTATTTCTTATAGCATATGACTGCTAAAGGCGCTACTTATGAATAGGCTCGTGCTTAATTAATCACACAATTGAAATTATTACCGTCGCTACGGCTCTACGAGACTCAAAACCTTTTATTTAATGGGATTCCTCTATAGTTGGTCACACTTGGTGAAGTACCGCTCAACATTGAGCATTAGGGCATTATTGAGGAGTTTGCCAACTAGACTTCACGTGATCCTTTTACTTGAACTAGGAAAATACGCCGATATTTTCGACTGACAAAGCTGAAGTTTGTGTCTCTGGCGAAACATAAAAATGCTGCCTTTATATAAATACATACTTGCTTTCATTCACAAGTGATCTGCTCCCGCAATACTTACAATTTGAAGCCGGAATTAAGGCTGCCTATATTAATTTTATAACCTGAGGCTACAGAGTTATATTTATAAAGGCATTATATTTTATAAGGATAATTGTTATGCATATGTATAAGAAAATCATTTTGAGATAGGTATAACAGGAATCGAAGTAATTTGTAACTTGTATGTCATTTAACAGGTAATGGTATTTCACAAAAGGGTTTTGTATACATTTTGTGTAAAACATGTTAGAAAGATACCTGACGCCTCTCCACTCACTGGCCGCTCCTTAGACAAGGCTGAAGAAAGGGTAAACTATCTTTTGTTAGGTCACGAACCTTCTACCCGGGAAATACTTAGGAGTTGACAATAAGAGAAACATGTGGCCGTAACGGGACAGTATTTAACAAAGTCAGACTTAAAAATATTTTAAGAGAAAATGAAAATGTCAGAACGGAGACGAAAATGTTTTATTACAGGAAAGCCGAAAACACGTGCGTTATCTCCGGGAACATTTAGAAATCAACAAACTAAGCAAGGCAAAAGATTTTCAATAGAAATCAGAATGTAAGGAAAGGGCCGAAATTTATGACAGCTTGTTCTGGGAAAATTCAAGTTCGTGGGAAGACGTTAGATCAGGGGGGAAAGAATAATTCTAGCCAATGGTCTTCGGATAAAAGTTAACGAATCAGGAGAACTTAGATATAACTAAATAATTTTGGAATAACCAATAATGAAAGTACAACACGAAAATAGATAAAATACGAGGGAATTTAATTTAGCGAAAAGGCGTGGCAAGGTAGTAGAAAAACTAGAGTACAGAAGTCAGAGAGGCACTCGGGAATTCACGCATTCGGTAGAGAGACATTCAGAGGCGCATTTCACACTCGTAGAAGTCGGACATTCGTAGATTCACATTTAGACATTCAGTAGAAATATATTCACAGATTTACACTCACACATTCATAGATTCAGAGGGACATTCAGACATCCAGATATTCACTCAGGAAGCCAGTCTAAGAGAGTAGCGAAGTCAGCGGCGAACGGTTAGGAAGTACTTTACATGTGAATAAAAAATATTTTAAACAAGTCAACCTTCTGTATCTTTTGGGCAACACATTTCTCGTTCCCGTGGATCTATACTGATCCCGAAACACTCCGGTGGACCCTGAGATAAAATTCAACAAGATTGGAGCAAACGACGTCGTCACTGAGCAGCCCGGCCAAGACATCGAAACCACGATCAACAACTACATCCCCCGAGCCCCCAAAACCTGCTCCAGATGGCATCCCAACGTGGAAGCTCGTAGACGGAGACGAGAAGCGGACAGCAGCCCAGCAGAAGCGGACGACATCAGCCCAGCAGCCGCAGACGACACCAAGAAGGAACCAGAAAGTTTTGCTTGCTACACAACCGAGCATAGTGGACAACATGGAGAGCTACATCGAGCAACCCAAGCGGATAACCGGCCGACATCGCAGAGAGACCGACTGTAAACACAAGGTTTACGAGCAGACACGACGGAACTGGTAACTGGACATCATCGCGAGAACTTCGAACGAGAAGCCACCACAAGAACAACATGCCGCCGACTATTGGGAGAGCAGAGAATAAAGGTAGAAATAAAAGACTGAAATAATCATTTAATTTAGTTAGAAAGTTGTATTAGACATTGTGTGATAGATTTTAAGTAGTAAGCAGCAACATGCTGAAAATATTACAGTAGGGAATAAAATGTTAAGTGGAGAGTTTAGTAGTGAAGAGAGGGAACTACAAGAAAAGATGGCAAAACAGAATAGAAAAGAGGAAGAAATAGTTATGGAGGAAAATAGAATAGAATTAGAGAATAGTCAGGATGGGGAAGCAAACCAAGCTACAAAGGCTAGCCAAAAAGGGGCGAATGACGATATTAGCGAGGACAAGTTGGAAATATTAATAAATCAGTTCAAGTTGTTCAGTGCACAACTTAACGATAAGTTAGAGAAACTTAACGATAAGTTTGAGAAAGGCCATGCAGAACTTAACGATAAGTTTGAGAAAGGCCATGCAGAACTTAACGATAAGTTTGAGAAAGGCCATGCAGTAACTGATAGAATAGAGAAAGCCCAGGTAGAACTTAACAAGGAATTTCAAAACTACCATGCTGGACTTATAAGGGGATTTCAAAACTCCCAGGTACAACTTATTGATAGGTTAAAGAAGGGTCAGGCAACCACAGATAAAATAAAAGAAAATGAAGATAGCGGAATAAAGCAGTCTCAGATAGAAACCAGTGGCGTAGTTAGCAATAGTTTAACTCAAGACATGCAAATTGAGCACGCTAGTATTCATGAACAGAACCAGGAATTAAACTTAGAGCCTAACACAGATATAGAAAGGAAATTAGAGGAAAATTCGGGGGAACTTAGTAATGATAGGCAGCAAATAGAGAGCGAAAATGACGATAACGAGAAGTTAGGGGAAATAAATAATAGTCAACTAGAACTAGAGGGGAAAACGATAAGTAATGAGGAAACAAGCATAGAAATAGAAGGAGAACAAAATCAAATACTCGAGATAAGCATAAACCGGGAGCAAGTGATGTGTCAAGACAAAGTAGAAGGAAAACAAATTAGTGATCAGGATTCGATCCAAAGACATCACGGGACAGGGGCACAAGTCTCTCTGATTCAGAAAAATTTAGGTGCATATTTTGAGGCAAAAATTGCGAAACCCCAAGCCGAAATAAATTGCATAAATGCAAGTGTTCAGAATCCGTCAGAATTCGCGAAAGAACAAATAGTCGAACTCAGGACCGAACCACGGGAATGGAGACCCCATGGTGTACGAACGTTCAACTCGGATCCCAAAGAGAAATCGATACAAGAATGTAAAAAGAAAGTAGGATGAATAAGCTAATTGATATAAGGTTGAGAATGTAAGTAAATGTAAACATAAGGTAGATAAGATAGGAAAGCTAATACAATTTTATAGCTAATTAATGTAAAAGTATTGTAAAACAAAAATGTTAAGAATAGGAGTAAAATAAGAGGGCTAGTTGTAATACCCATAATCAGTTAGGAGAATAAATAATGAAAAATGAAAACAGTTTGAAAAAGATTAAATAATTACAAAATTGCCAAAGATAATTCGAAATAAAATTCAATATAGGATGAAAACATAAGTAACAGAAACAAGAAAGTTAATAACTTTAAGGAACCAGATAGAACGATAAATAATTATAAATTAAATGAGTAAAGAATCGAAGAAATTGTAATCATTAAAAAAAAAAAATTAAATATTGCAAGGTGCGTAAATATCAGGAAATAAAATATTAACGTTAAGAAATCATACAGGAAAATAGGTAATTGTGAATTAAAAGGGTAAAGAGATAAAATAATTGCAATCAAGTGAAAGAAAATTCAAAATAAGATGAACGTTTAATAAACCTATTAGTAACCTTATATAGGGAAATGGGTAATAATATTGTAATAATGCTGAATTAGGAGAGTAACAAAATAAGATAAATCAAGTCATTCCAGAGAGAATTCAATACATTAAAAGTTTGATAAGACATTAGTAACATTACAGAGGGAATCTTATAGGAAAGTAAATAATTGAAATTATAGGGTTCAAGAAATAATCGAATAAGCAGAAGCATGCTAGAGAAAGATAAACGAATAAGAAGCTAAAGTTATATATCTTGGTGACGTTCAATAAGGAAGCAGATAGGGGTAATAGAAAGAAAAGTGAACCAAGTAACGAGAAGAAATATATTAATAATAATCCTACGGTTAAAAGTAGAGGGACAATAATGAATTATGATAAAGCGAATAGAGAAAGAGGATAAATAATAATAAGGGAGAAAATGAATTAATGAATTAAGTAGATAACGAAGATAATGAATTCGTCGATGAATAATTCTCGTGTATCGTAGCGTTTGCCTAAGGTAGCTTCATAAAACGATCCAAGATATCTAATAAATAGTAAGGTAGTTAAAATCTGTAGTGAACTGCGCTATGAAATGGGATGGAAAATTCTCCCATATAGATATACGAATAGAATCTTTTATATGTTACCTGTAATGTTATTAAGTGTCTTCCAAGGTTTATTGTGGGTGATTGATTAAAAGTAAAGCCAGACTGCAAATTAGAAGCTCATAAAATGTTAGGTGATCGATGTTTAATAAGTGATACAGTTAAAATCAATTAGAAAACGCAAGGCTATAGAATGTCCATCAATGTGTATTTTATTGAAATATAAAGTTACGAACGGATTGCAAATATAATTTCTTTACGTACTACAAGCTATCTGGTTGTCAGTTAATAAAGTTATGATTCAAAAATAAAATTCAACAATATGATTGTGCTATTGAAATGTTTTGGTAAAAATAATAATCGAAGGACAGACCGTCACGAACAAGTTCATTAATGATGAAGTAGGCGTAGCTAGTGGATTAAATGCATTTGAATAAACTGTAATTGTAACAAATTTCATGTAATATATGTGATGTAATACTTTTAAGGATTAATTTCAAAAAGTTCACTGAATAAATTAGCTAGGATATATACTTGTTTATTTGAGTAACAACCAAAAATTTCAGTATTCAGACTGTAATTAGCATCAGTAATTGAATAAGATAATTTACATAATATAAGAATAGATTATAACGAAACTAACTTGCAGAAACCCTCAGGGTATATTGTAAATTATAAACATTCGTATGCTAGAATATAATGCATATATATAAGATGGTATAGCAGTGGCGTTGATACGCGAACAAAGGTGCTAAGTGAAAAGCAAGTGAAGTGGAATAAAAAAAAAATTAAATAAATAAAAAGTGCAGTGAATCTTTCTTAGTGCAAACAGTTGTAAATGTGAAAGACAAAATGCAAATCGTATCAGCTACACAGATAATACCATAAACATTTAAAATATATATTTTCAAATTTTTGTGTGTAAAAGCTTAGATTAAATTTAAATGTATAACTCATAAAAAAATAACACTCATATCAGAGCCAAGAACAATAAAGAAAATGAACAAAAGGCTCAAAGTCAAATATATGTGTCACAGATTGAAAATCAATTCGATTCAAGTGTGTTAATATAATATTAAGAATAATAAGAATATAACTCTGCAATAACAAGATAGTAATAATCTCACGGGACTATGTAACCATATTTTGTTGTGTTACCACAACAAAATCTGATTACAGGGGCATTTGAAGCCGGAATTAAGGCTGCCTATATTAATTTTATAACCTGAGGCTACAGAGTTATATTTATAAAGGCATTATATTTTATAAGGATAATTGTTATGCATATGTATAAGAAAATCATTTTGAGATAGGTATAACAGGAATCGAAGTAATTTGTAACTTGTATGTCATTTAACAGGTAATGGTATTTCACAAAAGGGTTTTGTATACATTTTGTGTAAAACATGTTAGAAAGATACCTGACGCCTCTCCACTCACTGGCCGCTCCTTAGACAAGGCTGAAGAAAGGGTAAACTATCTTTTGTTAGGTCACGAACCTTCTACCCGGGAAATACTTAGGAGTTGACAATAAGAGAAACATGTGGCCGTAACGGGACAGTATTTAACAAAGTCAGACTTAAAAATATTTTAAGAGAAAATGAAAATGTCAGAACGGAGACGAAAATGTTTTATTACAGGAAAGCCGAAAACACGTGCGTTATCTCCGGGAACATTTAGAAATCAACAAACTAAGCAAGGCAAAAGATTTTCAATAGAAATCAGAATGTAAGGAAAGGGCCGAAATTTATGACAGCTTGTTCTGGGAAAATTCAAGTTCGTGGGAAGACGTTAGATCAGGGGGGAAAGAATAATTCTAGCCAATGGTCTTCGGATAAAAGTTAACGAATCAGGAGAACTTAGATATAACTAAATAATTTTGGAATAACCAATAATGAAAGTACAACACGAAAATAGATAAAATACGAGGGAATTTAATTTAGCGAAAAGGCGTGGCAAGGTAGTAGAAAAACTAGAGTACAGAAGTCAGAGAGGCACTCGGGAATTCACGCATTCGGTAGAGAGACATTCAGAGGCGCATTTCACACTCGTAGAAGTCGGACATTCGTAGATTCACATTTAGACATTCAGTAGAAATATATTCACAGATTTACACTCACACATTCATAGATTCAGAGGGACATTCAGACATCCAGATATTCACTCAGGAAGCCAGTCTAAGAGAGTAGCGAAGTCAGCGGCGAACGGTTAGGAAGTACTTTACATGTGAATAAAAAATATTTTAAACAAGTCAACCTTCTGTATCTTTTGGGCAACACATTTCTCGTTCCCGTGGATCTATACTGATCCCGAAACACTCCGGTGGACCCTGAGATAAAATTCAACAAGATTGGAGCAAACGACGTCGTCACTGAGCAGCCCGGCCAAGACATCGAAACCACGATCAACAACTACATCCCCCGAGCCCCCAAAACCTGCTCCAAATTTTCTCTCTACTAAATGGGGTTCATTGCTGTAGACTTTATTTTTTCTATGTTCTAGTGGTAACATTTCATTACATTACACTACAGTGTACTTTACGTCACTAGCATGCTGTAATTGATAACACAAGCCAGTTATAATAACTCAGAGGCAAAAATAATGCTTGCTCTCGTAACAGCAAACTGCGAGTGACTTGCTGTAGCTCTAGGTGACCTTGGCCTCGTGCTGCGTTGCACTGCGGGCACAGGTCAAAAATAATTGTCACTAGTTTATAATTTGTGCAGGAAAGGAATGTAAATTATTACTTAAAAACAAAATCTCAATTCAAAAACATCAAAAACACGTGTCCTATAATATGAGTATATGAGTATTTTGAAAGAGCTTATATCAAGAACACCTTCTAACGATTGCTGCTTTGTATGATATTTTCACCTATGTATCTAGTGCCGATAGATAATCTGTTTGTGTAATGCATTTATTACAATTAAAACCAGAAGATCGCCTCGCCTCTCCCTAAATTCAAATGAAACTCAATCGATCAACCCAGCCCAAGCCCCACCTTTATATACCGGGGTTTCGTCCATACTTCACCTGAGTATTCTATGAGTTATCAAACACATTTTTCATATAAATATGACTGATGACTCTGAAATCACCAGAGTGGGATATAACTACACTTGTACTTTAGTTTATATCATTCTTATTAATTATATCAGAATTTAAGCTGAACAAAGCCTTTTTTGCAGCCCTGCTCTAAGTCAAGGAACGTGGATATAACGGGAACAAAATTGAATTGGCAAAACAGTTGTTGAGTCTAAAACTGACAGTCGATATTTCCACATGGGAGGGGGATGGAGGCAACAATTGGCTTGATGTTGTATTTCATGCGCTGTTGTCTACTGTAACCACGTCTGTCAAGCTGGTGATCATAGTTATCATTCGGCCATAAACGTTCAGTAGGTAAGCTATGAACGTGTAATACAGCACATAACATGCCACATACAGAACTGGTTTGAATACTGCGCCCTAAAGGAGCATGGTATTGAAGTAATATCTTCTTGCAGGTTTTTTGGTAGCATCCCCAGCGTGTTACGGATAGACACGAAACACTAGGCCCATGACCTCTAGAATGGCAATCGCGTGATGTTTTCAAGGAATTCAGCCTCTATCGTGAAATATCATCATAAATCGTTACCAGCTGCTGCTGGAAACCCTTGGAGTCTTCAGATTTCACTGGCTAGATCTCCAAATTGAAGTCACGTAAATTAAAAAAAAAAAAAAAAAAAAAAAAACAGCATATTAAAAACATTTTACTGCAACGATTTCCATGTTGTAAACTCACGCTGATGAAATGCTGATTCAATGAAGACCTTGATGAACTCTGCATTTAGGTTTGCAACATTGGCTATTGTTCGGTATGGAATAGTCAATCAGAAGATTTCTTGGGAATGACAAGACGAGATTGCATAGAAATTAATATATAAAAACACAATTTGGGGTGGTCAACATAGGCTACATAAAGAATAACAGATCTCAGTGGAGAAGACATTGACAGATTGGCAGAGAATCGTCTCGCAAAAAATGGCGCTATGATACATTCCATATAGAAGGCCAAGAAAGAGATGGGCTGATCAGAATACTTAAATTGCTACAGCTTCTTAACAAGGAAATAAGTAACCAGTTCTTGATTGGAGGAGGATGAAGAAGAAGAAGGAGGAGGAGAAGAAGAAGATGGTGATGAAGAAGAAGAAGAAGATGATGATGATGATGATGATGATGATGATGATGAAGAAGATGATGATGATGAAGAAGAAGAAGTTTCAGGAATAAATCCCTTGGGTACTTCCTTATTTTTTGTCCCAGGACTTAGCCTTTCCAAGTAAGTTACATTTTTTCTATTTGCGAAAAAATATAAAAAAATAATAGGTATATATCTAGGATTAACAGACTTGGTCGCTTATTGCCCAATAAGAACGAATTTCTTTTGAACGCATAGAACCGATCACATTGATATTGGTAACTGATCTTTCCTGTGCATGCCTAACAGCTTTCAATCTGCAATAAGAGATAACTCAGTGAGAATGTGCAACTTGTGACCACGAATTTACAATTTACTCGTGCGGAATATTTGTAAGAAAACATTAAATCACCCAGGCAGCTCTTCTACAGCCCAAATGTGGCTCCGTAAGACTGCTGACTTTTCGCCGTTGAAAAAGGAACAGCTTTTTTTTAGGCGTAGACATTTCGCATACTGCTTTAAAAAATTAAAGAAATGCTGGAATGAGTATTCTAGGTCTCATGGACATAGGGGTAGTTTTTTTTTTTTTCTTTCCTGCTGTGTTGCATTTTTATAATGATTAAATAGATGGATAATTTGCGGACAAGACTCGTAAGGATACAGAAACACGTACAAAGAGCTAACTTTGAATAATGAACAAATGCCGTAAACTTGGAGTATCCTGTGTTGTCAAATCTTAATCAGCAGAAGGCTCAATGACGTGATTATCATTTGCTACAGTAATCTGGCAGCATTGACAAACTGTAGATGAACTAAGCTATGAATTCCATTAAGGCGATTGATGGGAAATCCATTTCGCTGTTTTGTAAATCACTTGAGAACGATTTACATATTAAAAGGCTGTTATCGAGAAGGAACACAGTGCTGTCCGTAAGACTGACACGGGAGAACAGATTCTCTGATGGTGAGGTGAGATGTAGGCAGGAAATGCCGTAACCCTTGCCTCAGTTGAAGGCACATTACTGTCAAGCGCCATGAAAAATTATCCCACGGCGGGAACTGGCGCTGACGGGTGTATATGTAAAAACTACGGAAAGATCTCAATTCCCAAAAGCTGCAGTAACCAGATCCGCTCTCTCTTTTCTTCCGTTCCTCTCCCGATTCATCTGCAATGGTCATTTTCACTGTAATCCATCCTTTTTCAGCTAGCAGGGTGTGTCGGTAAATATTTATGATACTGCTAGAGAGGGCGGAGATTAAGCACTACACAAGAGACCTCGGCATAAAACTTGGATACTGTTTGTAGAGTTTGTGATAGCTGTCTAAAGTTTAAATATGGAAGAATTTAGAGATGGTGAAAGTAAGAACGCCGTTTTTTTAACTTTTTCCTCTCTCACAGTCATCATAACTTATTTCCCAATAATAATTGCTGCAAGTAAAGCCCCACAATTGACTGAAAGCTGATGTTAGACTTTTTAATACATAATACAATAAAAAGGTTTCTTTCACAGGTTGAAAAATAATTAAGCTTTGTAACAGGCCAGAATATTCAAATTTGTCCAATACAAAACTAATTTAGAATTTAGTCGTCGAGGTGTAGGATAATTGTCAATCAGTTGAAGCCAATATTCCCTTGTTTAGGGCATTAACTGTTACTTTCTAAACATTTCGCCTTATGTGTTAGCATGAATAAAAATATTAAACGTTTAATGATTGAATATTAGCCATGTATAAGTTAAATTACATATTCTATAAAATAGAGATTGATTAAGAAAAGTCACACCATAGTATTCGAGTGCACTCTAATATAATAATGAAGGAAAAAAGTAAAATGTTACACAGTGTTACTCAAAGGTGTTCACTTTTTTCTTTTGCGTATTTTTTAGACATTTATGAACGCCAAAAGTTTTACCTGTATATTATTTTATAAATGAGCTTCATACTGTTTATAAATACTGTTCTATTTGCCAGCAATCAAAGCAGTCCAAAAATTTTTTATAAGGAACATTATACAAATTAAATAAAAATAATATGAAATTTAATTTAGGAATATAAACAAAAAAAAATGGGTTTAGGGAAGGCATCATACACGCCAAGATAATAAGGAATGTGATGGTCTTATTTTAATCAAATATGTTTAAATATGTTGCATGAGAACTTGTCAGAGTATTAACACGTGTATATTAGTTTCTGTACGTAAATATTAAATTTGAAATATAATATGAACGTTTGATATTATGAAACAATATTAAAATAAAATAACATCAGTTGTATTACTTTAGATTTTAGTAGCTAGTTTATTACAACTCATTTACCTTAACGGTCATATTTTGAAAATTATCTTCAAACCAGAATTTGGAAATTAGAAGAAAAAGTTCATGAACAGAAGTAACTAACAGGTTCCTAGACAAATTTATCATTATCTTCTTCTCCCCATTTCTGTTTAATTCCTCTTCTGTCAGGTTTTAATTTGTTTCTTGGTATTGTGAAATCTGTAACAGTAAAGAGTATTTGCAACGTGGAACGCCTTGTTTCATATGATTACGAACGCCATTTTTCTAACTTCGGAATAAATCGTAATGCAATTATAATAATAATAACAATAATAAATTATAATTTATCCTGAAGTTTAGTCATAATATTACGTGGTATAGCATAAATAACATCTCACGTTTATTCATAAAGTCAGGAGAAAAAATGTTATACTTTACTTTGCAAGAGTTTTGATTTCTCGAATGCAAGACGTTTCTGCTCCAAGACAATAATGATGGACCTGCTACCAGTGACCTAACGGTAACAATCACAACAGTTTATTAAATATTTCAGCAGATCTTTGGAAAAAAGTCAGATATTCATGAGACAACCCCGTTTCGTAATACCATCTTCATTCTTTAATGTACGTGTATGGGGAAATGAACGAAACATATACGGAATGTCCCATTTATGTTGCTCATTAAGAATAGCTTTTTCTTAGCGCCAAATAAACAATGCTTTCCAAGAAAGTTGCATTAACTGCAATAGGAAATTAATATTATAGGTATGTAACCCTGGTCACGCTGTTCATTAAGGAAATACAAGTAATTTTATTCAGTGATGCAGTTTACCCCATCAAGATATATTAAAGTGTCACGATATACCATACTATCAAACAGAACATTTGCATGCCACGACTTTTGGAATTATTATTATTAATAATAATAATAATAATAATAATAATAATGGTTCCATAAGTTTATTCTAACAGAGGGGATTGGCACAGGCGGTAGCGCTTAGAGGTCTCAAGTTCAACTCCTGCGGCCAACTAATCCGGCTGAGCTTTTCCATGGCTTTCCTCAGTCCTTTTCAGATAAAGTAATACTGGATTAAAATTTCTCTGCCAGTTGTTTATTCCATCTCTATGTGTGTGTCTGCGCCTTTCTGTGTTTGTGATGTTTTTGAGGCACTCTGGCATTGTACTGAGCGTACATTGAGCGTTTGTGTGTGCGCTCTCTTTTCAGAGATAATTAGCTTCCCAACAGGTGACTGACCAAGGGGGTTAGGGCTGCAAGGCAATGTAAAGTGCTAAGTGTGCAAGTTTGGCAACATTAAGACTTGTTTTATGTAAGGGAATGTCCGTTTATAATTATAAACAAGACACCAAGCGCATGTGAATGTATAATTTAACATTACTTTTGTTTAGTTATAGACATGACTTTTATATAAACGTTTTATATACAAAATATTTTATTAGTGTTACACCGTTAAATATGATTAAATTTTATTACATATCGCATTTTAAATACATGAAAGAGTATTATTAACTTTTAAGCGAGATTTAATAAAATTTCTGAACTGCATTTTTTCACGATAAATTTTAATGAAGATGATCCACAGATGCTGTAAATTGCCATTAAAATCGTGTTATTTTTTGTGAGTATAAAAATTGCATATTTTCTCGTATTTGAGAAAAAATTTAATATAAGCTTCTGTGTTTTTGTCAGTCACTGGTCATTCGCTCGTTTTATTCGCCGGCAGCTAGAGTAGACGGTATGGAATGTAAAAGAGAATAGTAATAATAATAATACTATTATCGTTCTTATTAATATTATTAATTCCTCGCATGAAATGAAACAACTTCATAGCTTTTTCTTGATACAACTCCACACTAAGCTGCATGGTTGCATGCTTTCGGGATAATTTGGCATAACTTTTATATCCTGCAGAAAGGAATGATGAATATTTGCTTTGTATGCCCATCATGTAGAAAGGAATGAGACCATTTCAGCTTTAGTTTTCCAATGGCCACTATCCATATAATGAAGTTTAGTGATGCGTCACTTCGAAACCTGCACTCGAGTATGAAGCTCGTACTCCAGAAATAGCCCTTCAACTTTTTTCCCCTTCTTTTTTCTCTTCCCCACTGCGTTTATGAGAAAGTCTGCTTTATTAGGTTTTCTTCAGACGTAACCTAAGGACGCGTAAACAAGGGAACGTCGCTCCACAAGTTGAAACCGTAAACTCCGCACATAACAACTGTCAACTGATCCAGTGTAGGAGAAAACCTGCAAAGGAATTTGAATCACCTCTGCTTGACCTGTGGCATTTCGTTGTAGGGACAAAAAGCAAGTTTGGAAAGTGAATCCAAGTGAATGGTTGGTGACTGAATTTCAGAATCGCAATCACCGAGATATTCGTCAGAATGAAATGAAGATGATAAAACAGTTTTGCCAGTTTTGCCAGCACAATTTTTTCCAAGTGGGCAGAAGAACAGAGCCGCTAAACCTGAGGGTGCAGAGTCGAATGTTACAAAACTTCAGCTGTTCAAATTCACCTCTAAAGCGTGGTTAGGTTAGGTTAGGGTAAACATTCCGCTTTGCCAGCAGTTGGCATAATTCGTTTTTGATTAATAAATTTATATTAATACTCAACTTTGAAAATTGTTTTCGTGAAGAAAATAAACTGTAATAATTTGAAAATCATTAGTTCAATTAGCATCTTTCTTTTCTTTTAGTGAAACAAAAGCAGCACATTGCTACATTTATATTGGTTAATATAGACAAGAAAAAAGAGCATAGGTTCGAATACGACTTAGACTTATTGGTGTGTTTTCATCTTAATATTTCTCAGCTTAAAGAGCGAATGTCTTGAACCTTTAGCAATTGCAAAATTATCAATTCATTCTGTTGGTAGATCAAGGCAATTGTTGAAAGATGTCCAAATAGTTGGCACAAATTAAGAACACAGCATTTTCATACTCAGAATGAAGTTTAAGAACGAAGTAACAGACTTTTTTTCAGGTATTCACCGAAGTAGTGAAAGAGCGTGAAGTGAAACTTAGTACTATGATATATTTGTAATCTACAACATTTCTCTAATATATTTGGTTTTGTGCGATTGCGAAAATTACTCACACAATGTCATTTTTATTTATAAAGCATAATGAGATAAAGGCAAAATATAAACAGAATAGAAAAATCTGTAGTTATATTACATTTTTATAATCGTTATAAACAGTTATCTCGATAGTAAATTTATGAACAATAATCATTGAGAACAAATGAAATAGCATGTCATAAATAATACAGCAAGAGCAGTTCGTAGTCATGATACATTGTTCATGCTGTTGGCGGTTAGGCCCTGCGATGTTGCTGGTATTTTCTTCCGTGGATTCGCGGCGCTCAAGCACTTCACCATTTTAAATTGTAGGTACAACATATTAAATAACAGAAATTGGTTCTCACCCTCCTATGTTGCCTATTTTCCCTGACACACACTCTACATCATAGGAAATTATCACTGATATGTGTCAGTTCCCCGTCTTTAATGAATCATTTAGAACGGTATACATTTTCCTACTGTGTGACGGTTAGCGGAAAATGCTCTATTTTTCAATGTACCCGAAAGATAAAAATCAAACCGTAAATTCTGGAAATGAGGAGGGCTAAAGCTCTTATTTCATCAAGTTTTTCTTCTGTGAGCACTTGACGTCTTCGATTTTTTCGGTCATTAACATAACGTGTATGATTAAATTCCTCTATTAAGTTTAATAGTTTTGTTGTGAAACCGGACTGCTAAGTAATTTACGCTTAAATGCCCGTCTCGTTCTGCCACAGGACGTTCTATACCTGATGTATGTCTTGAAAATGAATACACGACGATGTAGTAAATATCTCACCAATGCACGATATTATTGCACCTCTTAATGAAATCTCACTCTCGACTGCACAAGAAACTGCTAAACTCTGTCGAAATCCCGCTCGCAACTGATTGGAGAAAAAAAATTTGCCTACATAGGGGTAACTGGGGGACGGTAGGATTGCTGGTGTGAGTTGCAGGACTTTAAACTGTTCTCATTGTATAAGGAAAAGTTATCAATTGATATATTAATTTTATTGTAATATACCTGTAATGTATGTACTTTTCTAGTCATATATAACTCATACATTTTCATTTTTTTCAGGTAAGAAGCTGTCAGAAATATCCTCTAAGATGAAAAGCTGAGTCCTATATCACATAACTTTTTGTTTAATGGGATAGGATCATAGCTGTTTGAGGTAAGCACTGTAATTTAATTTAAGGTCGAAAAATATGAAAAATTAATCACAGTTTCCCCATTTTAAATGAAAAAGTCTGGATTTTTCCATTTGTTAAAATAGTATATTGTCAAAAAGCATCTGACATAGTAATACACTTTATGAAATTTGAAAACTCTGAGACCCGAGCTGTCATAGTAGTCTGTTCTAGTACGCAAAAATCCCAAGGGGATGACAGTTGCTCTAATGCCCATCAAGTTTCCTTTTGCTCCCTCCAAGCACCTCCACTATATATATATATATATATATATATATATATATATATATATATACTATAGCCTTGTAAAACTATATTCACAAGTTACTGGTCTATTTTACTGTTAGTGGCAGAAAAAGGAAACAATCATGTAACTTTTTTTTGTACAAAGTTTTAAGCTCAAATTATTTCAAAACACTTTTCTCATCTTTGAATTAGCATTTCTTTTACCATGAACAAAATATTCTAAACTTTTGGCTGCTAAATATTCTTCCTGGAATTTTTTCCCTTTCTTTTAGCTTTGATAAATGGTGGAATACTCTGGGGGTTGATCTGGATCGTAGGGTAGATGGTTCCGTTGCTATAGCATTTGGGCGCAAGGTAGCTTATGCACACATGAGTTAGGATACAAGTTTGCAGCATTTAGTATTAATAACTAATGGTAAAGTGTCATTCATTATTTTGTTGGAACATTTGTTAGAATACAGTTTTAAAAGATTCTTATTATGTTCCCGGCCACAAAACATGGAGTTGGTCTATTCCTATTTAAAAAATAGTTTTCCTGTATTTATGTTTTGCTTTCATTAATTTTAGTAGTTATGAATATTTTTCTAATTATCTTTTGCTTCTATTTACACGCACGCGTATTCAGCAAGATTTCTTTGTTTTAGCTTATCTTTCTTCACGGTTAACTTACTTTTAAACGTATACAACAATTCGTCAATTTAGTCACTTCTTCTGTAAAATTTATGTTAACTTGATTTTTGCGTGAAGCTAGACCCTTATTTCCTTTTATTTTGTCTCCGGCATCATCCAAATCCTTCAGGCTGTCGCATCATCTTTTCAATTTTAACTGTGGATTTTCGTAATTGCTTTCCCTTTTTGAGTTCTATCTTCTCGAAAAGAAATATCTGGCCCTTTGGTTCTTTATGGTTTTAATTAGGGCGAATATTTTATTGTGGTTTATGCATAATCTTATTCAAGCTATGATTTCATCCTTTATTGATTCTAGCATTTATAGTGAGAGTTGCGTAATATTTTGAAATATTAGGAGAGGTTTTTTAATGATCAACCCAGTCATCATCTATTTTATGGAGCAGTAAGTGGGCCAAATCAGAATACATCCTCATTGTGGATTTTGTCGCTTGCTGTTCCTAAGTGCCCAGCCTTTCGAATGTTTTATTTCGCTGAAACCACAGTTCTTCACGAATGCTTTGCAATTGGGCAGTGAGCAGTTGTATATTGTCATGTAGAAGGCTTGTTGATTTTTATTTTGTTTTGTTTTATTACGGACTCTAACATTCTACGTCATTAGCGTCCCATTCAGTTCAGGACGTGAAACAGCTGGTAAATTTTGTTCAGAACCTCTTCTTTCATACTTGAGTTTTTTTTTCTTTCCCCCCCCCCCCTTAAATCTGCGACACGGGATCCACGGCTTAACTTCCCTGTGAAAACAGCTGAGGCGGTTTTAAAGATGATGTCAAAAGGTGGCTTCCAGCACATGTTCCGGCACTGGCGGTCTCGTTGAGCAAAGTACATTCAAATCGACGGGGAATACTGTGAAAAACACCACATCAATTTGGACCGAGCCTAGTGTATTTCATGCGTAAAAACATTCTCAGTCTTTTTGACTAGTCCTCGTACATAACCAATATGGAACTTCTGACTTCTGAAGCCGTCTGGAGAATAATGCAGATGTGACAGTAATTCTAATTTCAGGTCTGAGATAGGATAAATTCATTTACTAGACACATAATATCTGGAGATTTGACGGAATAGCTGGCATCAGAGGGTGACTGTCTTTAGCTCAGCTTACCCTATATCAGATCTGTATTACGTTTTCTACACAGTAATGAACGCGTAAAATTATTATTTAAGTAATCTGCATAGTGTGTTGATGTGTCAGTCTAGATAAGAGCAACAATAATCTCCAGTCACAGACTAAAGGTTAATTAGCAGGTGTTTAACAAATGAATACATTACAGCACTTCTCTCAAAACTATGCATGTATAATTAGCATAGCCAACATTTCCTTACAAACTCACTAAATACAATGCAAGGCAGGCATCTCACGCAGCAAATTCCAGACGATGTCTGTAAGCATTTCCTGTACATTATGTTTGCTCCTCCAGATATTCAGCTAGTACAGCAACTTCTCTCTTTTTATCGCCAGGAGCAGCAATATTTCTCATTCTGCGGCAGTGGAATCAGCAGGGAGCACAAAACGGTAGAGAAATTAGAGGCACGGTCTGGAAGTCATCCTCTAGATTAATTTAGAGCGTGCAGTTTTAATCGGTTTCGACTTTTCCGTCCCAAGGGAAGAGTGAATTAGAAACGACAAAGAAAGTCAACTGGGAAAGCAATTTAAGTATAATAGTATGTAATTTCTTTTCAGTTTTGTTCTTCTTTGTTTTCCCAGGGCGCGTTACTAGTTGGAGAAACTTGCCTTCTTTCAGAGTTGGCGAGCTATTTTTTGCCTAATGCAAATATCTCTTGAAATCCGGTCCTGCTAGAAACATTGCATTAGTATATTGTAATATAAATGTTGAAATGCATTATTCTGCATCCGAGGTAAACCTTGAGTATTATTTCACGCGAGGATCGCAATGAGCCTTTCAACAAATACGTAACATTCTATTGTATACTATTATATCTTAATGTAACTTGTTTTTAATTTATGATAAATTATTTTAATTTGGAAAATTAAAAACGACACCTAGAAATGTCAATTCAATTAGAGCTTTTCATATTTTTGTATAGTTCGTGTTAATGTTTTGTTAGTTATTGAAATATTTAGTAGCTCGGCGACATTATGATGGTTAATTGAAAATGATATTGGAATTGGACGAAAGTGATTAAGATTTTGAAGGAAGCGGCGACTAGTACGATTTGATGCCTTAAAAGAAGAAGAAGAAGAAGAAGAAGAAGAAGAAGAAGAAGAAGAAGAAAACATCATAGAGCAAGAAAGTGTAGTATTTATACCTTGGAGCAAAAAGAAAAATATCAGAACCATCTGTGAGAATGTTATGTTGGCGGAGAAATTGAAGAATTAACATTATGGTTTATTTATTCCATGTTACTTGCATTGTTTTAAATAATTTCGAAATTTTGTTTTATTAAACTGTGTCATGTAGGAAGACTTATTTTCAATTGTAATTTATAAAATAGTGTCGCAAAGTTACTTTGCAGCACTAATCTTTAATTTTATTCCAGTGCCGCTAGACTGCTACTTTCAGCTCTATAATTAGGTAGACATTAATTACATTTCGATACGCTAGTATTTGAAAATCATAATAATTGAGTTTTTACAGGATACCATTTGGCACCAAACCATGGTATAATTCTATGGGGGTTTCTCTTCTCTTACGTTTGTAATGGTCATCCTCGAACCTATGATAGATTTTGAGAGAAATGAATAGTTCTCGCTATATCAACTGGGTGACCCCTCCTAGTGGTTAGCGTTGCTGACTGGGAGGTCCGGGTTCGATGTCCGGTACTATTTTGAATTTTTCTAGGTTAGGGAGGCCTGGAACGGAGTCCACCCAGCCACGTGAGGACAAAGGGGAAACTGCCGAATGGAGAGGTCAGCGATCTTCGACCTCGCAAGCTGCTGTATGGCGATCGGCGGGATGCGGTGTGCTGATCACATGCCCCCCCCCCCCCCGCAATACTGCCATCTAATCTACCGATGATGTCATGTGACGGAGGTAGAGGACATAGCGGTCGTCGCGGTCGGCCCATGGTCCTCGTTGGGCTATGGCGAGCCACAGATAGATACCAACTGGGTAGGTTTATATGATTGATACAAGGTGCATTTTGTAACTCTGCATGGAATTAAATTTTTGGGTTATTTCCAAAAGAAAACTTATATGATTTAATTGTCTGAATGGAATTAGAGCTCTTTATTTGGGCGGCGGGGGCAACCCCTATTGTTAATTTTTTATTAGCTCACCATAGTGCTAAATAGTCAAAATAATGAAGAGAATGTAGTGATAGATATTTCAGATGACAAGGAAAATCAAAATTTCTGGAGAATAGTTGCCCAGGCGTTGCACTATTGGCTGTAAAATTAATTTCCGGTTAAGGAGATTGGACGTAATCGTCTTGATGTAAGCCTATAAAGTGACAGGATTCATTTATAGTTATAACAAGCGCAAATCCTCCAGGTGGAATTGTAAATTGTAGGTGGATTTATATGTATACCTCAGCTGAGATCAGGCCTCTTTCGGCTAAGTTTTAGAAGACCTGTTAGTCACTGCGGGAAAGCTCCGCTTGATTCAATGGTTTTTCATTTTTTCCACGCTGTCTTTGTCTGTGAATCCATCTGTTGAAAACTCGTTGTGTCCAACTTTACTTTAGATTTCTTACAGTGGTCCTTCGTCTTTAATGGCCTTCCTCTTCTCTTACTAAATCGCTTTCCGTGCCCGGTTTCTCAAGCTTCTTCCTACATTTATCGCTCAATTTTCCTTTGACATATTGCTAAACCTTTACCGGTTATTTTTGTTAAACTGCTTGTACGTAAGTCTTATAGGAAATCTGGTAGCATGCATGTACTCATGTGCTGTGCCTTTTAATTTTAAGTTAATGCTCTTGTTGAAAGATAAAATTTCAAATTCCAAAATGTCTGCAGTGCAGTTGATATTCTTCATAGCACTTCTTTTGTGTGGTTTTTCTAAACCTAAATGTGAGTGTTAAGGTAACTAAATTCAAATTCTTAATGTGGCTGTTCAGGACTCGGAATAGACTTTGTGAGCTGATCATAATGATTACACAAAAGTATGTTTTCCTGAGTTTATAAACAATTCTATTTTAATATCTGGTTAAAAGTTTGTTATACATTTATCAAACTTCCGTTTTTTCCACTTCTGTCTATGGTAGGCTAATGAAATTTTACTGTTTAACAGAATCTTCTTAATATGTTGCGCATAGTTATTAAGTCTCTGCTAATGTTTGTATATGATTAATATAATATTTAAATATGACATAAAATATGCCAATTACATACCGGTATAAAAACTATTATTTATATCATGATAAGAATTTTACGTGACATTTATCACACCTTATTTGACAGATTTCTTATTAATTATGCTATTCAGTTGCAAAATGAAACATTATAATGCATAATTATGTTCATTAATGCAAATTTTCCTGTAATGCGTCTATTAATTTAAACACCCTGCATGTTACATCAATAACTGTTCACTGGCTGTTTATAACTCAAAATGCACATGATTTTAAAACATCCTGCTTCTTTGTCATTGAAAATGTGTTCTTTACGATGAAAATTATGTATTTAAAATCCTGTTTTCAGGCCGAAATTGCGGGGGAAAAAGTATATCAATACAAAACTATTTAAAAAAATGTAATTTCATGAACAAAACTGTGTTGTTAAGATTTTTGTAGATTATTTGTGCAAATTTACCGGTAGATAAATTTTAATATATAAGTTTTCTATGTTTGTACACAGTACAAATACATGAATATAATACTAAATTAAAATTAAAATAATTAATATGAACACCTATTTCCATTGTTGTAATACATTTTAATTATCCATTTCGCCCCTTCCTATTTACTTTGTGGTAACCATTATGATCTAACATGATTGACATTCTTGCTGTTTGAAATAAACTCATAGACTTGTAAACGAATTAACAAACAAATAATTAAACAACTCCTTTGTAAATAGCTACAATGTAGGTCCCGGGAGATATGCAGGCGGGACGTGGTGTATAATTATTAAAATCGGTGCTTTCCTCTAAAACAGGGATGTACAAAAGTGCTGTTCGAAGGTTGCGTGATTGACATGGAACAGCGCAGGTGGAAATTGTTCTGAATCAGTAATTTGTTTGCAATTTCAAGGAAAAACGACCGCTAGTTAGAAAGTGCACTGTCACTTGAGGCAAGCGAGAGGCTAATTGCATTTTGAGAGTGATTTTCAATATTATTTAATATAAATGTACAATGTATATATTCCTTAGATCTTTGATGCTGCTGCACGCGCCCTATTCTTCTCATATCTTATTTACTGAATTTTGTTCTCTCAAAGTCATGTAGTTTCTTATATTTATTTTGCCTAATTGTGCCCGTTCCAAACCTTTTAAGTAGTCCATTATTTTCATGTTCATTTTTAATTGCTTAGCCATATCACTGCAATGCTTAAATCAACCATAATGTACGAACTTGATGAAATGAATCTCATTCGAGCTCATTTATTAATATAAACAAATCGATAAATCACAGACTAAACACAACCAGAAGCAGCAATGTTCTAGGAATAAAACGGAACTGCTCTCTCAGGGGAAGCCCCTCCGGACATTGCTTCGGATAAAGTCTGAAAAGAAGGATCATGGTTGCTGTTCCTCGCCGCTTTCATTATCTATGCTCTCCAAGCGGTCCGAACAAATGAACATCGCAAGGTCACAAAACGCAGGAGAAAGTCGTCTCGTTTCTGTATTATAGACACAAACTCATGCACTGTACTTTTGTGTCTCAGTCACCATTCGTGAACACATTTTCGGTACAATTTCTTCTGAACTGTGCCATATCAAACTATTCTAAGCGAAGTTCTCTGCCAATCATCACATACAGCGTTTCTTTCTTGGCAATGACCTCATCGGTTACACCTGCTCGTGGAAAGTCGGCCGTTTGCTGAGGTCCTGTCCGAAAAATACTGCCCAGCTCTTCACTCTTGTATTCTGTACATATTTCTCATCATGCGACGATAATTTCACTCGGTTGACAGTCCTCCTCTGACAAAAATTAATTCACAGCTCTTTATCTATTGCCACCATATTTGCTGAGCGTTTGCACAGTCCAACTACGAAAGCCTACTGGAGTATGATGATCTATATAGCTGCCTCTTTCCATACTGATTGCTACGCGATTTGAGTGAGCAAAGTGGGGCGAGAGCGTTCCAGTTAAATACGTCTCATATATTTAGACTTCTCCCCCCCCCCCCAGATTACAGGTATTTGAACTACACCGCTGATCATATAACGTAAAATCAGAATATTAAAACAACACACATCGATGATAAAACAGAAATTGCGTGCGTAATGAAATGAAATTAATATGTTGTTATTACGATAAAATATAAACTATGCATAGATGTAGAAATAAAAATTCACAGTAATCACATTCTGGCAAAGCATAAGTCTGTTCATCTCTTTCTGAAGACCACAGAGATTACAGTAGGGTTTTCGATTGGTTTGTTTTATTTACGGACGCTCTTTAACAGCTCAGGTTATCAGCGTCCTATTCAATTCAGGGCGTGAAACGGCCGACAAATTTTGCTTATTGGCCTCTTCTTTCAATCTTGACGTTCTTTTACATGCCCTAAATGTACGGGACCCAAGGCTTTACTTCCCTTCCGAAGGAACTAATATTTAGGATTTTTATGCCCGAAAAAATTCATCGATCCTGGCCGGGTTTGAACCCGCTATCTTAAGTTTACGAGGCAGTTATGGTTGCCACTAGACCAACAGGACCGACAGCACAGTAGAGTGAAACAGAGTGAATGTATTTCAAAACAATGCATGTTTTCATTTAAGCAGGGTGTGGAAAATAAGCCATTGCATTCCTTCTTGGGCTAGTGCTGTTGGTGCGTAGCATTTCTTCTTACAACCTTCCGACATTTAAGTTCATTTTTGGCTTGCTGGATTTAGAACTTTGGTTTCTCATTCTGTTTTATTTGGGTTATCATAGAGCCCAGTTTGATAATATGTCAGCTTTTAGTTACTATTGTTCCAGAATCCACTCTTCTTCCTCGTCGTCGGTCCTGGTGGTGTAGTGGTTACCATACTTGCCTCCTACACCCAAAACGCGGGTTCGAATCCGGCCAGGACCGATGGATTTTTTCGGGCGTAAAAATCCTAAGTATGGCTTCCTTCGGAAGGGAAGTAAAGCCGTGGGTCCCGTGTCGTACATTTGCGGCACGAAAAAGAACCTCAAGCCTGAAAGAGAGGCCTCTGAGCAAAATTTGTCGGCCGTTTCACGCCCTGAGTTGAATGGGACGCTGATGACCTTCGATGTTAAAGAGCGTCCATAAATAACTACATAACTCTTCCTCGTCGGAATGTGCTGTCAGACGGTTTGCAGTCTTCATTTTATACAAAAGGTGCCTAAGGAGCTAAGTGTTAACAATGCAGCCTTCGAGTCTGAAAGAAGGATTGCTTTGGTACATTGACCATACTTATTGTTTATTTGGAGTAACGCAACGCCTAATTTTCTCCACTTTATTCCTAAAATAAAAATATCCCGCACAAACATTTATTTGGTCTTCATCTTGAATCAATCGATGTGTACATACACGTATATACAGAGAGAGTGTCTTTCCTCCTCAAGATATCAACGATTGATGATTTCTAGGCACATAATTGTAAATATTTAGAACCCATTATTTATTTAGTCTATGGTGCTTCTACTTGGCTGTAGTAATGATTGTGCTTTCTAAGTTACGTCAGACTTTGCATCGAATGAACGCACCTTCTCGTCACCATATTAACCCCATGCTAATTATTGCAGTTACTGGTATTGTACTGAAATACAAAACATACAATTTTTTTAGAAAATTTGGAAGAAGACACAAGAATTAAGTGAAAAATGTTAAGCAGCTTGATCAATATTTTTTCTTGCTTGTCTGTACCGAACCATGTTCTCTTTTAAAGTTTACTTCCAAGTTAATATTTTGTAGTTTACTTAAAAAAATTAAACAAACTATAAACTGTGCCAGTTAGCAGTGAGATTTTTATTTTCATATGATAAAAACAATATTTTCATATGAACATTTTCTAATGCCCTATTCAGTATCAGATTCAAGTAATTTCAGATTTTATATTGGTTATAAGTACTTTTAAAAATTTCTACAAATACTTTATTATAAATGGCGTGTTTATAAAATATGGATTATATTTGTTAAATTTAATTCCATAATTACGCGGTTGTGAAAATTAAAAAAAAAACAAAAAAACAAAAAAAAAAAAAAAACGTATATTTATCATGACTATTGTCAGTTTTGTTATTGCTTGTTTCTTACTTTTTAGAGCTTATTTTAGGCGCCAAATATAATCGTGTTTAATGCTTAAAGTCCACTGTCCATATGTAAGTTTTACTGCTTTTACAAAAAAAAATTAAGTGCAGTGTTAATGAAATATATCAACCAAATTTTGAGAAATATTAAGAACAGAAATTAAAGTCAAGTTATTGTATTGGTAGCATTGCAGTTTGTTATCTATCCTTTGCGGTTTACAGAAGTATTTTTTCCCAGGGGCAACTGTAAATTCTGCCGCCGCAAAGAGTAATATTTCATTACAGTTTACAACTGCTTTGTGCGTGTGGTAGAGAGGGACGGAGATTTATCCGACCCTAGCAGTATTTTGAAGCACACTCGTGTTTTTCAATCCCCGTTCTGGTGTATTGTATACCGCGGCAGGGGATGGGGTGATGGACCGCCCGCCATTGTAGGAACCAGGGGCTTTCGAGAGTCTCGGTGTCCGTTTGCAAACCGCGGGATTCAGGTGACAGTCATTCCTCATACTCCTTTGAAGGATTCTGTGTGGGTAGTCGCAGTGATGAAGGGAAACGCATTTGCGAAAATTCCAACGTCAAAAAGTCCGCCTCTTCCTTTCTGCGTATTCATCAGAGATGAGTGTTTTGGGAGTTTTACTCAAGAGACATCAGCAAATAGTATTTAAAAGTAATTTTTATGAAGTTATATGTGGATTACCAGGTACTTCTTGACCAAGAAACTCCGCCTGCCTCCAACATTATCCTTCCAGTTTGCTGAATGCCAAAATTTATACAGAAAGATAGAGAAATGGCCCTTAACAGCCAATGATTGTGTTCAAGTAAAATAAATAGGGAATGGAAGTCTTAAGTCTACGGTAAAATGACACTTGGGACTCTTGAAGCACGTTAGTCTATAAAGAATTTTAATATACCCCAAGCACGAAGTTAAATAAACCCTACGGCGCCAGAATGCCCATCTTCCAGCGTCCGTATGCACCACCAGGCATCTCTAGCAAGCCGAAACACTTGGAAACCAGACTACGTGTTCTAACCCAGAGGGTGTAACTCACTGTGATTGGTTTGGGATTTGCATGTGAAAGCACTTCACGTTACACAGCAGATAGGTGAGGAAAATCCACCGGAACCGAAAGATTTCAATCATGTTCTTCACTGGAATGGCAGCAGAATGAAGAAAAGATGAAAGTGGAGTGTGTTAGTAGAAATAAATGCTGGAAACTGGAGAAATGTGAGGAAAGTCCCAAATCTGTTCATATATATAAAGCCATACTGCAATTGAAATTTGATTCGATCATTTGGGTCAAAACCAAACTGTGAATAGTTACAGTTACAACGATCTTCTGAAGCTAGCAAGCAGTTCAATAGCAACATCAGGCTTTGTCCTTACAGTTTATCTGCAATGCCTCGACATCATCCGGCACACTGAAGACTCTGAAGCTGTATGTATCACCCTGTCCCCGTATTTGTTAACACATCCCCAGAAAGAGGCATTGAGGATTACTTTTAGAAACTTGTGTGTTAAGAAGTGCTAGAAGAAACAGATGAATAGATGAATAATGATTTTTTGCACATATATATATATCGCAAGTGATATTAATAATAAAAATTGGAATAATTTTGTCTGCGTTACTTTTTGTAAAACAAGCATTTTTAAAACTTTGTAGAGTAATCTATTCAGTACGACAACACCACACAGCACGGATGCTCTCGGCGGCGCGCTAGGTATTGTTCGAACAAACCTCTTGCTATTGAAAAACAGTATTAACAAAATCGTATATGTACTACTTACACTAAATAAGGAAATATAACTTTATCTCGAGCCTCATTTTGGTTTAATTTCATTATCCGATCTTTCCTCCTGTTCTGCGGCGGCAACCCTGTAGCGACCTCTTATTGTAGAATACGCCAGTATCAGGTATGCTTATATAATTCTGGAATTAATAAATAAATAAATAAATAAAATAGATGACGGATAGGAATGCCCGAGATCGCTAAGGCACGGACGATCTTGGATGGAATCCTGTCTGGAGCGTTTTCTTCCTCAGTCCTAATCAATGGCAAATACCTGCAATACCATAAATTTTCATAAGCCTAAAAATTTCTTTCCCAGTTTATCATTTCATTTCATGTCACATCATTGTACTTCGCCTATAATGCCACAATGGTTAAAACGGATGTAAACACTATTAAAGAAAAACTACAATTATTTACTCTTGCTGCAGTTCACATAGAAATACTGAGGTGCATTGTATCTTAACATTCTGCACCCATCACCAATTGGTTTCGGCGCTATTACTGCCCATATCCATAATCAGAATCGGAAAATCTTTCTGAATTCCCCTGGTGGTCATTGTAACGCAGTAAGAACGGGGTCTTTACGATGCTGTTTGCTTATTCATGAAATGTTTCGCAAAGCTATAAGCGTTCCTACTTTCCAGTATGGAATCATGCCATCTACGGCGCTATGAGTGATGAAATAGTGCGGTCTATTTCTCAGTAATATACAAGATGCTGTAGGTTCCTAAGAAATCCTAGTTTTGAATACCAACAACTTTTATATACTATATAAATAAAATGCAAATAATTTGCTGTAGCTTTTCATTTGATATGCTATTTTAAAGGTATCCGGAAAGGGTAAAAATTATGACTTTTTAATATAATTTTGAGTTGTTAAATCAATAGAATTTTCTCTTTTTAATTATATAAGCTTGTGCAGCTTTCTAACTGATAAGTGCTTTCAAATTGAAGGATTTAGGAACTCTGGTGCTCAGGAGGTATATTTTAATTATTTTTTGTAATTAAATATATCGCCTACCTCTAAATATATGCACTAACTTTAACTCTAGTTATTCTAGTTAGGAGTTTGTAGAAGAACATGCTCTCGCCTGTGGGACTGAAATGTACTGAAAGTTATTCGCATAATCACTTAATTTCTGAAAATTATGATTTTATCGTAAATCATGCATGCTTTTTCAGAACTTAACATACCAATTTGCTTCGAATTTTCAAGCCATGTTAACAACTATCGTGTTTAATTTAACGCAGCATTTTAGATAAAGTAATTTTATGGAATTTACATTCAAAAATGACACTAAAGTGTAGTAAAAATTTATTACATCTAAAAAAAAAAAAATCTCTAGTAAAACTTTTAAAGATCCATATGTTAGGTTATTTTCAAAGCTTTCATAAGTATGTGCAAATATTTCAGCCTTAAACTCTTTTTCTTGAAAATGGGTAACAGTTTCTATCAAAGTAGCACTTACTGCAAGTAGAAAATATAAAGCATATGCCTCTAAAATATAGAAAATCTCCTGTAGTTGTGCACCTCTGCACTCTTGGAGTGTTTAGCGATGAATGCTTTTCACGAGCGTTTCAACGTCAAGGTTTGTTTCAAGTTCGGGAAAACATTTACAAAAACTCATGAAATGTTTCAAAAAGATGAGTCGTACTCGTTGTTGTGAATGGTTTCCATTGCCAATGTTGATGACAAAGTGCGTTTTAATCGTCGTTTGACAATTCGGAAAATGTCAGAAGAGTGCGACACCAGTAGGATTTGCATGGATAGCTTCGTCATTTTCCAAAAACTTTTGGAACGTGCTACTGAGAAAGAAAACTTTTTTTGAAAAGAATTATAGCTCGTGAGAAAACATGGGCATATGGAATACGACGATGAGGATTGAAAAGAAAATTCTGCTAACAATTTTCTTCACATTAAGGAATGTTGTGCATCATGAATTTTAGCTGAAGGGCAGACAGTAAGTCGCTGACACTTATCGAAGTGATGAGACGTCTGAGATGAAATGTCGCAAAGAAAAGAGCCGAGTTGTAGAGAAAACTCCACCACGCGAGTTAACACTTCGTTGCTAGTTCGTGACACTTAAGCCAAAACAAACACAACTGTACTTCTTCATCCTTCATTCTCGCTTGACCCATTTCCAGCAGACATTTCATTGTTTCCAAAACTAAAATCCGCTCTGAAAGAGCACTGATTTCAGACGATTGAAGAAATTAAAGAAAAGGAGTAGGCGAGCTTCCGCGCGATCTATCAGGATGTTGCCAGAAGTGGCAGCTTCGTTGAGAGCAGTGTATAAAACCTGAAGGACAGTGCTTTGAGGGGATATGGCTAATATTTCGAGCAGACCTCACATGTGACAGTTGTATACATTTAAATAAACGAAATTTCTCAGCACTCGCCAGAATATTATATACCTCCTCTTCTGGAAGCTAAGACCATGTAAAGAAGCTCGTCTTGACACGTTGCGTTTGGATCTGCCTCACTTGTGACCGCTTACTTTCTATAGTGGAAGGCACGCTTATTCTGCGCATGTTATCGATTACCTAAGCTACGTATGTTATCTTGTCTATATAGACTGCCAGCCGCGTCACTTAATAAACACTAAATCTAGTTAGCATTTTATGTCCATAAGTGCTTCAATTGAGAAATGGTGCCTTACTCCATTTGAATGATGATGTAAAATAACTTAAGCAATCGGTACCAAGAACGGGAAGGAGGGGTTTAATGAAATATGAAAGAAGCAATTTGTTTTGAAGACGGAAACATAAGCAGTCTCATGTTCAAAAGTTTTACTAGAAATATAAACATTTAGACTTATCATGTCATGCTGATTACAAAGTAAGGAATATTTATTCTCCATTTCGTCTTAAGTATTCAAGCTATAATTTACAATGAAAAAAGTTTAGTCATGACGACAAATTTAGAACTACTTAATATCGGGGTGAATATTATCAAACTGTTTCTTAAGAATGGTTATTGTAAGCTTGTTGGTATTACCGCCAAGGTCATTAAGGCGCGGACTCTTGTGCGGGTGTTCTGGGGTTCGATTCTCATCAGGACCGTCCTCCCTGACTGAGGATTTTCCAGGTTTTCCTCGGTCCTCATAAATGGCAAATCCTGGGGGTTGTTATTCTAAATTTAGGCCTGGAACGCTTCCTTTCTTAAAAACAAGAAAGAAAAAAACTTTTCCAGTTTACCAATTAATCTCATGCATCATCAGGTATATCCCCGTGGTGCCTCAGTTGTAAAAACGGGCGTTAAATACTAATAAAACTATCTTAAGTATAGCCATGTAAGCTTTATAGTTTGAACATTTAAGATATTTAAAATTGACGTGTTCAGCAGTAGAACTAGGACATTTGAAACATACACAGAGATTTCATTTAGAACAACTTATATCAATGGAAAATGCTCAAGGATTTAATCCTTGTTGCACATCATACTTCCACGTTTTAAAAGCATTTTAATTTCTATGGTTATTTTATACTTGTAGCAAAATAAAAACTATTTCATAACTGTGATTCCCATGCTTATCAATGAAACTGTTTAAAAATAGTTTTCACTTTTGCTGTTGGATCTTTGCTGTCCGTCACTGATCACAAGACCTTTTTACAATTCCTTACTGCGCTGGTTGCAGATTATGTCACTGCCTCGGGGTTCTTACAGTGAGATTATTTGAGCTACGGGCCGGTAGAGCGCGGCTATCTACTGGAGAAGCAAGTCGTCAAGGGCGTATATTTAATGTGCTAGTGCCAGTTTGTAGTTAGAGAGAGGCTTTGATAGCTAGTAGTTGTGCGTTCATACACTCGGTGCTTTCAATGTGTGTGCTAATTCTTCGTTAGACTTACAGTTCTCAAGAAGGGGTTTTATGTACCATACATGTGTGAAGTGGGGTTCTTGCGGAGAAGTGGTACGGCGATATGCTGGAATGCTGTTCCAGGTAGGTATACTGTTCGCCAACTCGATCTATCAATGACAAGAAACGTGTATGCTTACGGAAGAAAAGTAAGATGAAATTAAGATTTTCTTACACAAGTGTCAGCAATGCACTGCTGCTGAGGGGCATCATTTTCAATATCTCCAAAGCACAAGTAAATACTTATTGTGGTCAGTTTTAATTACGGTATACTTTTATGCTTTCAGTAAAAGTATAAGGTAAGTACTAAAATAATCGTACTAACTTTACACCCCGTGACTATATCTCTCTTTTCCGGCCGTGGTGATAGCACTTTTTTAAAAAATAGCCGTGCTCAGGTGGCCAAAATCCCAAAACTTGATTGTATATTGTGGACATCACGTTTTATATAATTCCCAAAAGTTATCGTGCTCTTTGGAAATGTAAGACTCTGTAAAGTTGTTGATCTCTTTATTGATGCATAAAGCGATTATACATAAAGCGAAAGAATATATTATACGGCTAAAATAGTCAGCTAAAAGAGAGATAAAAACAAATGGGAACTCCACCATGAAAATTGAAAATGGTTTCTGGCATTTTTAGATTATTTCTACCTTGCACCAATTTTATTCTTGAAAATATGTGGGGATCAAGTTTATACCTTACTACTTTTATATTTCTATATAAAACAAAACAGGAAACAGAAAATATCTTGTTTTTACTTATGAAACAACTGTCCAAAGATAGGAAGTTCTGCGTATTTTTAAGAATGTTTTTGAAGATTAAATTTATCGCTTTGTTCTCCATTACGAATCCTATCCCGGGCGCCCTACGAGCATCAGAGCAGCGAAGAGATAGTGAAGCAAAGGATTATATTACAAATATATAATGCTGTGTCTCATCTTACCTCTCGCGGAGAAAATGAGAAATTCTACCTCACCTCCCTAACAACTCCTACTCGCTTCTGATTCGGTGTGCCGTTACAGTGAGATGTGGTTCTGCATATTTATGTTTGTACATTAAAAACTACTTTAGCTGGACACTAAATAATGGTAACTGTGTTAGTGCCATAACGTGATAATAATAGAGCAACTGCTAAAACCGAAAAAAACGATAACGATCAACACTCGTAACAAATTATAAAGCATGTATCGCACAGCATTGTGCAGCTGGATGATAGGCAGTTGAGCGAAGACGTGTCTTGTCAACCAACAGAGCGACGGAAAGGGTGTGCCAAGTTAGCATAACTGGTGTCATGGTGGTACCAATGTGTACGAGGACTCCGGCCGGCTTGCTTGGTTCGGCCAAGAGAAGTTTTGGCTAGACAGATGCGTGCCATCTGGCCACTTCGAGCGGTAGTTATAGGGTTATAAAAAATTGCATCTTAATTCGAAATAATTTCTGCCTTCATGTTTGTGGAATATATATTCTGTATCTACAAAAATGACCGAGTTGTGCAGTAAAACATTTTAGCATAGAGCACATCCCTTGCCTTTTTTAAAATTATTCATACTTTTTTTTTAATTTATATTTTGCGCTGTTGCTAAAAATGTTACATATGATCAGTGCTTACAGTGTGGTAAGCCTTTTACAAAGTAGAAGCAATTATTCAACTATCCTTGATGATTTTAAAAGCGAAAGCTTGTGGTGGTAAGATTTTTTTATTTTCATTTATTTATAACTATTCATTGCTCCGCTCCTTTATTAGGGAGAAATGGCCCGCCGAATCGAAAGAAGTGTGTTTGCAAAAGTTTAAGGTTCAGCCATAGTGAAGTTTTATTAACAATTAATTTTAAACAAACTGTAACATGTATCGACAAGAAACAAATAAATTCCTGTATTGCAATAAGACGTGTTGTATTACACAAAATAATATACAGCATTAAAAAGATATAAACATTAAGAATAAATTTTAAAACCCAGTATCAAAAATATTTGCTTTATATAAATATATTTATACTGCAGAGCTTATTAGATTTAGGAAGCACAATGATTATATTATGTCCCTGACTTAGCAAAGTAGACATTGTTACAACATTTACATGCACTAAGTTATATCACTAAGATTTAACATTCAACTGAAACCAAGCAAATATGCAATAAAACAAATAATGCTCAACGTAGGCTCCTACGCAACCCTGGATCACCAAGATAGGCAACCTTGACTAGTCACGACCGTAAGAAAAATGTCTTTCCCTTCACTCTATGGGAACTTCTTAACCCCGTACCTGCCCATGCCCGAGCTTAGAAGGGACACAAGTCCTAGCGTGCACTCGAGGGTCCCACAAATATGAGTATGACATTAGCTCCGGTGACATCACTTTAGTGACAAACTCTTGGACATGAGGGAGAAAATATGCACCAGCAACTTGTTAAATGCGAACGGCACACAAATGTTGGGGGGAGGGGGCTTTAAAAGGTAATCAGTATAGTAATAGTAAAAGTGCTGCTGAAAAGAAAACTGATAACTGCATATTAGGACTGCAATCGTCATTATTAGAATCAGCAAATTTGTCGCTTGTTTTCTCAAAAGTGTATTTTTCAAAACTGTTTATATTATATCTGCAATATAAAGAAATTGCATAAAACTTTGCATAGACTTCTATCTTATTGAGACCAATAATTTGAAATTCGGTCTTTCTTACTTTAAATACACAGACTTTTTAAATTTTTATAAATGATTTTATATATTTACATGTTTCTTTTATAATAAATAAATAATTGTTCAGAAAAATTCAAAATATTGTGAATAATTTGTAAAAGCCTAAATCTGACCATATTTGTTTTGAGAGAAAATAAATTAAAATGTTTATAACATATATAAATATTTTATATGAAGGTGCATTTTAAAAACATTAAGCGTACAGCGTTTTATTTTAATAACTCTTATAATTACCGAGAAAGAAAATGCGGGGAAGGGGCATTAAGCTTTAAAGGTGTATGTACCCCCTTAAAAAAGAGCGATCATCCCTACTGTATTGTTAGACAGCAGACACGTTCCTTACCCCTGAAATAACGCAAATTATGATTTTGACAAATGTATCAGTTTATAAAGTAATTGCAATTCTGGTTTTGTTTCTTCTAAATGAATAGCTGGAACTTTCTGTGTAGGCGAAAAACACGGCTGATGCAGTGCCGGCCGTATTACGTAATAGTCATCAAAGAATTCAGAATTTTCCAATACGGAATATGGCTCATATTCTTGGCAATCACAGTGCAGTTTTGCAGCCTTGCTCTGGAAAAAACAAATGAGTAAATATATTATACCTCCACATTATATGTCTTTGCTTTATATTATTAGGAACCTTTCCTTATTGTTAAGTCTTCCACGATTTATGATCAAATTTTCTTAGATGTTTTTTCAAAATGACACTACTTTATTTTATAAATAGTCTGTAGGGCGACTGTGACATTGTCCTGCTTTCAGTTCATACGTGAATACCATGCAAACAAAAATAACCTCGCCGATACACTCATAAAAGAGGGAAAGAGATAGAAATACACACGCCGCATTTGACGAAATCGAAAATATTGTTATTCAGAAAAGCGCTGACCGGTGTTTTTCATACATCGGCTACAACGGATGGGAGATAAGTGACGAATGTATGGGATTCGATTTTGAAACGTCGCTCCTAGCACGGCGCGGTAAATCAACTTTACCCAAGTTATGGGACGGGAGAAAGGTGAGGCACCATCCTGGCAATATTGTTACGTAACAGAGAGAAAACAAGAAGCGAAATATCGTTTCAGAGTTAAATTCCGTGTGTGTCGCGCATCTGTTCCATCACTTCGCCTAGGATAATCTATACAACCAACAATTACTATAATAATGAATAAGTATTTTATGTCCTAAACGAATTGCATAAATAGATTTTACACCTACCGATTAGATATCTGTTTTTAACCTCCTTTGTTAAAAATTGAAAATATATCATATAAATATATTTAACGTAATAAACGAAACCTTATTTACATTTACAGAGCATTGTAAGCTCTTCAGCATTGTACAAACTGTAAAAATGGCGCTACAAAACTGTTTAGTACAAGATAAGAATCAAATAGTGAATGTAAACTCCAGTTTCAGTATGCATACTTTCAGATATTGGGACAAATAAAAAACGGCGAACGAAGCACTCACTGTATGTATATTTGATAAATGTGAACAAATTTTTATTTCTCTTTCTATTCCGAAGAATCTATACCGATTATAGGAATTGCGATATGTGATTGAAGTGTAAGATTAGATATAGAAGAAACACATTACGCTTTTTATCTCGAAACACATTACGCTTTTTATCTCGAATGTTCACAACTTGAGATGTATGAGGTTTGCACACGGTACCACAAAATTAATTATAAAATCTCAAGTGCCCTATTTATTTTAGAGGCCGAAAGCCGCCACTGGTTGTATTACTCTCTAGAAATGTATTGTGCTGGTATTTACAACGTGTTTCTGTTTACCAACTTGACATTTTCTTTCTTTTCCTCTATCCTTTCTATCAGACATCCATTAGCCTCTATTTGATAAAACTGCTGTCTTTTGCTATTGGCTGTTATAACGAGCATGATCGTGTCGGCGATGTGACGTAATCCTTCCCGTGTTATAAACCTCTTTGTCTTTCACTTTCAGTTTGATTTGTTCCCGGAAGTTAATGGTTCCACCTGACGGGAGCCGTCATTACGGGGCTAATATAATAATTTAATCATTCTTCGTCAATGCCACTTCCTGCCTGCAGTTACCTCAAGTTTTTTAGGCTGGGGCCAAGCTCAGTTTTCATTCAGTGACCCCGTTTTAGATAATTTGTACATTATATGAATATAATATTTTTGTAAACTAAGTATGAAATGAAATATTGTTCTTTGTTTCTAATGACGTTCTTTCTTTAAATTCTCTTTCCAAGAAAATTCTAATTCAAAGAGAATATCAGGCACGTACACTTCCATTTATAATTAGTATTATTTTTAAATTGTCTTTGTAATTTATTAGTTAATGCATCGGGGAATTTTAATTATGGTGTTTCACTGTGCTTGTTGTGTCAGGGAAAATTTAAAGTCTCGTACCTTAGATCTACTTATCAGCGGATAAATCCCCCTCCAATCGCTGAGTCAGTCAGTTGCGAGCGAAATTTCTATACAGTTGGACAGTTCTTCATAAAATCGGGAGTGAGTTTTTATTTAAAAATGGAGTGTTGTTGAGCAATGATAAGATAATCACCGCGTCTTCATAAATTCGTCTTTAAGACACATCATATACAAAATATTGTATGACAGAATGAGGCAGGCATTTAGGGGTAAATTTCTTGGTAGCTGTGTTCCAACACGAAAAACAATATTTAAGTTAGTATCGGGAAAAAATCGAACACCCCGTATGCTCACAGATGAAAAACTAAATTAAAAATTAAGTTCCATTAAATCCCTTCTCATTCCCCAGATCGTACAGTTTGTGATTTTTGTATTTGGGGCACATTGAAAAATGGAGCATATTCAACTAACCCTCACACACTGGAGGAACTTAAACATTCAAAGGTTTATTAGTAATGCATGTCAGTGATGTCGGTGGTGTAGTGGTAACCATATCTGCCTTCTAAACCCAAGATCGCGGGTTCATACCCGACCAGGATGGATGGATTTTTTTCGGGCGTAGAAATCCTAAGTATGGCTTCCTTCTGAAGGGAAGTAAAGCCGTGAGTCCCGTGTCGTACATTTACGGCAAGATAAAGAACCTCAAGCCTGAAAGAAGAAGCCTCTGAGCAAAATTTGTCGGCCGTTTCACGCTCTGAATTGAATGGGACGCTGATGACCTGAGCTGTTAAAGAGCGTCCGTAAATAAATAAATCAAATCAACAATAATGTTATCAACAGTGATAATTTCCTAAGAAAATGTGGGTCATGTATCAGGGAAAATTGGCAACATTTTATCACTTACTATAAGTAGAGTTTTTATTTATTTATATATATATTTATTTATTTATTTATTTACGGCTGCTCTTAACATCTCAGGTCATCAGCGTCCCATTCAAACCAGGGCGTGATACGGCAGACATATTTTGCTCAGAGGCCCCTTCTTTCAGGCTTGAGATTCTTTTTCGTGACGTAAATGTACGATACGGGACCCACGGCTTTACTTCCCTTCAGAAGGAAGCCATACTTGGGATTTCTACTCCCGGAAAAAAAATCCATCAATTCTAGCCGGGTTTGAACCCGCAATCTTGGGTTTAGATGGCAAGTATGGTTACCACTACACCACCAGGACGGACATATATAAGTAGAGTGAGTCCTAAGTTTTAAAACGGCATAGCGCTTGAGCGCTGCGAGTCTACGCAAGAAAATACCGGCGGCAACGCGGATTCTGACCGCCCACCGGGAAACTACGTCCTGGAACTTTTAAACTGCTCTCACTGTGTTTGCATTTTGTTACTTTAAAATTGTTAAAATAAATCAAAATTGAATGTTAAAATTTTTCTTTTTTCTTACCTCCATTCAAAAGGCAATTTACCTTTCCTAGGCCAAATGCTGGGGTTGTCTTCTGCAGATTTCAAAATGAAAATGTGGCATTAACGGAAAAGTGAAAAATGAAATTTCTACCAATTTAAGTTCGTTTGTTAGTAATAACATAGGTTGGAGCTGAAGTCATTGGAAGTTGTTATATATATATATATTGGTATATAAATGTAGACGAAACTTTTAATATGAAAATCCATGGGAAAATTTTCTGTTTACAGTGATTATGCAATTTTCATTTTTAATAGATGTTACTGAGGCGGTTATTAATACACAATCTGCGTTCGGAGCTAGCAGTACAAATAACAAGATATTTCTCAAAAGGTGAAAGCTGTTCCTTCACCGTTATGAACATTTGCGATCTAGAAGGATTATTCCTTTTTGGCGATTATTTTAGACAGCTCTCCTTACAGTCTTTTTATTTAGTCCCCCCTGCAAGTATTATTTCGGACGATTCCACTGAAGGTATCTTGTTCAGTGCTCAAATATCTATCTCTGTAAAATGCTCTTTCAAGTAAGAAAAATTGTATGCAGGTAAGTGCTCTTTCAACTTGGGGATTATGTGGAAGTCTGAGGTGACCCCTACATAATCAACAATCTTTGGATAATCTTCAAGAGACCGGCACAAGTTTCACATTTCGCTCTTTTGTTGGAAATCCTTGGACTTCATGGTTTTGGGTCATCGTCCATATTGATGCACGTACACAAAACGAGTAATGGAAGGAAAATCTGTACTGTGGTCTGCAGTCTGTTTACCGCAAGCTTCACGCAAGGTACTGGTGCATTTCTGTAGCGTATTTTGCTATATAAAGTTTCAATATTGATTTACTATCTTTGATCCTCAACTTCCACAATACTGAAGGCTGTAGACATTTCTAATACTTGTCAGTTCAAAACGGGTACATTAAGGAATCAACCCACCAGGACCCCCCCCCCCAAATCTTTTTCCAAAATGCCTGCACCACGGAAGAAGGAAAAAAAAAGCGTTGAACTCTATTAAAAATTACTTTCCCGTTGATTAGTTCTGTCTAATTTGAGGAATGGGATTTTTTTTATGTGTGTAAAATAGGTGACAAATTGAGAGAGTTAATTTCCGCGGAATACGCCGAATGGCCAGTTTTTTGAATTTCATCATTTTTATCAATTTTCTACAACGCAATCAGGAACTTTGGTGGATGCATTAGCACACGTTTGAAAATGTTACAAACTTTTTTCCACAAGCTTAGGAATGAACAAAATGAGTTCAATTCCCTTCTTTCTCATTCTGAGTTGTGTACCACAATTCTTCCGTTTTTGAGTTAAAGAGCTTTTACGCTGAATTTTGAATACAATACATCTGTGTACTTGCAAAACCATAACTTTTTTTTTTCTTGAATTTTAATGTTAAATTCAAATTTTCTTCGTGGTTACAACCTTTAAGGTTAGAAGAACTTTCTTCAAAACGGATCCAGGCAATTTGGGAAATGTCTGTGTAGAACTCGTGACAAAAGCTGATATATTTAAAGACGGTGTTCATCCTTGTCCTCCGATCTTGTATCTTAAATTCCGGTTCCGGAACCCAACCGTCTTTAATGACCGCTATTTTTGCTTCTTAGACAACCCTTTCAAAATTCAGCGTTTTTCAAAAGTAAGAGATAACTTTAATTGCTCATTTTCTTCAAAATTTAAAAATTTTGGTACTGACTTATTTCACAACAAATAAGGTTTTTTGCATCGTTATGACAACAGCTTTTTCTGATTGTTGTAGTTGAATTACAGATTTTCAACCTGTTTTGTTCATTTCTTTTTGTGGAAAGATATGGTATTCCTTCTGCAAACTCGTATGTGGCTTATTAAAAATTCCTGGAATCATTTGGTGGTTTTATGCCCAAAATCTGGTAAGAACTGGCATATGTAATTTGAGTTCTTTCCAGAGATTGCCAAACAGCCCATTATGTTATTGGTTGTGGGGTTCCCTTAACTCCAATGCACAGACTGTGGCAGATATTCAAAGAACACGACCTGCCGTATCCAGCATAAAAGAAGGCAAAATAATGCAAATCTAGGAATATTGTATGGAAATCAGCAGTGACCCAAACCATAGTCAGAATTTTAAAGTTAGCACTTATAATTACGGAAATATGAATAATTAAGGCCAACTCTTAATTTTTTAAAAATCTACATTTCCATAACTGATTAATGATACCCAGTTTTGTAAAATCTGAGTCTTCTATCTGAAACAATTTTTTTCATATGTGGGAAGCCTGGTTCACACAGCATTAGTATTCATAATTTTTGGGATTTTTTCAATGGAGAGAAACCATTTAAATTAAATCACGCAATCTTTTTAGAAATTCAAGCGCAAATGGTGTGCAGGTCTAATAATGCGCTCACGAATAAGGATATCAGCAGGCAGAATAATGAAATTAAATTAATCTGAGATAAAGAGGTATACATGCTTGTTCTAGGGAGAAAAGCGAGATCAGAAATGCTTAGACTGGAAGGTTGGAAGGCTAAAAAAAACCTATAGATCTGTTGGGAGATACTGTCCCTTTTATGGAGGGGAGGAGGAATGGGTATATATTCTGACAGAATGTACCCATGGGAACTCCTGAGAAACACGCTGTTTCCTGAAAACTTTTTAAGGCAATTAGAGGTATTGGCATGCTGGGACCTGTTTGCGAGCCACACTAATTGGTTGAATATGAGCATTTTCCTAGCCAAAGTGTGCAAAGCTAAAGGTAGCTTATTTTTCGGTTAGAACGCAATAACAAGTGTAATTATAAAAAATATGTTTCAATTCATATATCTATAAATTACGGTCTTTCCATTGTACCTTTATTTGTTAATGATATTGTTTTATTGATATTATTATTTGTTCCTCTTTCAAATTGTGTATTATGCTTAAGCATGTACCGTCTACAGCCCATTGCATAAAATATATTTCTAATGTGTATGTAGAATTGTACAACGATAAAGATAAACCTAGTACTCCCACTACTACTACTACTACTACTACTACTACTACTACTACTACTACTACTACTACTACTACTACTATTACTACCACTAGTACCAGTAGTAGTAGTAGTAGTAGTAGTAGTAGTAGTAGTAGCGGTAGTAGTGGTGGTAGTAGTAGTAGTAGTAGTAGTAGTAGTAGTAGTAGTAGTAGTAGTAGTAGTAGTAGTAGTAGTAGTAGGGGTAGTGGTAGTGGTAGTGGTGGTGGTGGCGGTGGCGTATTATTGGTGATGGCGGCGGTGGCGGTGTTTATTTCAATAATGGCTTACCAGATATATAACTTTAATACTTATCCAACACATGGTCCTAACCAGAGCTTTCAGGCTCCTATTTACGCATAAGAAAGGTTGAGGAAAACCAGAGAAACACACCGAATTGCATATATACAAACACTAAGTCAGGTACTAAAATGTTTAGGAAATAACGTTCCTTCTCTCCCAATCATGTCAGAAAAAAAATGATACAATTAATTAGCAGTGTCAATTAAGATTTCAGGGTACTAAACGAGAGAAATATACAATCAACACACAAACACACACACCAGAAAATTAAAAACCCAGAGATTTTTTCTTTTCCATCTTATCTTCCTAATAAATTTACATAGCGCCTGATAATTATTGTTATACAATACCAAGGTATGCCTTCCTACTCTTTCTAAACCTCACAAAGTAGTGTGTATGTGTGCTTCTCTCTCTTTCTGAATGAAAGAAAGTACATTTTATATTTAGTAACGAAGACCGATTAACAAATAATTCGATTGGCAGTAGGAAATCCACTGCCAAGCAGTATAGAAGTATTGTACATTTAGCTATGAAAGAAGGCTGAAATATCATGCAAGTAAGTAATTGTTTTGAGCAAGTTTTATTATCTTTTAGAGCAGCACTGTACGTTACTCACTTCGATCCCCGTGTCGCTGTACATATTATTCCAACAGGCATAGAGCAGTGTCTCTTTAAAGTTGGGGGCCATGGTATAGTTGAAATCCCACAGGGATTGGAGAGACCGAGTGGCAAATTAGTCTGTACAACACTGCCAACCTATTCCACAGCCCTGCATGCATTAACAATGGAACGGCCATGCTGCGTACAAAGAAACAGAAGGTGTGTCGGATAACATATGAACGGAAAAATCTCAGGTTTTAGGCTACTGGTAGCGTGCCACTTTCGTTTTTTTTAAGTTAAATTTAGTGATTTTTTTCCATAAATGTAAAACTGTTATTGCACCATTGTAACTAGTTATTTATTGTTTTAAGTTTAAACGTCTACATCGATTGCCGTGAACTTGGGCGATAATGAAATGAATGAATGAATGTTAATTATTATTATTATTATTATTATTATTATTATTATTATTATTATTATTATTATTAACATTTAATAGTGTTTGATGTCTGAGGCAACACAGACGGTAAACACTGATGATACATGAGATGAAATAATACTGGAAAATATTTTTTTTACCTCAATTAAAGGATGGAAACGTTTCAGGTGTGAGTTTAGGGTACCTTCCCGGCATTTGCCATTTATGAGATCTGAAGAAAACCTGGAAAAATTCTCAAAGAGGATAATGGCGGGAATCGAATTCCAGGCTTTCCGCACCGAGTCCGTGCCTAAACCCGTGTGGGTAGATATATGACATCCGTAAGCATCAGAAAATACCTGATATACATATAGATAAACAAGGAATCATGACAAATTACAGTAAATTTTTGCCAAAAAAAAATAAAAATAAAAATCAAACTTTTTGACGTTGTGGTTTTTATAAAGCTAATAGCTTTAACTTGGCGTATAGAAAAGGCGATTGCGGTTCTATTAGAGAGTAACTTGAAATTTTAAGGGTCACCGTCTAGTGTACGATATCTAATGTTTATTCTATAAAAGTGCCGATTTTCACATTTTTGCAATTGTGTGCCTTTCAAAAGATTTAAAAAAAAAAAAAAAAAAAACCTAGCAGATTTTATAAAAGGTACCTTAATTTTCCCATACACAAAGATAATTTCAATGCCCCATGCTAAAATTCAAATCAATGTTATTATAATGAAAATGTGCGCATTTTTTTAACAATTCCTATAGAGCTGAGGAAAAAGGTTGAGTAATTTATATTAGGTAGTTTAAAGTAATCAATAAAAAATTGTGATTTTAAAATAGTTACCAAATATTTATATATTCCCTGCATTTATAATAAATTTAAATCAGTTTAATGTTTGGACTATTTGATTGTAATACAAAAACTAGCTAATATTCATAATTTTACAATGGTTAATTTAGAATTATAATGTTTTAAAATTTTAGTATAACCTATCCTTGAAAATGGGGGGGGGGGAAGAAATGCAACGAAAAAAAGTTCAAAAACGAGTGAAGAATGGAGAAATTAATCTACACCTTGGCTCACAGTCCAACGCGTTTCTGCCTTTGCAGGTACCTCTAGTCGTGACATTCATCGATATAGAAAAGAGAACAGTTTCAAGAACTTTATTGGGAACTCAAGTAGGGTAGAAATGAGCGCCGAAGCGAAAGAAGTTGGAAGAAATGAATTTGGAAGAATAATTCGTCCACCTTTTCTTTAATGCAGTTAATAGAGAGATTCGCTCATTTTAAGAAAATTACAGCCGCTCCCATTTGCGCAGAGATGGCTATGCAAACGTTCATTAGAGGAAGAAAAATTATGGAAAAGTTTTCGAGAGTCAGATTGGTTTAATTTCTCTTGGGAACGGCATGTCGACAGCAGATAACCTGTGCATTATGATGGAATCGGAAAGCCTTTTGCCTGTCTCCGTACCAATGAGTAGGTAATGAGGAATTTATGGTAATGGGGGCACCACTAATTCCTTCTTTTTAATGAATTTGTTGGTTTGTAAATTGCTTTAAGAATGCGGTTTGCCCTATAGAAGTACATAACTAGATGTAATGTCTGGGAACAGTGAGTATGGGTCTGTACAACGGCAAATTCAGTATACGTTATTTATCACTGATGGTATGCGCGGTAGCATTTCCTGCTTGTGACGTCAGCCGGTGTTATATTTATCTTTATGTTATCTGTACTCGTCATGGATTGCTGGCTACTCATTGCTGCAGTAAGTTTTGTTAGTATAAGCTTCTTCTGAGCTCTGAATGTTTTTAGTAAGAAAAATAACTTACCTAACATTTATGCAGTTATTTCCCGTGTCAACAATGCTAAGAAAAGCAAAGAATGAAGTGTTTTGTAGCATAGGACTTTTAAAGATTTTGAGCTAAGAATAAATGCGTCCAGTTATGTACGTACATTATGCTTGAGCTGAAAATTGTTGGGTGTCCTTTTACACACATACACTTTTAGAGGGAGGGGAGCGGACAACACCTGCGCTACTATAGGTTACAATGCTAATCCTTATCTTACCATAGAGCTTACGAACAGCAACTAGCCCATACATTTCTCCGTTTCGTTACTTGAATCAGACTCGTCTAGACCACTGTTGACGCCGGTGACAAAGGAAACATTTAACTGTATTTAACTATCTGTAGCTGATAGTTTCTCTACAAAAATGTGTCACATTTTTGCCATGCGTTTTGACAAGGGTAATAAGGTAAGAATTTTGAAAGAGGAGCTTTTCGAACTCACTCGCTCCTAAAATGTTTTAAGAAGTACTGCTTTGCCACATCTGAATTGAAGTTTTCTAGTTGCTTGGATTGTGGAGTTAAATATCCTACAAAAGAAGATAAAAAAGATTAAAGAAACGTGTATCAAAATTGTTCTGGAGTACTTACGTCTGATAATTATTCGCGAGAAGCCAGCACTACTTTAAGTGCAACAATCTCAACATAATTAAAGGAGATGGTAGTGGGGAAGAAGAAAGAAGTTTGGAAAGAGACGAGTAAGCATATGTGGAAAAGGCATTGTTTTCATGTGTTGACAAACTCATTGAGCAAATTATTCACAAGAAGCAAGTTATATATCAGAGACATCTTTTGAAAATTCCCAACTATTAGAAATGATTGCAAAATATATAGCATATAAACGCCACTTTGCTGCAGGGATACATTAGCTTTCATCACTTTCAAGAGGAAGGCTAATTAATCCAACAGAACAGTTCCTTCACTCTATCAATTTAGTGCAAGATATCCCCAATTTTAATTTAAGTGGCTTACACGCAAGTTTATTAGAATGAAGGCCATAAACAAGCGAAAACCAGGGAAATGGAAACTTATTAGAAATACGTGTATCTAATAATTTAAGTGGCAAAACATTTTAAAAAAATAAATATATGTCAGAGTTTAGTTAAATATAAAAATAAATAAAAGTTTAATAATGAATAAATAAAAATTAAGGAGACTATTATAACAAAAGCTGCATGCATGGAGAGTGAGATATAAAAGAAAAATGTAATAATAATAATAATAATAATAATAATAATAATAATAATAGTAATTATTATTATTATTATAACATAAAATGCTTGACTTCGAATTTATACAAAGATTAATGTGTTAAATAAGTTGTTATTTTAAAGTCTTAATAAGTAGAACTGAATTTATACATGAAAAGCTATTTTTGTGATGTAAACAAGATTTAATAGTGTGAGGCAGCCACACTGACACCGCATGCACATGATACCTACTGTGTACTCAATATACCATGGTTTGTACTAAATAAACACAAAAAGGTGGAGTACTGTTTGGTGAAAGTGAAGCTTCATCTAGGGTATTTGTTATAATCTGTATATATCGGTCGAGGTTGGACTGTTATGCTCCAGTCTAAATCACTTAGCTCACTTTTTATCGGTTTCATAGAAAACACGCACTTCTCTCAGCGATGTCACAGAATTTCTATATTTTATGGAGGAAGTTTTATCCACTCAGTAAATGGTTTTAAAATCTGTGTTACTTAATCATCCGATTAAAGTCTCTCCCTATGGAGAAACAGCTTGTGGTCGCTGACAGCCAGATTTGGCGAATAACCGGGACGCTCAATCAATTCAAACTTTTCCTGGTGGTGTAAATTTTGTCTCAAATTTTAATTTTTCTTTAACTATAACCCACAACTTTAAAATTAAATTTTTGTAATAAGAAATGTTACTACTGCTCCTCTACAGATTTGCATAGTGAATTTGTCAGAAGATAATGAAAATTCCTTTGTTTCAAAGTCATATTAGTGAACTCACGAATCGTTCGTAGTCGCATCCATTCAAGAAAGTTCTGTTTGCTCGCCCAGATTTTATCTTGTCACACCTTTATCTTCTTGAGTGGATGCCAATATTTCCAGGCACCCATCATGTGGATAATTTCTTTTGCCCACTCTTATATGATTTGCTGGTTTTGCGACACTAAATTGCAGATATAAATATACTTGTGCGTGAATTATTTTTAAATGGTGTTTAACGCCCGTTTTTACTACTGAGGCACCACAGGCGGTGATCACTGGAGATACATGAGATGAAATGATATATTGGGAAAGGAGTGTTTTTAAGGAAGGAAACGTTCCAGGCCTAAGTTTAGGGTACCTGCCATTTGCCAGTTATGAACACTGAGGAAAACCTGGAAGAAACCTCAGTCAGGGAGGACTGTCCTGGCGGGATTCGAACCCCAGACCTCCCGCTCACGAGTCCGCGCTTTAAGGACCTCGGCCACCCATGGCGGTCGGACTTTTGTTCAGCGACCAATTTTTTCAAGTATGAAGCTTTTAACGTGCCATAAACTTGAAGCTCCTTTCTTTCTATTAAACTTAAATTTGTAATAACCATAATGACAATTAGCGGTTGTTAATGAGTTGTCAAACGGGTAGTTTTTAACACCTAATGCAATATAAGAATACTGTGATTCATTTCTAGTCATATTTTTTCTAAGCTGCTTCCGCTTGTGATTTAGGAAGAACCCATTACACTATATACAGGTTACAAACTAATTGTTCTGTAGATAATTAAAACACGTAAAGAGACATAACGGGAAAATTAAATATTTCAAGCCTGGTCTGCAGTGTAGGAACAAAGAGAAACTTTATTTTATATCGTTGTGTCTATGCGTGTTAATTATCTACCTAACTGCTGGTTCGGAATCAGTATATGATCCAAAGAGGTATTTTAATTTAATTTTATTTTTATTGAGAAATGTATATATAATATTTTATTTATGTTTGACTTTTTCGTACATTGAAACCTAAATCTCTATTTTTTAAAAATACATTCTGAATGTTAACTACAATAACTAGTGTTGAAATGCTAAAATGCCCGTTGTAAATCAGCATTGTCATATTTACCATAAAGTATTACTGCAACAATATTAAGTGCCTTAAGTTAAACTTTATTGACCGAAATATAACTTCTAAAATAACAAAACAATATGCTGTAAAATTCTATCTCATTTAAACAAAAAATCTAAAATTTATGCAGGCAAAGTTGTTGAAAACTCTTATGAAGCTTGATGAAGCAGTTATTTTTTCTATTGCTTATCATTCAAGCAGCTTCTTAATAAATGTAGGCTTTGAAATTTGCATACGACTCAGAAATGTGCGTATTTGTATGTCATGATATCAAACATGTTTTTCATTGGTCTCCTCCATTTTCTTCTGCGTAGGGATATTCTGGTGCTTAGTTATTCCCTCAGGTGTATGAAAATTACTTTCCAAGAGTTACAGTTTCTCAAATGATCCGCCACTGCTGCATTTGTTAATATCACAGCAGCATAGTGAGAAGTTTAATTAAATGCCGGATGTTTGACGTGCACAATGGCCGAACACAGCTGGAGCCCATATAATTAGCAGAAGTGAGAACAGTATGCAAGTTACGGGCTGTCCTTGTGAAATTCAAATGGCGGTTGGCAAAAAAGACAATACACTGCGAGCACAAGGCGAGTTTCAACACTTGTTAGTGGGTCAAACTTGCTCAAAGTTTGAGACACAGCATGCTTCGAAAATGGAAAATTGTTAGTGTAAAATGGAAGGTTTGTTTATTTACTTATTTACAATACATAGGAAGTTCCCAATAATTGCTAATTTAACTGTCTTTTGTCAAATTTGGACATGTCATCAGATAATTCCTGTCGGTCGTACAGCATACAGATGGGCTTGATTTAATGTCAAGGTAATATGCAGGTGGACTGCACTTAGGCAAACTTTCTTCGCTTCCTGGTCATTACGGATGTTTTAATGGTTCTCTTCCAGCCCTTTACTTGAGAGTTTTTTTTTTGCAATGTTTTTAATAATACAATGTACGATTGCCTTCGCTTTATTCGATGTTATTGATCTTTTATCATTTACAAAAAATCGTAAGCTTTCTTGCATAGCACGTCGACAGTCCCATTGCTGCTAATGTCATTGTGTTCAGGAATCCACCGAAAGACTATGAATTTCAACATTTAACTAAAGTAGGCATAAAATGTATGGCATTATTGGATTTTCCTAAGCTAAGGAGTTTTGCATTTCCTAATGTTTGAATGGCAAATTTAGAATCTATTACCAAGACTCATGTCGATTAAGCTGTTGTAGTTAAGCTTTGTCGCTTTAGGTACTCCAACATGGCGTGGGCCCCATCTCCGTCTTACATATATACGATATATTACGGATAACTAGGTATACCTAGGTACTTCTCAAATGTACAGGATACTTAGCTATCCGAAATACCATGTAAAATATATGCTTACTTTCGTTGTTTCTGGTTCATTTATAAAAACTGTTAAGCATATGTTTATTATTTTATAATATCCTATAAAGTATATACATGGTGTCCTAGAATCGCGATATAATTTTCCGGAATAAGCAACTCCAATTACGACGTAGCAGTCTATTTGACAACCGTCAACATCTGACTACTGAGAACGCGCTACAGATACGAAGGTACATAACATTGTTATTGTGTCATTGTCTCACGAAAACTGACATTAAGTCGGCGTTTCAGGGTCACTAACTTATAAAATAAATTATATTAAATACAGGTACGCAGGTAAAGTCGGAAAAAAACATCTATTAATAACTGTGCATCAATTCAATGTAATTTTTGGAGTTTATTTTTTAATGGAAACACTAGAGAAAATTAAAATAAAGAAACATATATCACATTAATTTTTCCCATATTTAAAACCTTGTAAGATGCAAGCAGTATATCGGGTGTGTCATGAAAAATATTAGGGCAAAACTTGAAAATTTTACGGTGATTCTGGGACATTGTGTATGTATATCAACCAGATTTGTGTCTTTCTTAATAAGTTGAATGCAGGTGTATAAATGTTCTGTTTCCAGCAACTTTAGAGTAAGGGAAACTTCGCAGACTTTAATTTAATTTAAAATCTATAAATATTTACTAAAATAATTGCTAATAACTATATTTATTTTTCAAAATGTTTCATTTGCCACAGCCACAGAGATTTTTCGTGGAGAATACTAACTCTTTCTTCAGTCGTCATTTGAAATTAAATTCTCGTGTGAGGAATTGCATAAAAAACTCTGTTAAGGACAAACTGCCTTATTGGTTCTTAATTCTAATTTAAGATTCTGATCAGATACGCCAACTTATTAGTGATATGACAATAGTGAGCCATGGTTGGTCCTTAGTTTGCAAGTTATTAAATTTATTTGGAACAGGGAGACTTTTTAGCGTTAACTTTTTCTGTTCACTAAATTAGAGACACATCATAAGTGTACTTTGATGTTTCAAGAAAGCCTTGAAGGCGGAACTTAATCTCACCGACTGTTCTCGCCTCACTGCTTGTAGCCCCCCTACCTTTGACTTGGATTGGCTTGGTACGGAAGAGGATTCAGCTGTGTTCAATGGAAGTACCTTCAGGAGAAATGGTCGAGATGAGAGAGACACCAGGCGACTGGGAGCCAGGGGTAGTTAGGCACATGAGATTCCTAACAATGTCTCCAGATAGAGTAGCCCCCCCCCCTCCCGTCCAAGGAATTCGAACCCATCGAGAACCTCAGAGGAGCTGCTTCCATGCCAGAAACATTTGCAAAGAGCAAGTCCCCGCCACCCCGCGTACAGCACTAACTCATATTGCCTGAAAAGTTCAACCCTGCAACATAACCTCTAAATTAAATGAAATAGAATAGTAAAACCTAAGCTATCGGAGGAAAACCACGAAAATACACAAGATCAGACCGTCTCCAAGGAATCTAAACCTGGGATCTCTCAATTGCGAATTCCAAGCGTTACCACCTGAGCCATACCGCCCCTACCTTTACACTGCCTGGCAGAGGGGAAAGAGCAGGGGCAATTAGGTACATTTTTAAACAAAGTGAGACAGCTCAGATAGGTAACCTGGAGGGCTAGTAAGGGAACATGACACACAATATTTGATTGAGGGAAAATATGTGAGGGAGCGTAATTTGGGTACTTAAGTAGTGTTTTCTTTTGCTTATTTTATTTGTGTTTAAAACAGGCTTTCTATTATATATTTTTTTCTTTTGCCATTTATTTCATTATTATGTCTTTTAAGGGTTAAATATTGGTTTATGCAATTTCAGTATTTCTTAATGTATTGAGAAAGCCCGCACTGTCGTAGGATCCATGCCACATGGATCAGTTAGATATGTATAAAATAATATATCTTGTAAATAAATACACTACTGCCACTGCTAGTACTGCTGTTACTGCTGCTGCTACTACTACTACTGCTACTACTGCTGCTGCTACTCTACTACTACTACTACTACTACTACTACTACTACTACTACTGCTGTTACTACTACTACTACTGCTGTTACTACTACTAGTACTACTACTACTGCTGTTACTACTACTACTACTAGTACTACTACTACTACTGCTGTTACTACTACTACTACTAGTACTACTACTACTACTGCTGCTGCTACTACTACTACTGCTGCTACTACTACTACTACTGCTACTGCTACTACTGCTACTATTACTACTGCTGCTACTACTACTGCTGCTACTACTGCTACTGCTGCTGCTACTACTACTACTACTACTGCTGCAACTACTACTACTACTGCTACCACTACTACTACTACTACTGCTGCTACTACTACTACTACTACTACTACTGCTGCTGCTACTACTACTACTACTACTGCTACTACTACTAATACTACTACTGCTACTGCTGCTGCTACTACTACTACTACTACTGCTGCTACTACTATTACTACTACTACTACTACTGCTACTACTACTACTACTGCTACTACTACTACTGCTACTACTACTACTGCTACTTCTGCTACTGCTGCTACTACTATTACTGCTACTGCTGCTGCTACTACTACTACTACTACTACTGCTACTACTACTACTTCTACTGCTGCTACTACTATTACTACTACTACTACTACGACTACTACTACTGCTACTACTACTACTACTACTACTACTACTACTGCTACTGCTACTGCTACTGCTGCTACTGCTACTACTACTACTGCTACTACTACTGCTACTACTACTACTACTACTACTACCGCTACTACTACTACTACTACTGCTACTACTACTACTACTACTACTACTATTACTACTACTACTATTACCTACTACTACTACTACTACTACTACTACTACTACTACTACTACTACTACTACAGCTACGACTTCTTCTTCTACTCTGGTATGATTCATCACAAGTAAATTCGTGTAAAGCAAAAAAGTAGCAAAGTAACCCCCCCCACACACACACGCACGCACGCGCGCGCGCGCGCACACACACACACACATATATGTGTGTGTATTCTGTCGCATATTATGCTGTTCGCTTTAGATGCAAAGAACTGACTGAAGATAATATGCAACAAAAGGCTGTTGATAAGGGTAATTTCTGGCGTGGTAGGTAATCTTACCTACACAAACCAATTCAGGATGCTATGGTTAATTTCATTAAAAGATAATATCTAATAATAATCGAATTTTCTGGTTTATTTTCGACAACTGTTTTGATTCGCTTAACTTAAAAACCTGAAAACGTGTGATACCAATTTCTAACTTTTATACTCGACTTAAAAAAGAAAGCACATACTTTGGCAATGCAATGTTTTAATGTTGTTTATGAACGATTTTAAACATAAACAAAATGCAAAGAGAACGACAAACTAGATTCCTCTAGGCGTGCTCTCAGCTAAAAGCAGAATAAAATGTGGATCGGGTCATTTATTCTTAGTAGAGCAGGGGGTTAAACTTCTCACTAGTACGTGTGCAGAAAGCGTTTATTGGAAGGCCGTCCTAAAGTATTCTGTTATCTTTTTATCAATATTTGTGGCCTTGTGTTGAACTTCACGATGTAAACTTGATGCATTAACACGTTTTTCAATACATTTATCTCCACCAATAGTAACAAAAAATGCATATATTTAAAAGGTACAACGGACTAAGCTCATGTTTCATTGTTCTGTCACTTGTGACAGCTTTTATTCAGAGCCTATGAGTCATTTTTTTTTTCCCGCGGACAGGCAATTAGTAATACCGGTTAGCTGATAATTTTTTTTTTTTTACTATACAGTTGCTAATAAAGCGTTACTTCCATTTTCACTCGTTTAACTCTGCTAAATCGTTTGTAACATTTTTTTTTAAAGCATTTGCTTCAACTAATTGATATACCTGATATTTACACTCTTGCACAGAACAAATTCGGAACATAAAATGGTTTTAAAGCTCATGTCATTGTATTAATCGCAAGTTTATGCACTTATTCAAAATTATTTAAAATTGTGAAAGTGTATAAATTCTAACTTCTAGCGTTAGAAGTAATCTGTATGAAAATAATTAAATTTTTATTAAATATTCATGCGGAGAACGTATTGCTTAGACTGGTGACTTCAATTAGCTAATTATGATTGCTGAAAAGTGTCGTGTCTTCCCATTTAAATTTAAAATAACTTTATATTCTGGTGTTGGTTTTGAGACTGTAAATTAGGAAATAAACTGTCCTAGTTGTCCGTTTGAAAAGTAGAATAGAACTTTTTTTTCTGGTAGAATGAAAGTCATCTCTTCTGCTTAAACAGTTCTGTATAATAAGGTGGCAAATATTGAAACTATGACAACTGTACTGTTGAGTTTCTCACACATTGAAACTAGCACTGAACAACTAATGCACATAGTGTGAAACTGTTTATTTAACCCAATATTGAATGAAGTATGAAAAGTGGTGAAAATCAGCAACAGAATTAATGATTTAGATTGTAAATCTCTAACCTAAATTTTATAATTTAAGTGTTTATAAAATTTTAGTGTATCCCTACCTAAAGTGAATCTAAGTTATGGTTTTAAGTTAAATTAAAAACACACACAGAAAAGAATACTTTAAAAAACATATGCATAAAAATAATGCAAAAGAGAATAAGAGAAAGGAGAAGGTATGATAAAAATAACAAGGTAGTTTCATTAAATTTTTTATCAAAAATTAAATTGAAAGCAACTGATTATGTTAGTTTTAAACACTGGCATTGTCCAACAACCGCTAACTTCTCTTGAGGGCAAAAAACTAATTTTATTCACAATGTATTAAATGTACAACGCTTCTTCCACTCGATATATAAATAACACAATAACGTTTTAACATTTGCAACAAAACATATAATGGAAAATTTAATGAAATAAAAGTTTAATGCATAGCATAATTTTTTACACTGTTGTTTTGTTCTGTATTATAAGAAAGAAGGTTAATCCTGCTCTGCTTTATTCTCTCCCTTTTCATAGTTCTCCAACAAAGTAGCAATGCGCCGTACTCACTCAGCCTTAAGTTAAAGGAACTAGAAATTCAGACTCAGGTCATATTAACAATTGATTTGAAATAAAAACAAATACTAGAGCATTTTGTTTAATGAATTAAAGAGTATGTTGCACTAAACCGTGGGCAACACGTGCTGCTAGTGCTCTACTGACAAAGTAAAATACTGAAACTAAGCAAGCTCTGCTAAGTTGCGCCTGAACAGGTGTTGTGTTACACTCACCTGTTTTCTCACACCTTGGGAATCAACGCGAATGGAATTGGAGCATAACCAATCCAGTTTCGCGACACCGCAGCCATATAAATGAATATTCGCTCTTGGTAAAGGTATGCTAACAGAAACATAACAATCTCTGACTCGAGACCTACCAATAAAATGATGAGAGAGGTGAATATTGAGCAATGCCAAGGTTTATAATGCACTTATTTGCTGAATTGTTTGGGTAGTAGCATCTCTTTCAGGCTACCTGTAATATTTGCCTCAGAAGCATCGATAGCAACAGGTGGACAGAGCGATAGATCCAACTTACATAAACTTGAATCTCATCTAGCAGTAACTTCAGCATATTAAACAGATCTTTGACGAGATTTTCTGCTGAAGTAACGAGAACAGAAGAGAATTTAAATTAATGCCTTTAGTAAATTTGATTTCTTTGACGTGTAATATGAATACACTTGTTCTATCTGACAGTAAGTCATCCAAAAGCAGTGAGCTCCTCTGCGAGGTGCGTGTGACTGGAGAAAGGAAAACTAAAAGATGGAATTTTAGTTCCCAAAGTGACTGAAAAATACCGGACAGTTTATTTATGTATGTATTAAAGAGTAAGCTGTGCACTGCAAACCTAAAACATTTTACAAACTTGAATCCTCCCATCATTTCGTTACATAATCGCACTTTGCATTCAGTGGAAGCACAATTTCCGTTAAGACTGGAGTTAAAGTTTGTTCTGTTGATGCAGACAACTGAGTTTGCAACTGAGAACCCGAGTTTTAACAGAGAAGAAGATTGATGAAGTAATCTTTGTTCATGACGGGTCCTGTTCGCTGTAATTGTTTGTTTAAATTTCGCATAGCTCGACTTATCGGCTATTGAATGCCAAGAATTTTCTGTTCAAAATCTGTTATCACCTGTTTTGTTCTTTTTCTCTTTCCCCACAATTGTTCTGTGATTAATTTAGCGGTTCATTTTACATGTTACATTTGCAGTTACTGATGTGATAAGGATATAGTAACATCAAACTTCACAATATAAATGACGTCAACAATGAAGTAACTGCCATTGTCGCCAATTCCACCACCACTATGGAAACTGTAAGTAAACTATATTATGATTTTATATTAATATTCTTTTTCTTTTCTTATTATTTGGTGCTACAGCCTGGGGTGAACCTTGGCCTGCCGCGATGACCTCTGGCTTCCTTTACCTCCTTTTTATGAATTCGAGGACAGTATTGCAGGGGGGTATGTGATTAGCCTGTCGCCTATTAGCGACTTTCGTGATCGAAGATCGCCACCTCTCCATCAGGCAACTTCCCAATTGTCGTCACGAGGCTGGGTGGAGCCCGTTTCAGAGCTCCATAATTTAGAAAATGTCTTAATTAGTACTGGAAATCGAACCCGGGCCTTCCGGCCAGCAGTCAGCAAAGCTAATCACTAGACCAAGGAGGTGGTCTTATATAATTATTACACCTTAAAATGGTGTATTTTAGGCTAATTTTTGTAGCATAAAATGGAGATAATGCACAAAGAGACATTATGCAGGTAATAACAGTGCAAAGTAGTTCAGGCGATAACGTTTAGAATTCCTGGTTCAAAACTCATTCACACCTTCGACTTTTTTCATTGTTTCTCCTGCTCACTTAGGCGAAAGTGGGGGATCTTTAGGTACTTTCTACGAATTGTTCACTCTTTCAGAAAGTGGGGGATCTTTAGGTACTTTCCAAGAATTGTTCACTCTTTCAGAAAGTGGGGGATCTTTAGGTACTTTCCAAGAATTGTTCACTCTTTCAGAAAGTGAGGGATCTTTAGGTACTTTCGAAGAATTGTTCACTCTTTCATTTCATATCGTTTTATTCATTAAGGAATCGAAAGAGCCAGGTCGAGCTGGGTTGGCAAGTTATGATGGAGGTTTGCGTTTTGTAAAGATTTCTTCCCGGCACATGGCATGGAAACGAATTTACTGAGAGACTCGAAACCGTCTAGGGGGGAAGGTGTGCTGCGTCGGAGTGTTCTTTCTGGAAACATGTTAGGTACCCCCGTCTACGTACGCGCAGCCCCGATCGTGGATTCTGGCGGCCTGGTTTCTCCATCATTCTCCCTTCCTCCCCGGAGGTGCTCCCAGACGGCCAGTCATGAGCAAGGCTAAGGTACCGAGGTATTCTCTTCCGCCCTCAAACAATCCAATCCATTCAATGTAAGTAATAAAATTATAAAATGAATTTTCCAACCTTTAACATTATAATCTTTAAAAAAAATGGAATAAAAATTGAAGACAGAGAGAGAGAGAGAGAGAGAGAAACTTCTTGGACAAGTAAAAATAATTAAACTTCCAGAATACTAGACCAATGTAAAGATATGGGCACACGTATAAATAACCTTTTCAGCAGTTTTGCTGGACTATGAAAATAACTTAAGGAAAATGTTAGATCTCAACATTATTAAACTCTGTGAAACTGTGCCTGGGCTAATATTTAATTTGTAAGATAGCTGTGGTAGAGAAGAAAGAAGTGGTTTCGCATGGTTCAGATTAAGGGCTAGGAAAGGAAACAAAACAGTTAATGCTCTCGGGGAAAGAATTTCCCCATTGTATGGAGCAAACGATACCTGGAGGCATATTTTGGCAGAATGCAGGGAAACGTAGATTTTAAGAAATGAGCATTTATCACCGAAATTTTTTAATGTCAATAGAAGTTTGAACATATGCCGCGAAGTGTTAGGGTGCATGCGAGATACTCAATTTGGGAATATTTCTAAAGAAGACCCGACCAAGAAGTTGGGGGCTCAAGAGTAAGGTTTCATTCGTGTTTATGTATTTGTATATAAAAGTATTAATATAAAACGTAAATGTATCGAAGTATTTGTATTTTTGTAAGTATGCAGGTAGATTTATATGTGTGTGTGCGTGCGTGCGTGCGTGTGTGTGTGTGGCCATTTTCATTGTTATAAAAACGATATTAACATGTGTGGCCGTAAGGCCCATGCGACAATTATATTTATTTGAAGGTACAATAAATCGTCCAATACTATACTACAATTTATCACCTCTTCACTGCGTTTCGCCGATTCTTATTAGGCTGTTAGGTTTCGGAGTTCGCTTTAAAAATAAAAAGCGTCTTTTTTATTTAGAAGTTGGCAGAAATGTAATTTCACATATCTGCGGAACACGAGAGGGTTGGAAATTACCTTGCAATTCGTTTCTCTCATCTCGTAAGCGATCTCGCTGCTAAAAATATCGATTATAATATTGATGTAAACTGACGTCATTTCGGTTTTTGATGCACAATTCGCCATGTGCAGAGCTCCGGAAATGAAACACTTACGTAACGGAAGTGTGGGCCATCCTCTGCTTACTGTGGATTAATTACTGTGTCACGAGAAGGTGATAGTGGAATAAATTGAGTCACGCTTTGTGGAGTAATTTTCTGATATTCCAGCACTGTAGCATGCGGAAACTTGATTAGAATTATTCTGGATTTTAATTTTAACACATAAGAAAATTAATATGAATACCGAAAAGCTTACATTTGAAATGTAATTCATGCGTGAAAAAATAATTTTCTGTCAAATTATTTTTAACAAATTAATTAATTCGCGAAAACAAAGCAATTGTAAAACACATGGTTTTGTCTTCAAATGCACTCATTTAATTTCTATTTCTGCTTGTGTGTATTATACAAGATATTTTGTCACTGTGCTACAGAATAAATCATGGGGGTTTCAGGTGGCATATTGTATGAATATTGCCAATTTTTTAAAGGTAATATTTATCCTAACAGGTTGACTTTGCTTTGAAACATACTGATGAACATTTTGCAATCCTTAGATAACGGTTTTTCGGTTGTATAGTTTCTGAAAAGTGATTGCTGTATGCCCGAAATTCTTCCGGAGTTTACAAACAAATTTGTACGACTGATTTTAACTGTTCCGATATCAACTTGCACAGCTGAAAATCATTCTCTGTGTTAGAAGTCTAGAGAAATACTTATGAACATCCTATTGGAATGGCCATTTTGAACCGCAACAGCTCTTTGAATCTCGATAGTTCGAAGGCTATTTTTTTTTTTTTTTTGCAACCTTCTATGGAGCATAACAAAAAGACAAATGTGAAGCACAAAATTGTTTTATTACCAGGAGCCAAGTACAGCCATGTTACTATTTCATATAGTCACCGTGAAGATTAAGATATTTGTCATATCAATAGACGAGTGTTCCAATACCCATTTCATAGAAGGTTGCCGCCAGCGTATGGAGATAAGTCTTTTTTGGGAACAGAGTCTGCACAAAGTTTTCGATAGTCTAGGTGTTCTGTAACAATCGTGTTGCAGAGCTAACCTTGAAATGTCCGTAAATCCCACAGAAAACTTACTGATGGTAAACCTCCGTCTCTCTCGAACCACTTGATCAACTCGCTGAACCAAGTCTTCACTTGCGACAGACCTGCGTCCTTGTTCACCTTCATCATGAACATCAGTTCGGCCTTCTTTTCGTTTCCTATATCATTCACGCACAACGCCCTCACTCATACAGGTTGCAGCAAATATATAACTCATTTTGCGATGAATTTCTGCTGCATTATTCCCTTCTGCCTGTAGAAAACGAATGACATTTCGCAATCGCACTTGGCGGGATAATCAATCATGCCTGCCATGTTGAAGTCCCTTTAGCTCAGTTCCAACTGGTGTATTGAACTTGGCCTTGGCAGACGTTATGGCGGGGCAGTAGCGCAGTAACACAATGCGCATATCGACCTCCTTATGCTTGTCTGATCATGTAGCAGAGCGATCGGAGGTTGGGGGGGGGGATAGCCATCGTTTAACCGACCACTTTGCAGGAAGAAGAGGCGGAAGATGTTTGCCAGTTTTTTGTTAAAATAGAAAACATGGAAATGTTTTCATTGATTTGCATGCTTTCGATGTATAATTGCTTTTAAAAATAAAATCTAATTGTAGAGATAATGAACAAATACGTACATTTCAGTTTATTACATATTATAAACTTGTTACTTTGTTTTAATTTGTCTGCATGCTGTTAATAGAAATGTGAGTTTTAGTTACAGTGGAATGAACATTAACAAACTATATGTGAGATAGCTGACGTGTATATTTAAAAAGTCAGTAGCTTATGAAAATGTAGCGAAATATCGCTATAAATTTTTACTCTACAATTTCAAAAAACTGCAATCACTTCATGTGGTGAAAACAGATTAAAGTATGTGTAAGCACGAAAAGGCTGTGGTGTACTTCATGCCTGGTAATTTAGTAAAGTTGTAAATTAAATTATTGCGCAACCTGGCGGAAGAACAACACAGTACATAGAGAGCGTGCCGAGTCAGTAATGACGTTTATTAAAGTCACGTTTAATGGCTGCGGGCCGTTTCTCTGATTCTATTGACCTGAGGTTAACTGCTAACTTGGTGAGTATTTTTAAATGCATCGTTTTGCAAATTAATCATCAGCAATGTGCATTAGTCGAAAAAAACAGGGGTTTTTAATGTTATTTTATTCTTCGACACTCTTCAGGTGTGTTTATGAATGAATAAGAAAGACTGCTATTGTGAATAACTTAGCAAATAACGAGAAAGCTTGTTTGAGCATTTAGAATTCAATACTATTCTAGACTCTAATTTCTATTTAATATTAATAATTGTGGTATTTCATCAAACAATGTAGGAGATAGTGCTGATAATTCTATGACGTGGTAGATAATTACCAGGGACAGAAATGTTATGCTCTAATAATCCCTTTAATATATGTGCATTAATGCATTGAAAACTTCCATAATATGCACATAAATATGCCCAAATAAAAGTATTAAAACGTTTTAATATTCAGGAGTTAGAATAATTGTCCTTAAATGAAAGAAATAGGGGGGGACAGCAAATAATGGTATTCGTGGTTTTAGTTCTGCACACTCTCAACTTCTTTTCTGTAGCAGTTTATAACCACCAAATTTTTAAGTTTTCTATTGTTAGCCACCTTCTATTTCTTTTTAAGATATTCTTATTGCGGGAAAAACTTCTATCCCCTTAACAGGAACTTAGGGGTACGTATACAAAAGCTGCAATTTGATATGCTTTTAGTGGTATTTCACTAGGCAGTTCAGAAATATCCCTGCTAAGATTTCTTCAATCTCTACATTTGATAATGTCCTGAGGTTGTTGAAAGAATACTATGTTCTTTTTCCTTCACTGCATTGCCAACACTTGCAGGTACAGAATTTAATTTGGAGACAATGGTTTTGAAGTACATTAACGACTGGCAGAACATATTACTGTTGGTTTCCAATTAAGTAATAGCGAGAGAAAGGTAAGAGAAATGTGAAGATATGTAGGAAAAGTTAGTTTCTATTTCTGTGTTCTTTAATACATCTAGGGGAATTTTAATTTATGAATAATTTGGAACAACTGGTATTCACTAAATTCCTAACTGTTTGTAAATGTAACCACCACACTTGTTCTCAATTCCGAGAACTCCTTAACAGCCACCTTCACACTGTGAGGGAATGGCTACGACCAAATAAAGCGGGGATTCGCCTGTGTAACGTAACTTATTGTTTGTGTTGCTTTAAAGCTACTATCAGTATTGCCAAGTTCCAAGGTTGACTCAATGGCACATATTATTCGGAAAATTATTTACAAATCAAATATTGAGATAAAATAAAATAAAAAAAAATATTTATAAAATATGCATGTAAAACAAGTACTTATGCAACATAATTTGCAAACTGCTGAAATATTATGCTTATTAACAAAATGTGCATTATGTGCAACATAAAATATAGTTTAAATTGTTGGAAATTTAGTAATTAACTCACAGCCAAGTGAGCATACTTTCTGACAGAAGAGAAGAAATATACATTTACATTAAAATGCTGTCCCTAATAATTAACATGGTCTTTCGAAACATGTCCCAAAAATGTTTAATTGAGTTCAAGAATGACGAGCAAGAGATAAACTTGAAGGTCTTGCAGGCCTCCATCACCGTTGTAGATCGGTGTGGTGTGTATTATCAACAGTACAGAAATTCATTTAACCAATATCCAACGCCTGTTGAATGTAGTTTATTATATTTCTGCTTATATCTTTGACCTGCCAGTGAACCTCTGGTTAGATAAGTTCAGCACTTGGGCTATTCACGTATTATAGAACATGCGATTGATTACCAGCAGTTCAGTGCACTCTCTGTCGTTAATAAGGCGGTATCTGGATTTATCGATAAACAGGTTATTCTCGCAGAGAGCGCCTTCATCGATCCTCTAATTAACCCATATTGGTTTTAAGTATTAAACAAGCGTGTGACCTTTCTCCAAAGCTTTTTAATATATATGAACGACATTGGAATAAAGTTGTAGGGTTAAATAAAGAGATTTTTTTTTTCTAAATTTGATTTTATATGCTGACAACATGTCCTTAGTATTTTAGGGAGGCATTGTACCAGCTGAAAAACATTTCTGAATTACAGAGAAAAATCATAAGTCATAAGTAAATTGCTCAAATACAAAGCAGATTTTGGAGCAAGCGTCAGCCTTCAAGCGTTACTTCCTTAGTATCATAGATGTGACAAGGATATTATATATATCAAAATATGTCAATTTATAAGAAGAAGCTTAAAATATCAGGGAGATTTAAAGAGCATTGTAGCAGCTGAGTTTACATTCCTAAGAGCTTCGAAATGCTATAGATAAATAGATAAGATATAAAATGATACCATAAGAAATGATTTATTAAATATAGAGAGTATCACCTATAAATTATACGGCACAGGGATAGTTGGATAAAATATATTATCCATATATATCGATGGAATGCCGGAATGAAGATATCTTAAATTAATTTTAGATTCTTATCAACCCTCGAAACACCGCAATATTGGAAGACCAATAAAAATACAAATTAAAATACTGAAAATAGGCAGTAATATAACTAAAATAGGCGTTTATTAAAATTAAAAATAGAGAATATCACTCGTTATTAGTGAAAATAGGTATTTAAGATACTTAATAAAAATTTATCCCATAATTAAAGTACTTAAACTTACTTTTCTTGGTTACAATTTTTTTTTCAAAATATCAGCTGTTATAGTCAACCGTTTGTCAGAGAGAACATTTTTCGTCATGGAAAAAGAACATTCTACTTCTACTTCCACTGAAGTGGTTGAAGCATATTTAAAATAAGCTGTTTCGGAAGGACTCGTACCAGTTACAACAGAATCTTTCAGGACATCATGGAAATGTGATCAAAACAAAGTTAAATAGTTTTGAATAGTCCTGGCAAATGAGCAAAAGGTGCGAAGTGGCTTCTGGTCGAGTTTATTTCTATTTGTGTGTTTATAGGGGAATCAGATTAGTACCTCTCTTACTTCAATACTGAACACATTGCAGGGGCGATTTATTGCACATATTTCTGGCTTGCAATTGTTTTGTGCAGCTGAGCAGTTACCCCCGCACAAATTTCCTAGAATTGTCTCGCGCGGATCGATACAAGGTCATTCGCCAAACGACGGTGCTTCCCTCATCCTCTCTATTTCCTGGTATTCGTATGCCCGAGGTAACCGTGCTTTCCATTTACTAATGAAGGTTCCGCTATTTAAAGAGCTTACGTGAATGGGTTAATGAGAAAATTTTGACCACTTAGAAATAAATGTGTAACAAGATTCTCAATAGATATTTTTGTGAGGTGAACATGTCATTTAATTTTTATAAATTGTTTCATTTCGATATATTGAAATTCTATATGTGCTTTTTAAAATGCGTAAATAATCGCAGAAAAATCTAAAGGATCAAAATAAATTTAAAAAAATGGTTGTAAACATTAAATAGTTAACAGAAGCTAAAATAGGCAGAAAAAGGCAAATTTTGGCCTTACCGACCCCACATGTACGGAAAGATGTTCATTTCTATCTGACTTTTAAATACATCACCCAGATAGAAAAAAAAAAAAAACATTTTGCCCTAACTTCGGTTCTACTCATTATTACCGCCACGGGTGGCCGAGGTCGTTAAATCGCGGACTCGTGAGCGGGAGGTCTGGGGTTCGAATCCCGCCAGGACCGTCCTCCCTGGCTGAGGTTTTTTCAGGTTTTCCTCAGTCCTCATAAATGACAAATGCCGGGGAGGTACCCTAAACTTAGGCCTGGAACGTTTCCTTCCTTAAAAATAAATCCTTTCCCAATATATCATTTCATGTCATGTATCACCAGTGTCCACCGCCTGTGGTGCCTCTAGCAAAAACGGCGTTAACACTATTCATTACTATCATTGTATTGTTCTTTTTAAATTTTTATTTTAGTGTTATTAGCTTTTTCTTACGCTTCCTGCAGTTTTTTTTATCTTTTTATCGCATATGCTAAGTATGGTAAAATGAAAATTTGTATTTTGGAAACTACAATTCCAACGGTAACTTGAGTTATTGGGAAAAAGGCTGTTTGATATTTTTAGCCTTAGATGAATACAAGCGCTTTGGGCGACGGTCTCACACGGTCGTACTATTCACGCAACACTTAATGATCCATGGTCAAAACGTTAACACAAAAGACTTTTTTGGTACATTAGATTTATTAATCAAGGCGAAATGCCTCTATGTGATTCTTATGTGCTACAGTTACGATGTACAGTTCTCCCGTGTAAGTATTCCAAACCGTACTTCAAGACACGGAAAATGTAAAATAACAGTAAAAATAAAGGTAAATGAGAAATAATACATTGGATGATATTCTATGCCTCGCAACAAACTGCATATTCTATGGTTCAGTGCAAAGGTTTTAAAACCGCTGTAGTTCTAAACGTGTTCGTTACCGAAGAATTACAACAGTCTTGAAATGGGGGTGGATTCTGAATAATTAATACTAGGGTGAATTGTTATTTTTTATGTTTTTCTTAGACGAGATTTAATTTAATCTTCCAAAATGCAGCTCATTAAATAACTGGCCGCAAAACCACGAAAAAAGGGCAGGTGATCCGGAGTCATATTTCATCAAACATATTTCATCAAACATCGTGTTTCAGGTCAAAAAAAAAAAAAAAACTCACAAAGAAAACTATAAAATTCGAGAAACAAATTGTGCCAAAATTCAGTTATGTGTAATTTATTTGTCTCTGAATTTAATGGTGATATTCGTTTTTATATAAGACGCCACTGTTTAACCAGTAGTGACCCTGAAAACAAGTGCCACTTCCAATCATCACACAATCTCAATCTGCCTAGCAGAAGGTTAGCAAAGGCGAACTAATCGGCTCCCTGTAGTGAGCAACTGCGACGTTTTGCAGAAAATCGAATATTGTTTAGTTCAGAGATAAATAAGGGCATAACTGAATGTTGATGACCTTTGTTTTTTCGAATTCAAGAGTTTCCCTTGTCAGAGTTGCTGAATACTTTGCAGTATTAATATGCTAACCAATAAACCGGTTTGTTCGTTAATATATTTGGGAGCTAACTGCAATAAATTACAATTTGACGTTTTTAACACCATAAGGAAGTGCTGAGCAAATACAGGTGTTGGATCAAACGATACTCATTACATGAATCAACTACTTGCTTAATGCCGCCTGAAGTTACTGCATAAGCTGATATCAAGGCACTGTAAAATGATATCAAGCAGTTCCAAGAGTCTGGAAGCTAAGTTGGGTTTGTGTATAACATTTCCACCCTTAGGCCAGCTAATACTCGGTGAAGGGGGAGAAGATTACAAACCAAGTTATTAATGTGTGAGATAGGGGAGCATACGTTACGCACAAAGCGTGCTAATGTCATCAAAGCATTGCCACGGTCGATGAGCAGAAGATTTCCTAAGCGAGACACACAAAGTAACAGTCAGAGATATGTTTCCCATCTGCTGCTTTGTGCACAAGTATCCTTTCACAAGTACGTATGTGTAGAACAAGCTATTATGATAAATACTTCTATTGGTTCCAAATATTTAAGAATATCTGCGGACAATGGCATTAAAAACCTGTCTTATTGCAGACTTAAAATCCACAGAAACGTAAAGAAAAATGCTTTGAGTCATATTTAAGCTACACAAAAATGCATAACTTGTTTGAAATTTATAGCAGTAAAGAAAATATGCCATAGACATTTTACTGCTGCCCTTTGTACAAAAATAAATAAAAATATATCTCTTCTGAGGCCAGTAATATAACAGAAACCTCTTTGGTTGCGTGTTTTCAGTATGACAATGCTCAACCTCGTGCTGCAAACTGAAAACTGGATATTTGAACTATTATATACGTCACACACACACACACACACACACACACACACACACACACAGACACACACACACAGCGGAACACTTTTTTTTAAACAGAAATATGCATTAGTTGGATTGCAGCACACAAGTGAACGATCTGAAGAACCAATGAATATCTGAGGTTATTATAAAAATGGGGAAAAAATAAGACACTCTTCCATCTGTTTTATTTTGTATAAAACCATTTGTAAATCTTTATTTTTAAACTGGATAATCATATTGTTTCGTTCAGACATTATATTATCATTTTAGTTTAGTGCAAGATTTACAATAAAAGGGTTATTGATAGACTGCGATTGATTCATTGATTGATTCATTGATTCAATGTTCTGCTCGAGGGGATTACCTTCACTAAGCATTTCTATACTTTTAACATTTATATATATATATTTAAAGTTCTTTTCTAATGGCCAACAATTGAACAAAAATCCTCTTTCTATTTACACTATTAAGAGAAAGTTTAATTTCTTTATCATACACACACACACACACACACACACACACACACTCTCTCTCTCTCTCTCTCTCTCTCGTTGTCTAAGTGTTTTATCCTTTTCTGCTTCTTTTTCTATTGTTACTTTAGTTACATTGTTCATAGTGTTATTTTATTTTTCATCTATATATATTCAGGGAAGTCAACAAATGAAAGTCTGACGTATCACTTGTCACAGAAAATAATTACTTTCCAAACTATAAACCTTTCAAAAGACGATACCTTATAAATTTAAGAGAAAATCAACAAGAAAATTAAAATATCTACTTCCACAATATTCTTTAGTCTATTTTTATATTTCGGTATAAAATCTTCTTATTAGAAATTGCGTATCTAGTTCTAAAATTAGACACTATAAATCTGTTCGAGGGGATATACCCCGTTTCACAGGGAAGTTCTAAATCATTGTTTCAGTTATATGGTTGAAATTTTTTAGAAATGCCGTACTTAATTATAAATTTGGATAATATATATATATATATATGTACGGAGAGTTATTTACTATTCGCAGGACATTTCTATAATCATTGTGTTTCTTTTTCGAAACGTGCCTGTTTATCAACTTTTAAAACGCCAATTTTGGTTTTGTATGGCCGGGTTAAAGTTTTTTTTGTTGTTTCCAGGCAACTTGCTCAATTGACCTTGGCAGTACAGTGTATATTTTCTGGACAAATGAGCGCAATGGTATGGATCTTGACGGGCTCTGTGTTGTAAGAGTATTCACAGCTAAACATCGTAAATCACTGCGGATTTTTCTTTCCTCTGAAAAACAGAGATTTTAAACTCAGCCATGTCTGGGAAATGCAGTGAGGAGGGAAAACGTCCTTGCCGTGAACTTGTGGAATAACTGGGTGGAACGCGCAATAATGTTGTACTTTTCAAGCGTTTAAATTAGCATGAAATGCCAATAACATCAAACAATCAAATATTTGATAGTATAATGATCTCAATAATACATGTTTTAATAGAGTTTTATTTTTGAAGTATCAATTTGAAGTTGCATACACGACAACTTTTCAGTGAGACAATGCACATCATATTTGTCAGAACAATGCTTTCAACCAGGAGGCTGATGTCATCATGTTCGTCATATCTTATGGAAATGCTTCTTCATTTGGAATGAATGAATAGTGTTTAACGCCCGTTTTTGCTACAGAGGCACCACAGTCTGACACTGATGATACATGAGATGAAATGATATATTGGGAAAGGATTTATTTTTAAGGAAGGATTCGTTCCAGGCCTAAGTTTAGGGTACCTCCCCGGCATTTGCCATTTATGAGGACTGAGGAAAACCTGGAAAAAACCTCAGTCAGGAAGGACGGTCCTGGCGGTATTCGAACCCAGACCTCCCGCTCACGAGTCCGAGACTTAACGACCTCGGCCACCCGCGGCGGTTCCTTCGTTTGGAGGGCGGTCAAAGGTTCTACAGTTTCATAAGCTCTGGAGCAACTCAAAGCATATATTATGGTGCATTCTATATCTTGAAATGTCAGAAAGCTCCAGTCAGAAGGGAACGATGTAATAATGAAGAAAGAAATTACTTTAAACATAATGTTTGATTAAATGAGGTTGCAAATTCTAAAATGAACTCATTTTTGCAATGCTAAATATCAACCTAAGTTTGCGCCGCCAACTTGTAGTTTTAAAATCCCATATAGCAAAAAATAGTAATAAAAATAGATGGAATATTTGATGTACTGAGCTTCATCAGTTTCCCTTCTGCCACCACATCTTGACAACGTCGCATTACTCGTATCTCGAATTCTGCAATTCCAATTTGCTTTAAGCGATTCTGTCGTAAATCCCCGGAAAAAGACATGGAACAAATGTAGTGGAGCCTAATAACAGCTTAGCTGAGAAAATGAGGTAGAGATGCAGAACAGAATCGGCGAAATATGACTCAGAGAGATAAGAGTTGGGGAGGAGGATGCAGTCGCGCCATAAAATTGTCAGAAGGGAGAAGTCAGAAATGTAATTAGGTATAGAAGACGGTGCCCGGCTGCATAAATATGTAATCAGCATCGAGCAAATGTTTCTCTCGACTGGAGTTGCCACTGGTTTAAGATTAGCTCCCCCTTTAGAACGAAGCACTCCTAGATTAAGGCTGCTTCTATTTCAATCCACGCATCTTCCGTCTGCGTTTAAATGAACGTCGTTTATTTTCATTGCTTGTAATTAAACTAGGAAGTTGACGACATATTCAGGCTTTGTGCACAAGACATATAGTAACTGAAGTTTTCCTTATAAAATTTATTCAATTTTTATCAAAAGAACGAGAAATGAATGTAATATAGACTTGGAAATCAAATGTATCAAATTGGATTTTACGTGGTTGTTGCTTTCCTAACAATTTCTTCACGCTTAGAAAAAGAAAGCATTTGTCAGATATCTTCTTGGAAATCAAATGTATCAAATTGGATTTTACGTGGTTGTTGCTTTCCTAACAATTTCTTCACGCTTAGAAAAAGAAAGCATTTGTCAGATATCTTCGCAAGTCTTGTGATAAAACAGTAACTAGATCCCATCATCCTAAATAGATGTCTGCTCGTAATACTGGGCTGACCTTATGCTATCATAGATTTTCCATTGTTTTCCACAAATGCCAACCCCATTTTCTTCTGTAACATAATTGAAATGAAGCAAGGCGAATACAATACCCCTCAGTTACTGAATGTAACTGTACTGTAGGTTGGTAGACAAAATACTGGCTTTGGTTTGGAATCAGACAGATAGGAAAAACTGTATTCGAACCACGAATTTTCAGCTTACCGTGCAGGTGCTCTTACTAAGTGAGCTACCTTGCCCTTTCCGACCACGGCCGCAAATCTCCGAATTTGGAATTCTAGTCGTGACCCGAATTTTTCTTATCTGACTATCATTCCAAACATTAGCTTAACACACGGTTTATGTGGAAAAAAAAAAAACACATCTCTGACTTTGGTATTTGGCAGCTCGGCAATTGTACAAAAATTACTATTGTCTCAACCCTCGGTTAATGTTTAGGTTTTATCAATAGGTATTATATTATTGTAACATGAGAAAAGTGTAGCTACTATTTTTAAAATATAATAAAATGATATATACATCATATGTATATTAAGTACCTATTGATGTTTGCCTGCTCATGCCCATGTAAGTTGCCTTAGAGATAGAGAGATAGCAATAATTATTTTTGCCTAAAGAGCACATCTATACCGATTTTAAATCTTGCGTGTTGATATTATTTAAGATATCTGTACCAATATGCCTAATTAATATTAAGAATTGATTAATCTTGTAAACAGTTATATATAGTTAACAATATGAGGTTCAAAAACACTTTTAGTGCATTTAAAATAAAATATTAAGACAAATTTAATTATTATAATGACCACGAGGGCACATTTTCTGAAATTATATATGTTTTGATTTGGAAACACTACTCAACATGACTTACTAATAAAATGAAAGAAGTAATGTGTTAGGAAAAAAAACTAGATTATTGAAAAATAATTGGGATATTGTTAGAAATCATTTGCTGGACAGTTTTGTACATTTCACGGTTGTACTGCACTGCACACGGCATGGCCACGTGGTTTATGACACCGTTCTGACCGTTCCGCTTTCATTAATTATACGGCATATTGTGCCTTTGTATGCTCCTGTACGGGTGACAAGGTTTCTCTGTGTTGGTGGATTTTCTTGACATGGACTAATATTCTCTTGGCATGCTTGCATTTTTTCCGCTCCCCCCTCCCTTTGTGCTTGAGGTGGGATCCCATTCTTATAGAGTTCAATAATACGAATCACATATGATTACTAATGGTTAGGCCCTTCTCTTTGCAGCGTTTCACAGACATTGATACAGCATAACCAGCTTACCTCCATTCCATTTTGATGCCTGTTTTCATAAAATCTTGCTTGCGACTTATCAACAACAAATTCACACAGTGCTAAAACAGACGCGGCAGGCAGATCATTCAAGAACTTCGGATCTTAATTGGGGTAGCCCTCCGTAGTTCGTCTCAAAAGCTGTTTTATCATATTTCTACCCACTCATATTCTTCCAAACTTTCTTTCAAGTGATATATGAATCACATACGAAGCTGTGTGTTATCATCCGTTCTGTAAAAACCAACCTTATTTATTTGCTGTAAAATTTGGCAAAAACGATAGATATAAGTAATAATCGATTCAATTTTAAAAATATAATCCGTGTGGTAAACAGAAATGTGGAAAATGTTTAAAGGGATTAAAGTTGTATGGCCAGCTACTTTTAACAGAAAGTTTATTTAACTAGAGCCAACCTTGTAGTGTCTATCTATATTAAACATTGTATTTAACAATAATAGTTCAAACGTTTAAAAAGTCTGACACTTTGAAATATCTCAGCAACTGAATAATGACCTCTTTTTCTTTTGTTTACAGGTGAGACTATTACACGAGAAATACATCTGTAACAGGCCGTAAGAATGCTGTAATTGCAGGTAGATATTTTATTATTATTAACGATATACCGAGAAAAACATGCTGCCGAGCCATAATTTTGTCATCCATCATGCAACCAACTTCATGTTCTCGCAAATTTGAAGGTCAAACTTAACAACTGTTTTGCATGCGATTGTTGGTTGGGCTGACGTTTTTACAAGAGGGAGGGGGGGGGAGGCAACAACGTTTCTTCTCAATTTATACAGTTCATATATATCTCTATAACTCACATTACTGAGACACTAGGTTGCAGGCCCATGTTCGATTCTCAAGGCAGGGACGATATTTGTACAGATCTCCCTCTCAAAGTTACTCATTTCCGTTTCGTTTTATCAACGCTTTACTCTCTCCCATCTTACTCTCGTTCATACCATACTTTTATTCACAAAAGTCTGATTGGCGATAAGGCTGAATGCGTGTCTCTCTCCTTCCCCTTATGATCTTATGCAATTGGTGAAAAGCTGGGCATATTCTAGAGCCTAGAGCTGATGGGATTATTTCCCTGGACCCACTGGGATGCGAAACGGCGACAGCTGCCGTTTGGATGTCACGCAGTAGGGCCAGCGACGGAGTGACGTGACTGTTGCCCTGTCAGGATAGTATGGCTCTGTAGAATTGTCTGCCTTTCATCTCATTTCACATTGAGGTTAGCACAATACACCCCTGAGTATCAATATTTAGACTTAAGAGTATTACACCCGCCTCAAATATGGAACAGTTCAGTCGAACAGACTTCTCGTTTAACAATTGCTATGGAGTCTTCTCTCACATAAAAACACTTTGTTTGGCACATCTTAAAAAAATGTACAAGAGCGTTTGTTCATAAAAATGCTTGAAGCAACTTGGAGTGAAGTATAGGCCTAACAGCTGAAGAAACATCACAGCAATTTTAAGAACCATTTTCCATATATGAAAAAGCAAATGTCAATTGAATTACATTTTATACGGGAGTCACGTAACCGGCTGACTGTCAGGAATACTGAAGCACAAGTATAGGGCGATGTACTAGAGTAGACAACTGCTATGAATAACACAGCTCTAGTTCATTATAAACATTCGATTCCTAATTTAAGTTTTCATTTATTATTGCGTAAAGATAGACCTTCCAGAAACTTTATGAAATTTTACAAAGAATTCTCTTGTACATTTTTGAAGAAGTGAATAGGTCTTTATCAGCATACACTTATACAGATCTACATAGCGTCGTGAGAAGTCTGTACCAAGTTTTGACCAAAACTTTTGTTTGAGCCGAAACTTTTTTTTTTGTCATGATAAAAAATATATACGGATCTGGAAATAAGGCAAAATTTCCAAGGTTTCTATGTTCAATAATAACACCGTGTATCAGTTCTTTCCCGAATGTATTTCTCTTGTACATTTATCAATACAATTCAAATTCTACAGATTTTAAAATCTAACATTACTAATACTATAACTAAACAAAACTAAAACTTCAAAAAGCTAATCCGGTACTGGAAACCAGCACTACGGCTATTTTAGCTATAACTATTAAACTATTAAACTTACTACTGGCTACTGGGACCGAGTGGCAATACATTTTTTACATTTCATTTATATTTCAAACATATTTTACATGTCTTAACTTTTACATTTAATTAATTTACAGTTGTTATACAATTTAATATCTACAGTCTTCATTTCTGCTGCGCTCTGCACCCGGGCTGTTCCCCACCGGAATTCCAGGCATCAGGACCTGGACATCAATGAGGTTGCTGCCGGTCTCAAGCAGCAGTTATGCTGGACCTTGGTGTGTTGACTGTGCAGTTTCCTTCTCTTCTCTTTTTCCTTCATCTTCTTCTAATTTTTAAGTTTTATCTGTACCTTCATCATAAATTCATTTGGATTGGTCGTCTGTGCTTCTTCTTTTTGCTCTTCTACTGTTGCCACACGCACCTTATATTTTCCTGCTTTTGTTCTCCATCTACTTCTTCTCTCAGCTACCTTCTTTCCGCCCGAAGACTATCATTATATTCTTCCTTTATTAATTTTGCTTCCTTCTTCTGATTTAATTTGGGTGTTATCTTCTCCATCTTTCTTACCTTTCTCTGATTCTGTGGGATCTTCAAGGGGAATATATGATTTCTGACAGTTGGATGCATAATTGAAACTCCATAGTTTTCAGATTATGCCTACCGCAAGGATTGCCAACGTCGAACCAAACAAGGGATTTGCAACCCTCATCACTTCATTTGTTATAACATAACGCCATTGATCCATGACATACAACGGTTCTTCGCTGTTATGCATTGTATAAATCGGATTTGATTTGACTTTGGCAGCCTCCCGGTTACAGGATAGGAAGCGTCAGGCCAGGCGGACTGGTCCCAGTATCTGGCGGGTTCTTCAGGAGACCTCCTCTCAAGACCTCTTGATCATACCGGGATGGTTCTCGCGGAGCTTTGTGGAACAAATATGGACCTTGTCCAAGCATCTGCCCCTCGGAATCCTGGCAGCCTGATGTATCCCTCATAAATGCGCGGAGACATGATATGACAAATATTCTAAGAAGCTCTTTGCCATCATTTTCAACGTTTTCCAATTGAACCACTACGGTCATCAAAGTCGGGAAGAACAATATTCGGTGTAAGATCCAACTGATTTTATTCATCGACTCGTGACCAGTGACGAAACGTGGGAGCACTGCTACACACCAGAGCCAAAACAACGGAAGTATAATGATTCTCCACTGGCAAAGAAGGCCAAATGTGTGAAATATAATTATATATCAGTTTTTGGGATGCTAAAGACATACTATTGATAAATTATCTCCACAGTGGAACAACTATTTCTATAGCGTGCTATGCTAAGCTTTTGGACCTACTAGGGGCAAATGTATGCCAGGAAAGACCGAGTTTAACAAAGATGAATCAAGAATATGCTCGTATGATTTGCTACCAATCCTCTTTATTTGGTAGCATCGGTCTTAAATCTCTTTCCGAATTTCTTGGTGGAAAAATATTTTAATCGTATGATAAACAATGCGTGTATTTTACGGAATCTGATTTTCACGATGGGATAAAGTGCATAAATGTCAAAGGAGACTATATTGAGAAATATCGACAAATTCAAAAGAGCTAGCTAGTATTTTGTGCTTCATTCCGATAACTTTTCAAATGACTCATACTTTCTAAATTAATATGTAAAGAATTTTGTTTTCATTGGCTGTCATACTGCGTCCACGAGGCTAGGATTAGAAACGTAAATTGCTTGCAAATAAATATATTTTTCCAGGCTTTGAATATTAGCAGTTCCTTTTATATGAATGAACAATTTCATTGTATGTGTTTTATAAACGTTTTTGATTTTAAAATTAAACAGAATTACATTTTTTTACTGGCAATGATTATTAAGTAGATCCCTAATATATTATTACCACTCAAAATCTGTTTATACCTCCTGAGAGTCGAAAATCTTTCTCCTGAGGATTATTCCGGATCTAAAACATTTTTCTGGCGGTGGATGTAAATTTTTGCAAGGGCTTCGCTGATGCTGCCGCTAGCGACCGTTTGTACAAGCACTTGAATGACGGGCGATGTCCTAATTCCATGAACACAGATAAAAAGTGGAAATCATGAAAGGTGCCTGATTGTAATTATCGTGTTCCCCGCGGCCGGGCCGTGAATGTCACTGTATTATTGCAGCTCATTAAGTATCGATATATCGAGAGTAATTAACCATGGCAGGTTCCCTTAGGGGCTGCGGTAGACAATGGGCGGATAATAACAAATGTACAACGTAATGGGACCTTCAGCGGCGCAGACAGGTAAATGTGAATTATAATGGGCCCAAGGGGCCAGCAGTCCCCTCGTCTGGAGGTGTATACTGCATTATGGTACAGGGTGCTTGTGAAACAGCACTACAAAGTTTCTGTAGTGCAACGTTTCATCCAGTACATGAATTTATTGGCGCAGTATAAATCTTGGTCCCGAATTTCTGTATTTCACCTTTTCTTAACTTCGTAGCAATGATAAGCGTAGTTAACTTTAACAGGAATCGCCAATTACATAAAAGTCCTACCCAGGGCCTGCGTAAACTAAACGAATTCCTTGTCTAGTAGAGTAAAAAGAATATTAAATCGAAAATTTGCCCTATTAATTAATGAATTAAAATAAGTTTAGGCATTACTGTGTGGTATTAGGAGAACAAAATTAGAATTCTTGCATCTGTAATTATTACAATAGGAAAACCACATTTTTAGAATTATTATTATTATTATTATTATTATTATTATTATTATTATTATTATTATTAGTAGTAGTAGTAGTAGTAGTAGTAGTAGTAGTAGTAGTAGTAGTAGTAGCAGTAGTAGTAGTAGTAGTAGTAGTATTAGTAGTAGTAGTAGTAGTAGTATTGTTGTTGTTGTTGCTGAAATAAAAAATGAAGAACATTGTTATTAATTTAAATATACGACCAATGATACACAAAGCTATACTGTGTGAGTATTTTTAAATGTAACCATGTTTATGAACTGAGCTCTTAACATTCACCAAAGTAGAGAAAAATAACGTTTCAAATTACATTGCGTATTTAGGAAGATGTTCATATGTTTCAATAAAACAAAAACATGTTACTATTTAAAAACTATTACAATGTACTAAGCAAATATACATAATAAACAATAAACATTCGAAAGTTTAATCTATTTTCATTAACTTTGAAGTTTAATTTAAATGTTATTGTAGTAAAAACATGTAACGCAAACGTTTCCTGAAGGTTATTACAGAGCGCTCTTACATGCAGATATAATTCTCAAACACATATTACATTATTTCACACTTGCTATCTTCACGATGATGCTTTTGTTAACATATGCATTCGTCATAAATACAGTTTATATGCTTAATTAATTGGTCCTTTTATTTTAAAACAATATAGAGAAAATTAAAGGTAAGAGATCGTTTTTAAATCTCAATTTTCAAGCATACCCCTACTCCTAATGGTTCAATTACCTTAATTTTCAGAAACTAATTTTTCTTATTTTATTTAAATGGTTTATACCGAATTTTGTTGTGAAGAAGCAAATATTGGTACAGCTAGAGCTATTTTTAAAATTTAGGGTTTCAGCTAAACCCCAACTTCTAACCACCCGATTTCCCTGATTTTCAGGAACTATTTTCTTATTTTATTTATATCATATATACGGAGTTTCGTTGCGAAAAGGCAAATATTGGTGCAGCTAGAGTAATGTTTAAAATTTGGAGCTGCTAGAGCAATTTTTAAATGTTGGGTTTCGCGTAAACCCCCACTTATAATAATCTGATGTCCTGATTTATCAAAAACTATTTTTATTATCTGATTAAATGTATATGCTGAGTTTTGTTACGGAAAAACAAATAAATAAAGGTGCTGCTATAGAGATTTTTAAATTTTGGTTTTCAGGTAAACGTCCAATCCTAAAAGCCCAATTTCCCTGATTTTCAGAATATATTTTTCTTATTTTATTTAAATAGTGTATACGGGAGTTTCGTTGCAAAAAAGGAAATATTAATGCCACTAGATGGATTTTTAAATGTTCGGTAAAGCATTTTTAATAATCCTATTTCACTGACTCTAAGAAACTATTTTAATTAGTTTATTTCAATTATATATACCGTGTTTTCCTAAAAAAAAAATTAAATTACGGTCGCTAAAGCGATTTTTAAATTTCGCTTTAACCCCCATTCGTTTTTCAGGTATACCCCCAGTTCTAGTGACCTTATTGCCCTGATTTTTGGAAACTTCTTTTACCAATTTACTTTCAAGAAGTATACACAGTTTCGTTGAGAAAAAACAAAAAGTGTGGCCTCTAGAGCGCTTTTTTACTTTTTTTTTTTTAAAAAAATCGCTTTAGATTAACCTCCCCCGCCCCAATTAGTGTAATTTTTCTAGTTAACGAACTCAATCGTTTGGTTCCTTATCGGTACCCAAAATTTATGTGTGGAATATCTAATATATAGTCAATAATGTACGACTAGTTTCTGAGAAAAGGATAAATGAAAAGTCCCTATTTTTGCTACATTATATTAAAAATTCTTCTTTACAATTTATTTTAAAAATAATACTACTTCTTTACCAAAATAATAGCCGCATTTCTTCAAAGATATATTTATTGACAATTAATATGGATACTTCTTTACAGAGAGCACTCGTCAAAAATAATGAACAGATGATATTAGCAGTATTCTCACACGATTAGTCCCTTAACATGGCTATAGCAGCACTGGCAGAAATACCAGTATCGGGAGAACTAAAGCACACACCCCTGTCCTCGTAAACTCTCCAACCCAATGTGAGGAATATGTATCTGTTCTTCTGTTTAAACCTTCAGTCAGGATGTGGTAGCAAGTTCAGAAAATGTTGGAAGACTTTCATGTACTGTATGGGAAATTTCTCAGACTTCCGTTTATCAGATGTTTTCAAGTGTGAAATGCCCTGCCGCTGATCATTCCCACTGTTTGAATACTACGCTCCTCTAGTCACATAAACTGCACAGTAGTATTTCGATATACCTATATCAACAAAGAGCCACTGCATTTGTCTAATGCATGTTCTTTCTGAACCAAACACCCAAATAGATAAAAATTTCCATCTCTCCAACTCGTTTCATATGCTCTGTAACCATCAATGAATGCTTTGTGCATATGTGGTTCATTTTCATTTCTAGAGAGAACAAGGCCGTTGAGAAAATTCCACTATAACTTGGGACGAGGCCCTGTATAGTCACACAAAGTCTAATAACATAACAAGTTTTTAATAGTGTTCAACAACAGTTTTTACTACATGGGATCACATGCAGTGGACACTAATTGATACTTAAGTTGAATTACACTTTGGCAAAGGACTATTTTTTAAAAGGAAAGCTGTCCAGGCCTAAGTACCTCACCGGCATTTGCCATTAATGAGGACTGAGCAAAATATGGAAAAGACATCAGTCAGAAAGAACGATCCTGGAGGGAATCAAACCTCCAGACCTTTCGCTCATGATCCCGTGCCTTAAAGACCTTGGCCACCCGTGTCGATATAGCAATGCAACACATGTGGCACATGCTGTAAAGCAATAAAGAAGTTTTCCAGCGGTTTTGAGATATCTAAAAACGTAACATGCAATGTGAAATATAGACACATAATTTGTAGCTAATCTTTTTACTTCAATTATACATGGAGTGTATTTTGTTTGCTTGTTATAATCCTTTGCTTAATTTTGCTTTAATGATTCATAGTTTTAGTCTTTATTTAATCTAATTGTTTTAATCCAATGTAAACGTCATTATTCATTCGACTTTTTGCAATACACGTACGAGTTAATTAAATGTAACAATATTAAGCATTAGGATACAAAAAAGGAAAGTAGAAAAACAAATGTGTACAAATATTTTAAATTAACATTAATAATGATACGCTTATTTATATAGCTATTATTAGGGCTGGTATTTATATGTACTTACAAATAAGTCTTAAATATGCAGAAACAAATGAGCAAAATGGGAAAACATGCAGCATTCATTATTTTATCAGGTCATGTAATCAACTAATTTATAAATAATTAATCATTTTCAATTTATTTTATATTTCCATTTTTTTTTTTTTTTGCGAAAAAGGTAAACAAATATAAATACTTTTCCGAATTTACAAAATATCGTTAACATTTCTCAAGTTTTTCAGTGGTTTTATTTTGTTATTTTTTATTTTTTCAAGGTTGAAAATAATCTATCTACATCACACGTTGTATTTCTGAGAGTATCGCAATAGAAGCCGCATTGGCACTTGCGTCGAATAATTTCATATTTTGTATTAGTGTTTTATGAATTATGATGAATTTTTAAGAAATTTAATTTGTATAAAAAGTCAAAGATACGCGAATATAACGAATTATGCAACGCAATCTGGAAAATATTCACTGTAGTCTTATCATATGCAAATCTAGGCAAAAAAAAAATAGACCAAATAAACGCCTCATAATCCTTAAAACTCGAAAAATGCATAAACCAGTTTTGCATTACTCTCAATGATTGGGAAATAAATATGATTTGCATATGAATCCTAGCCCTATGCATTCCAAATATAAAAGTACATCTTTAACTTCACAGCAGCGATCTGATTTACTGATGAGAGCAAGACATCGTCTCAAATGGCATAGCATAGCATAGCAGGTATGTGGATTGTGGTGAATGCCAATATAGTGGATACGCAGCGTCCAACAAGTGAAACTGGACAACGGGAGTAATCTGGAATATTGGCTATTTCCTGTTTCCACAGTTACGGCGTTTACACTGTATCAAATTCATGTCTCCATGTGTTCTAGAATAAGTTTTATGTATAATTTTATGTTGCAGCATGAAGCTTCTTTTATATCCGTTTTTATTATTTTGGCACCATTTTTGCTAGATCATGGATGTAATCGTTTCTGGGATGCATTGTAGCACAGTTATTATTATTTTTGGTATTGTATTAAGTCTTGAAACTGACTAGTCTATTTTGAGGTCAGGTTTATTGATGAACCTATAGCTTGTGTTGCTGCTAATAGTCGGAGAAAATAATAGCCCTATGACATATGTTCTGGTAGCAGAACCGTGAATAGTTTCCATTCCTTTAATTATCGTTCCAATGGCACGTAGAATGAAAAGAGATTACTTTGTAAACCGCCTCCTCATTAACGAATCCTCAAATTTTAGAATCCTTTGTTAAGATTTGTGGGATTATACAAATTGTGGCTCACAGCAACAAAATGTAACACCTTACACTTAATTCCCCCTCTCCCATTTTAATAAATTGTAAATATAAACGACGTCGGCAATGCCATATAAAACATTAAAAAAGATAATAGCCACTTCTTGAAATTTTTCATAATTCCTCTTTAAGAGTGGAAAAACTTGTAATTTGATTTCACAGTAATTTTATTGCATTTAAGTAGTTCTGTTATCGATTTTTTTCTAAACTCTCATAAAAGAACTGCACAAAAAGATTATATCTTTATATCACTTGTGTGTGTGTTCATTTGAACTCTTAATATACAGAAAACTTCAAAAGCCATGCGCCATAGAACATCCGGCTGTTATTTTTGTATTTTATTGTATTATATATTGTATTATACCGTGCTCAGTTTTGTTTTCAACCGGAGTGTTTTGCCTATGGGCTATTGCGCCGCTGTTAGCCGGTTAGGCGGCCAGCCTGGTTCGATAATTAGCGGGAGGGTGAAACAATAAAATAATCCACCCAATAATACACAATCAATTTAAAAGGCTCATCAAATGAGGTGTTGAAACTGCCCGCCTTCATTCTCAGTGCATTTTTTGCATCTCCTTAGAAAATAATTCGTCACTTTAGTTCATTTCGAGAAATTCGTCCAATTTCCTGACGAATATTATCTTTGAGTTTTTGTTTTGACTGGGGTTCGTCTTGTACAAGCCTATTTTTAATTTACCATAGAGATAATAATCTGAGGATGTTAAATCGAAGGACCGAAGGGGCCACAAATCCTTACAAATAACTCTCTCTTGTACTACCACATGGAATTATTTGCAGTGTGAGCAATGGCAGAATCCTGTTGAAAAAAATGCATAATTATGTTCCTTGTCGGCTAATCCTCTGAGAGAGAAAAGTTTAGTTTAACAGAATGAACTATATAATAAAAAATATTAGTCCTATGATTATTTCACCACAATGAATCGTTTATAAAGACACGCTGTGCTGTTGTAAACACATGAGGCATATTGGAGTTTATGTTCATTTTCGAATTAACAAACGAACATCACAACACACATTTGAGAATAGCTGTGCTACGACTGCGACAGTCAACAAGGTCAATAAGTAAGCAAGCAGGCTCCATAACGCGGTAAATGAGTGGAAGCTTGCTCATAGGAAAAATCCAGCGCCGCGTGGGAAAGCATCCCTGGTCCCACTGTATTATACCACATCGTTATTGGTGCTCATAAATAACAAAACGTAGAGAAAATTTATTTATTTTCATACAGTACGTTTGTTAGGTTAAGGTTAGAATTAGAGTCAAGAAGGAAAAATTTCAGTTCACGGTCGGGACTTGAACCATGGTATGGTAGTTCAGATGGTAAGAGCATTGGCACTGTAAACCATAGATCCATGGTTCGATTTCCGGCCTTGATTTCGAATTTTTCTTCTCATTCTGATTCCAGACCAAAAATGTGTTTTTGATTTACTTTATTAATAGAAATAGCAAACGTGAAACAGAGGATATGTATTGTTTAAATCTGATGTGCTTAAAAGTACTCACGATTGACATCCACTCGTAGAATAACAAACTGAAACATTTATCATTACAGCTGCCATGTTGCGTCATTTCCTCCGCATCCCGCGTTGTACTGAACCATTTGCCGAAGCTAACGTGCGCATCGTCAGTCCCAGTTGTGCCAGTGTAATGTAGTCTGCTTTTCATTTATGGATGTTTTGTCGTTTCAGTTTGTTCGCTATCTGTGTTCTTGTAGGCTATTTGAACCTTCTTCTCCAATGAATATTTGGAAAATTGCAGTTCTTTCACATCATACAAAAATGCCACCTGCTACGCATATGCCCGACCCGTGTACGACTGCAGCTTGGCACGCTCTTAACTGGATCCAAGGCACTGCTGACAAACCTGTAACCCTCTTGAGCTGTCAGCTCACTTGATGGTTATTCTTTTATGGCAACTATAATTTTATGCATTATTTTTTCAATATTATTTAAAAGTTCAGGAGATATTTCAAATCATTACTTGTAACGGAGTTTATCGGCTCATATGGTGTGATTGAATAACCGCCACTTGTTCAGGGCTCATTGTATCTAATGACAGGTGCTTTATATTCAATCTCTTGGATTTTTACTGGATTTCACAGTTTCTACAAGCTAGGGATTACTTGTATTCTTAAGGTTTGATTTTATTATCAGTTATTTTTGTGTAAATATTTGTATCTTATTTGAATATCTAGAATTACTGAAATAAGTTTTCTATTGTTGATTTGTTATGATTCTGTGTGTAAAAGCACTTCAACTTGTATTTCTTTTTTGTTCGTAATTACGTTGAAGGCGATGATCTGGAGCATTTCCGTTTATTACCTGCTTTTTGTTTCAATATGTTTAGTACGCTTGGAGACCTGCAATGTACATGATTCTCGGTGTTTGTTTACTGTCATATATTACACCGAGGGATTTAATATTGTTTGACTGGTATATTGGAGAAAATTGAGAGAGCATTTATATAACATTAGTCAGTAAATAAGCTAGTACCTGTTGATTTACTCCGGTGTGAAGAAGATGATCAGTTGTTTCTTTAGTAATTCCTTTAATGAAGTATGTACTATTTCTCATTCCCCAGGTCTTTTTTTTTTTTTTAATGGTGTTTAACGCTCGTGGGCACTGATCATATATGAGATGATAAACTGGGGATTTTTTTTTAAATAAAGGAAGCGTTCCAGGCCTAAGTTTAGGGTACCTCCCTGGCATTTGCCATTTATGAGGACTAAAGAAAATAAAACTCAGTCAGATAGGACGGTCCTGGAGGGATTAGAACCCCATACCTCCCGCTCACGATTCCGCGCCTTAACGACCTCGGCCACCCGTTGCGGTCCCCAGGCCTAGAATGTTTAGTTTTAGTATAAAGAGAGGTGCAAGTTTTTTTCCAATTCAACATCATGCAATTAGTAATAGTTCAGGTTCAAGCTGCGTTTTTGGTAATGTATTATTGCTTCCTGAGCCCCAGACAAAGGACATCCAACACTGTGGTCTCAACAAGACGATGCACCAGCTCATTCAACTATTAATGCTATTGCGTCTTAATGAGATTTTCCTAAACAGATGGAGTTGTTGATATCCTTCATCTTTACCCAGATCTCACTACATCAAGCATTTTTCTTTGAGATACCATTAAGAGGATGTTCGCAAAAGGCGCTACGTTTTAGAATGATATGCGCAGTTCCTTCTCAATTTTGTCTTAAAATCAGCAGAGAAACCTTAAGATGTGTGCGTATCTACAGAGACTACGGAGGAACGCACACGAATGTTCCGGATCAAAGATAAATCTCATTACTTTAATGCGAATGGCAGCGATTTATGGACTTTTCCCTGATCCTATCTGCTTATATATAGTAGCATTTCTTTAAAAACCTACAGTACACGAAACGAAGTATAACATGGCATGAAAGAAACATGGTAAAATGATTATGACAATAAACAATTTTTATTGTCAAAATAATATTTCCGATTTAATTTAATAGGAAACAGGTAAGCATAATTAGTATTGGTGTAAAGAAAATCTTCTTTTAAACCCATTAGATTTATTCAATAAATGCTTCCAATGTAACAATCAAACGAATAATAAGTTCTTTTTTTTTTTTTTTTTTTTTCCCAAAATCTCTATAAACTGCGGTTCCCAAACTGTGGTTCGCGATAACCTCTAAAGGAGTTCACATAACATTAGAGTTATTTAACACAATTTATTATTGAGGCGAAAAATGAATGACCGGTAAACAAAAGGCGGTGTGTATTTACGATGTTTAAACGAATTTAGAATCAAATTTAAGACAATTACTTATTCCGGAGGGAGCTGTCAAACAGGCAAGCCGAAAAAGTGAACAGGATCGAACAGTCACATGTATTATTATTGTTTCCCTAGGAATAACACGCAGCTTTCGGCAGCGAATGTGGTAGTCTGTATCTCAGATAGGACCGCCACGGGTGGTCGAAGTCGTTAAAGTGCGGACTCGTGAACGGGAGGTCTGGAGTTGGATTCCAGCCAGGACCATTCTTCCTGACTGAGGTATTTTCCAGGTTTCCTTCAGTCCTCATAAATGGCAAATGCCCGGAAGGTACCCTAGACTTAGGCCTAAAATGTTTGATTTCTTTAAAAAAAAATCATTTCCCAATTTTTCATCTCGTATTTCATTAGTGTCCACTGCCTGTGGTGCCGCAGTAGTAAAACGGAGGGCAAATGTTATTCCTCCCCCCAAAAAAAAATTTAGATTTTCATGAAGATCATGAAAAGCATTGATGTCTTTCATAAACCTTTGATGTGAAAAATCATTCTTTATGCTCGGTACGTAGAAGTAGAAAGTTTTCCTATTAAGCCTGAAATATCACGGCTTCTAAATGAAAAGCATTATCGCCAATCTCATCCACGAACTATAATTAACAAATAATATTGTGTCATCAAATACCTATTGTTATTTATAATTAACATTCGTGTTATGCTTATGTTATCTTTTCCATCTCCTCCATCCTTCAAGAAGCAATAGCTCGTAAATCGTAAGATAAATATTCTTTATCGAAAAGTCAATTGCAGAGTTGGTAACATTTACGGATAAAAATACACAAACACTTAATACATTTATCAAGTATGCCAATCTAATATACCGCACCATCTTATATGGAGTAAAAGTTGTTTTATTTGTTCATCTGAAAAATTGTAAAATTTGACGGTTCTTTGTTATACCTTCACTTTCAGTTATTATGAAATTAAAACACCGTCATGTAACAAATGGTTAAATTTGTTCTGATAATAGACAAAATAAAATGAGAAGTAAAGCTCATGATAGTTTCTGCCTTTAGTGTTGTTATAAAATAATAGAATCAAAATTTTGCGTAATGATTATCTAAGAGACGGCAATATTCGACATTGGGTTGCCGGTCCTGGTGGTGTAGTGGTAACCATACTTGCCTTCTAAACGCGAGATCGTGGGTTCAAATCCGGCCAGGATCTATGGATATTTTCGGGCGTAAAAATCCAAATATGGCTTCCTTCGGAAGGGAAGTAAAGCCGTGGGTCCCGTGTCGTACATTTACGGCACGAAAAAGAACCTCAAGCCTGAAAGAAGAGGTCTCTGAGCAAAATTTGTCGGTCGTTTCACGCCCTGAATAGAATGGGACGCTGATGACCTGAAATGTTAAAGAGCGTCCGTAAATATAACAAATCCCCCCCCCAAAAAAAAAATCGACACAGGCATCACAGCTTTCAACTTAAACGCATGAGAATGACTGAAAGAGACATAAAGAATGCATAAGAGTATAATGTGCAGCACACGCTAAACAAAAGAAATTCCCATAGATACGTTTTAATGCTAGACTTAAGGGAAACGATTGCGTTAAATGGTAGCACATAAACGTTCGTTTAATGAGGCTGTGATAAATGCCAGTGTGTCTGTCTGTCTGTCACTGGTGTTTCTTCCGCAGCCTGCGCCCATGCCGAGCTCCAGGGATGGGACAGTTTTGCGGGGGTGAGCCGGCTAACGTAGTAATTGCTTTAATGAGTTAAGCTACTAATGTCTAATTACGCCTCGAAATTAATACATTACAGCACCCGCACTGTGGGACACTACTGATATCTTCATTTTAATGCAAAATATTTCTATTACTCGCTAACCTAATCCAAAGCGGTAACAGTTTTACAAACAGTAATGATATTTAATTTGGTTTACGTAATATTCCCAATGTATTACTGATAATGTATGCCCTCAAGAAGAGCAGGTTCTGGAAAAAAATTATAGCAGGAAAATAAAACACTACTACAGCAACCCTCAATTTTTTTTTTTTTTTTTTGTCTTGAGTTATTAATGCAAACGTTTGGTAGCATTCACACGGTATTTCATAATTAGTACTGTTATGTAGCTATCTGAAATATTTTTCGTCTGCAGTCATACATTTCTGACATATTTTAAGAAATGTGAATTTTTTCACAATAGCTCTGCTTCCGCGAATCTTCCAATTTCTGTCCTGATAATGTCTCTAAGTGTCTTTAGTTCTTTATTTCTCTCTGTTACAATCCTAACTTTTCAACACTAGATTTACTTCACCAACACACCAATCCCTTAACCGCAAACTGCGACTGGCTGCCCATGTGCTGCCATCAGCGCGGGAATTACTCATAGTTGTGGACGCAGGTAAAAAATAACTCGATATTTGCACAGTTGGTGTTTCACGGGTTTTCCCTTCATACAGAAAACTTGCCTTTAAACCTGTCAATAACTTACAGCCTCTTTCAGTTTTCGGAGGGGAAAAAAAATATTTTTAATTTAAAATAATAAGCAGGATGTTTATTCATATTAAAATGATTGTAAAATTTGTTCAACACCACACGCTTGACTGTGCGCAACACTTCAGAAGTTAAAAATCCGTTACCCACATGTATTTGCGAATAAATTTACCAGGCGGAGTTCTGTAGAGTTAAGAGAGATGGAAAACCGAGAAAAAGGTAAGTCGAACTAAAATTAGATTTTATGATTTTATTAATTCCTCAAAGCTTATTACGGCACGCACTAGTGGCGGTTTGTGGGGGGTCTTGATATGTAATTAAATTTTTAGCTTTGATCAGTATGCGTAATGAGATTTTACTTTTTTTTTTTTTTTTTTTTTCTTTCCTGGCAATCCTCATAAATGTTTCTGAAAGGAACATCAAGATCTAAGCGCTCTGCAATGATGAGTTTAATTCACTTAAATCTTTTTCTTTCTCCCTTTTTTTTTACTTCATTTGTGGAAAGGCCACTTCTTAGTAGAGCTGTGAAAAGAGATCCAGCAAAGATACTGTAAGTATAGTTCCAAATTTATTAACTCTTTACCAGATGAAATGCCTGATTTTTTTTTTTTTTTTAACCTTTAAGCTTCTTTTTATAAATATATATATACCACCATATTACAATGAGGCGATTCTCAATGTAAGTATATCTTTTCACACAATTTTGCAATACTTATATCGCTGGTACATTTTAGATATAGAAGGGCGTGTCGTTTTGCTTTCGTTATGGTAAATAATGCCGAGTTGAGTGGAAAGATATTTTCTATACGTGGTAAGTAAAACAATAGCAAAACAGTGTTTTTGAAAATATGACAAATGTTCACTCTCTGTGAATTTATTGATGATACCAATCCTTAAAATTCTCCGCGGGCGTTTGGGATATCTTCAGGAATAACAAATCGCCTTCTTTGAAAAACTATTGCCATGTGCTGATACAAACGGTAGTCCTGTATTTGTACAGGTCTCTGTCATGTCACTATAGAAATTATGGTTCGGTATCTGATAGGAAGGGGGAGCAGGGAGTAGATAAGTTGGGACAGCTCAGATCAGAAGGGGCAGACAGTCGGGAAGGGATAGCAGAATATGAGTCACAATATATTTTGAATTATTTATACATATGCGAGGGAGTGTAAGTTATTTACTATTGTACTGTTTTCTTTTCTGTTTATTTTATTTATATTTTTTTAAAACATGCTCTATTATATATGTTTACTTTTTCCATTTGTTCATTTATTTCATTATTATATACATTATTTGTCTCTTAAGAGTTAAATATGGGTTTATGCAATTTCATGCATTTCCTAATATATGGGAAAGCACGTACGACCCCAGTACCCGTGCGACACGGATGAATGAGATTTGTAACAAATATTTTTTTAAATAAATACACTACTTCTACTACTACTACTACTACTGGTACTACTACTATTACTACTACTACTACCATTGCTACTGCTACTACTACTAGTGCTACTACCACCACCACCACCACCACTACTACTACTACCACTACTACTACTACTACTACTACTACTACTACTACTACTACTACTACTACTACTACTACTACTATTACTACTACTACTACTACTATTACTACTACTACTACTACTACTACTACTACTACTATTACTACTACTACTACCAGTAGTTGGAAGGCGCAACATTTGTATTGTGTGTTAGGTGAAACAACAATTCTATTCCATCTAATCCTGGAGTATCCTTTGGCTCAGTATTACTCAGTGGGTAGGAACATTTTCTTGTCGCAGCATAACGTGCTTTTTGTTAGTGAAACTTTGCATATTTGACTTCGCAACTCAGCGTCAACTGCAGGACCATTTGGTAGCAGCTTCAATAACAACATTTTCGAAATGCCACTGTAGGCAAGGCATCACAGAAAATACCTTCACAATCGCTTACTAGCAAGGAACTCCTGCTTTTTCTTCGCAAAATATACGGAAAAGGTGCTCGTTGGATTTTGTGTGGGACAACTTCATATGGAACTACTCACCGATTTTTGTACATTGAATTAGAGAGGAGTGCACGCCAATACCATTCTGTTTTAATAGATTGATATTTTTGTTAAAGTTTGCATCACTGTGTTTCGTCCCTTATAATAAAAAATGCGAGTGTTTAGGATTTAAATGTGAACCAATGAAAATAATAGTAGGCTTTGAAGAAGTTAATTCAACATTGGGTGAGGTTATTGGACCAAATTGTCGATTTCATCTGTCAGGCCTGGTAACGTGAACTTCAGAGTACCTAACAAAGGCCTACAGCTGATTTTAACTAATATGCCTTTTTGCTGCAGTTGAACTCAACAATGAGGGTGGTATAATCAGCAAATATGTCCGATCAAAGTACTTCTCTCTTTGTCAGGCTCACACACTTATCCTCCTCTAGCATAAGTAGGGACTGTTTTATATTGGACAAACCAACGTTCGTAAAAATCACTCTGCTTTGTGAATATCTTGTATATTATTTTCTGTCTGACTCTCCCACAATATGAGCTGAACCATCTATACTGCCTTTACCTTCTATTTCATGCATTTTTGTGTTGCTGACTTGCCACTGTTCAGGGTCACATTTTATAGAAGAAAATTAACTTTTACGTTTTCCTTAAAATATTCTTCAAAACAGTACTATCAACAGATAATAAATTAAACATTATTTGCCTAGTAATTAAAAACAAATGTGAGTACATTCATGTGAAAAGAATTTTCATTCAAATTAATGCAAAATAAAGGAATTTCTTATTGGTACCGGATATAGATTATTTCTTATTTAGTGCAATACAATGAATATATAGCAATAATGCAAAATATATTTTAACGTGGAATGCTTTGGTAGAACAGTATTCTATAAAATGTGTAATTTCAGATATTTAATGTAATATTTTATAACAGTTTTAAAATTAAAGAAAATCGGTTGGTTAACACTTTGTACAGCCCAGCACGAGAATGCTTGCACCATGAAAAACTTGTTTGTCTTAAGTAACCCCACAAAAATTCATTGTGCTACACTTTCAAATATGAGGAAGCATTTTTTAACAAACATTTTTGTGACTATGCAAGATCTAACATGTGTTAACATTTTTCGTGAATGCACACCCTGTCTCTGGAAGTATTTTTCTCATTTTGGATGAACTTTAATATTCTTTCTTAATGAACTTAAAAATCTGGCCATACAGTCACGTGCACGCAATTTAGTTTTTATTATTATTTTTTTTTTTATCTAAGCTCAAAATAACCAGGAATTCTTTTATCGGACCAAACAAATCCAAAGTCCAAAGGCACCGGGCCGTAAAAGTGCTGAGTTTGTTACGAACAGTGTCCTAAACATAAGGACGAACAAAGTCGCTGATCAGTCATATTTGCAGCCCTTCTATACAGAGTATGTTACGAAGCCCAAGATCTATCTTGGTCATTGTTTTTACACAAATTGCGGCGTTCATAACAGGATAATACTTCACTAGACTTTTTTTTGCACAATGAGTGACTCTGAATTTCTCCAGCGGTTGAGACTTTGAAAATTTCCAAATGTGGCGTGAGAAAAAGACACAATCCGACAACGCTGTGCAAATACTTGCGCCTCGTTCTTTATGAGCTAACTCGCTTCCCATTTGAAATTGACTGTATTTTTCTTATAGTCTGGGCAGTGTGTTGTTAAGCTAGTGAACTCAATTTTTGTATCTAATTATGTCACTGACAGACCAAAGATGTGCAGATCCAATTGTGAGAATTTACTCTCAGACAGGCATGAAGATGTTAGTCAAGCAATTTTTTCATGTCCACATTGGCGTTTAATAATCACGAAAGCTTTGGAAGACCTTGAAATTAACCATCTTCAAATTCAAGTTTCTCTCTCTATCTCTATAGATCTTTGTCAGCTGAATTTGTTCGGTACTTTAAGAAGAGAAAACTACCACAGTTGTTACAATGCTTGTATGGACTAGATTGATGGTCTCTCGTCTGAACTTCAGTTGGAGAAAACAGCACCTCTCGCTTCAGAAATATTGGTGGTGGTAGTTTCAGGTGATTCATTATTTCTAAGGAATGAAACTGAATTATTCATCATATTTAAAACTTAACCCGATTTGTTTTTAAATGATATATGTATCCTTGAAGAAAGACTGTTAATCATATAGAAACATAATAATTTGATCTTCGTTAGCAAATGCCATTAATTTATCTAATTTTATTGTTTATAACTTTAACAATGTTAAATGATTTTAAACTGTCCTGAGCTCTAAATACATATCAACATATCGTTATTAATTGTTATTAGATTTATTGACTGGTTCCATCCTCAAAGGTTTTGCGCAAAGTTATTCTTTACCGCATTAATTTGCAATAGGAACTTACGGAACTCCCTAGCATTTCCTGGTTCACGAGTTCGAACTCCTCCCCTTAGATTTTTAAGTAGGTTTTTCCGCGGGGTGTCATTATATAGACGAATGTTCGGGTTGAACAAACCGGGAAATCTGGTTGTAGGAACAAGATTCTTTGAAGCGTCAAGAGGTACGCCCTTTGTAATGAGAAACGAGGAAGACGAGCGCAGATGTACTGCTTACAGGAAGAAGTGTGGCTTCCATGGCTGCAATTTTGTCGTGTTTTAATATTCATTTTATTGGAGACGTCTTGAGGAAAAAAAAAAATTCCAAATGTCTATGTTTAACTAGAAAGTTATAAGGTACAACTGACAAACTTTTCTTAAAATTGTGATAAATGTTTTACATGAAGAGAAGCACTTGCATTAATTGCGTTATATATTATTTTTCCCTACTTTTTAAAAACTTGCTCTTCTGTTTCATTAAAAAAATAATAAAATGTGACCAGAAATCAGAATACACATTAAAAGCAGTAGATAATGACAAGTGTGCACTGTTTTTGTATAATTATCGACCACTTGCGCGGCATTTGCTTCTACGTTCAACAGACACATTCGCTGAATGTTTAGAAAACAACATAACGCAGTTCGAGACAGATTAATTGATTATTGGAACGTTTCTATTGCACTACGAGTGTTTTATGTTTCATTCATCCTAAGAAAAGTCGACTAAAGCTCGAACATGGTTTAACTAAACATTTAAGTTAACAGGTAAATTAAAAGAAATGTTCGCAAAACAAAAAGCAGAGATTTAATATAGCAGTAATTAAATTTTAAGTGCTTCTATTCATAATTATTCACGAAGCACTTTCTTTGTTATTGCCTTGTTAACGGTGAGTTTTGCCTATAACCGCAGTAGCACGAGTTGTCAGCACTTGTATAGTTCCTCCTGTTTGTATATTAAAATATGTGAAAATAAACTAATACTGATCCGTTGAATTATTTTATTATTATAATATTATTAACATACTTTCAGTTGCACCTGCAAGTAAATTTAAGCGCAAGGCAATGAAATCACCCTGTCTGTATGCAATTAACATTTAGTTTTATGCAAAAATGATACTGAAATTTACATAAAAATAATAATAATGCTAATCAATGCTTGCAAAATAACTTTAGAGAGGTCTGTATCGAGGGAAAGTTATGGAGCAATTGTATTTTGTTAATGTTTATATTTTATTTATTTATTTTAATAGTGTTTAACGCTCAGTTTTACTACTGAGGCATCACAGGCGGTGGACACTGACGATATATGAGATGAAATGATAAACTGGGAAATGATTTTTATTTTTAGGGAGGGAAGCGTTCTAGACCTAAGTTTGGGTACCTCCCCGGCATTTGCAATTTGTGAGAACTGAGGAAAACTGGAAAAAACTTGAGTCAGGGAGGATGGTCCAGGTGGGAATCGAACCCCTGACCTCCCGCTCACGAGATTGTGCCTTAACGACTTCGGCCACCCGTGCTGGTTCATATATAATTCTGAAAATAAATTTTCTTTGGGAAACTTAATAAATATAAATCTGCATCTTTTAGGGCCAAATCTTTTTATGGAGAATTTTCATAAGGTTACAGGTCATAACAAAATGTAAGTAAATAAAAAATGGGCAATGGGCAACAATAAGAGGACATGAAGTAGAAAGAAACAGCAGTTGTATAGGAAGAGAAAAAGAAAAGAAAACCGAAGCATGGAGAGTAAGAAGAAAGGACATTTTATAAAACGAACAAAACAGCTAGAGGAAAAAGAAAGAAAGGTGTGTGAAGATAAAGAGAATAAAAAGAGAAAGCAAAAGGCACTATGTGTTGTAAGAAAAGAATCACTGTAGGAAAGCAAGTAAGAAAGTGTAATATAGAGAAAGAGTGCAGCAGTAATTTCGTTCAGAAACAGAAATGAGCATCTCTAGGAAGAAGCACACGTGCGTTCTGGAAGCAAAGCAACTCGTTTAACACGGCTGTTGAGGTTTTCATTATACTCATCACACGATTACATGTTGACCATGAACTTCGGCTACCCTGAGGTGTTTCCCTCCAGCAACATCAAACACGTGTTTCTGTTGATGTATCTGCTTTGCTTTTCTCTTATGTTAACTCCCATTAAGAGTGCTCTTTTCCCAAAAAGTAAAGCGGCTTTTTACTCCAAGGAATAGATCATTCGACATCTCTCATTCACTTGTTTGTGGAGTTGATGCTTCTAAAAACTGTGGAAAGACGACAAAAGTTGTATTTTCGAAGCCTTTCTCATACATTTAAAATAAGGTTCATTGTTCTAAACTCATACCCTCGTTCATTTACATAACAAACCATTAAATACAACCAAGAAATTAATTTTCATTCCTAAGCATTAAACATTTTCTTATGGAATTAAACCAAGAAGTTGCAATTTTCTTTGAGAAATGCTTCTTTACTGTGGATGTTCACTAGTCATTTCTATAGTACAAGAATTCCTGCTTTGTTATTGCATTAAGTTATCCCAGAAAATTATACAATGAACATATCAAGGAGACAGAAAGTGTAAAGGATTAAAAAAAAAAAAAAAAAAAAAAATGTAAGTCTACAAACAAGTAGATTTTGAATGGCAGTATCTCTCGATTGTAAGAATACCCTTAAAGCTGTTTTCTACTGCATGTTAGTGGAAGCACGATGCTGTATACAATAAGGATATTTGAGTTACAGGCTGCATAAATGCGGTTGCTTACTTGTGAATTGCAGCCGCCGCAACCTAAAAAGAAAAGAGGAGATAAAATCGCCGCACCCAAGTTAATATTTTTATTTTAGATTTATATTTTTACTGAACACATGAAATGACATTGTATTTAAAAGTGATAATATCAGGCACTAAAGTGTGTTCTGAGGAATGCAGCAATACATTCCTGTATTTCTTTTAATTTTTCTACCGTAGAAACATGGCGGTTCGGAACACGTTTATCATTGAGAAATTCTCCTCTCGTATCATTTTAACATCTCACCTGAAAATGATTGCCAGGATATATTTTGCAAATAACTCTACCACTTAGCTGCGATAATAAATTTTCACACATTTATTGTACATAAAAACCCGTTCTTCAAAATTTTATTTATGTATCATATCTAAATAAGAACAAACACCGAGTAACACATGAACACACAATCATTCGCTAACAAAGCTTTTCCTCAAACTGATTACAAGCGACTACCTGAACATGCATAATGTGGCCTTGAGGACCGGTTCCTTCCATTGCGCAGCCGCTTTTTGCCAGCCCGTTATCAAGTATTCTCAATCTACATGGTTGTACACTTACGGGAAAATGTTAACCTTTCATTGTCATTTTAAAAACTGTTTATTCTTCGTTCTCTTTATCTTTCAGCATATCAGGTTGCAACGATGTGATTGCTAAGTGGCAAATGCCAGCCATTATTTGGTCTGCAGCGGAAGGTTATGTCATATGTATGCTATGTTGTTTTTCATTCATTTTTAATTTCATACTCTATATTTCGAATTTGCTGTTAAGTATTTTAAATTTTGCTTTCTGGTGTAGATTTGTCTATATGCAAATTAGATTATACGATTTTAATGGTTTTTATCGCCCGTTTACGTTGCTGAGGCAATAAAGGCGGTAGATACTGATGATACATGAGATTAAATTATATATTGCGAAAGGATATTTTTGGATGAGAAAGGAAGCGTTCTATGTGTAAATGTATGTAGCTCCCCGGAATTTGCCATTTAAGAGGAATGAAGAAAACCTGGAAGAAAACTCAGGCAAGGCGGGTGGTTCTGGCAGGAATCGAACCGCAAACCTCCTGTTAACGAGTCCTCGCCTTATCGACTAGTTCGAAATTAGCTTTTTAATACTCACCATGGGGGATTTATATAAATTATAATCTTGGTTAGTGGAACGTTTGGCTGACCCAACATTAATACGGATGTATTTAATGCGCTATCAAGAATGCGATAATAGACGGCGAGCTTTCGAAGGCCAGAGCTTGTCCTGTGCGTTGCCAGACCTATTGAACTGTGGTCAGTGCAGAAAATAGCTGGCAGGAAGTGGTGCGGTTTTCAGAACCTGTCCTGACGCCAGGGATGGGCGCCAAGTCTCGAGCGGCACATTAATTCCACCTGGCATGATTTATGTACATTTAATGTAACGTGAGTGTGTCGGCGTAGATGTGTTATGGTAATAAAAACACGAGAATAAAAATCCTGATTTAAAGTTACACGTAAGGCAGCTTTCCTACTGTGAGGTTAACAGCACTGCGAGTCTTTGCCAGACTCTGTTTTTTTTTTTTTTTCTTCCTGTGGTTGGCACAGATCGCTATAACGGCCGTTTATTTTAGGGAGGCGTGAATCACAGAGGATCGATTAGCAACCCTAAATACGTGCATTGTTCGGCATATATATTCTTGGAAACCAGGCACACTATGAAGCTATCATTGTTCTGTGGTTTTGTGAATCTGTTAATAAATTATATCATAGCAATAAAGGAAATATAACTACAACAAATATGATCAAATCTGCACCTATAAATTATACGAAATATCCAGTTCTTCAGTTGTGCATATCCTGAATTATAAGTGATAAAATAACATTTTGTGTCTGTTTGTTATAGTTTAATATGTGTAATGTATGCTTTATCTGTTTTAAATGTAATTGAACATGCTCGTAGTTGAGTATAGGACACCTTGATGAAAAACAAAATTCTCAAAAAGAACAAGCCAATGGTCTAAGAGCAGTGGTGAACCCCTTTCATCAAAATCTGAGCTGAGCGAACTCCTTATTCGTAACATGGTATACAAAATTTTTTCCTTGCTTTTTTTATTTTCCCTCCTGGATATATGTAGTATGAATGCCCTGAATTCAAAGATATTTTCAGTTTGACTCTATCGTATTCGGTTTTTAAACAAGATAACGTCAAATATAATCATGTCCTTATATTTTTATGAAATATTATTTAGCTTTAAGGCATATAGCTGAGACAAAACTGTTTTACTAGGTTACATTTTAAGTTAAATATTAATGAATATATTTAAAAAAGAGAAGTATGCGTCAATAATTATGACTTTCCAAACTTTTTTCACTATTAGGGAGAGGAACTTCTTTCTCTCTCTCTCTCTAATACTCCATCACTAGTGTCTCTTTTCAAATACCAACATAAGCAGTCATCATTTACACACCCCAATGACCTTGATAACGGGTTTCCATAGTTTTAATGTCTTTATGAAACCGTCGCTTTATTCTTCACTCATTGCACCAAGATTCGTAGGGAAGTAATCAAAATGGCTGTTAAGAAAATTCAATTTAACACTCATTCTACACCCTAGATTTCTAAAACGTAGCATTTCCTCCACAGTTTCTTTATAGTTCTCAGATTCCTTGATGACAAGAAAGTTTTCTATCACTTTTTTGTATACTAACCACGCTGACTTCTCTAACTCGGACATCGACTGAGTAAAGGTCTCATCCTGCATAAGCTCACGAATCTGAGATCTATCGAAATTGCCTGATGCTTTCTTAGCTTCAGTTTTCTGTGAGAATTTGTAACAAGATAGTTGAAACAATTATCTTTAGAGCAGTGACAAATTGCTTCACCAGGCCTATCTTAATACGGAATGGTGGAAGAAGGACATGAGAACGAGAAACCAATGGGTCATATTTTACATTTTCCCCCCAGGAACTAAATTGCCCCTTTACGGCCATTTTATTTTCTGGCCCAATGCTCTGATTTAGCCCTACTGTCCCGTTCACAAAGTGAATTATTTATTATATTGTTTAAATCTCTTAAACTATTTATTTTATGTATCTCTCAATGAACAAATAATAAAACTGTTATTTCTACAATACCGATTTCTGAAAAACTGTAGCCCGTGAGACAAAACTAAGACTGGTTTGAGAGGTTCCAGTGGAAAGGAATCAGAAACTATAAATAGCTTTCATTCAACAAAAATTGTGTAGACCAGTGTAATGTATGACAACCTTGCAAAAGCCTAAAATTGCTGTAGTTACGGCAAATAGGCTTAAGTTTGGATTTCCGTGTAAAAATGACTCAATAACGCCTAAAATGTTGAAACTACATAAGTTCATATACTTATAAATTTATTTTATATTCTAAAACATTGCAATTAAAATTGTATCTTTATAATTCAATAACATGTTTCTCTATCTGTTTTTATATTTCAAAATGTTTAATCTATGCTGAACTTTGAGAATTATTATTTTGATGTTATTTAAACATCCATTCTTGGAAACTGTCGATATTAACATGCACACTGTATTTCTTTTATTTCATACCGATCATCAATCTAGGTTAGAGGAATTGTGCCAAGTGGCCTTCGTCTTCAGTCACTGTAGTTTTGCATTCTGATATTTTTTTAAGATACTCTTCTGTATGAGTTTTATTTTTCTGTAGACTTTACTTTTTTTTTTTTCTTTGTTCTAGTGATAGCATTTGAATACATTGCACTACAGTAAACTTTACTACAGATATTGATCTGTAATAACACAAAGGCTTGAGTTAATCTGGTCTTTTAACAGCAAACTGCCACTTGCACTGCCACCAGCGGCTGAACTAGCTATCATGACAGAGGAGCACCTTTGTAGGCGCTCTGTGCTCAACGGCAGACGCAGGTGAAAAATAACTCAGTTTACGGCCAACTCCAAACAGTACTAGAACCTGGTTCTATTTCGAAGGCGCAGTGAATCCAAAAAATGTGGCGAGGGAAAGCGTGAGAAAGTGTGTTGCAAAATAAGAGCGCATTGGCATTATTATAGCACGCACCATAATCGATAATTTAAAGAATTTGTTTTGACATTTAGTCATGTCGTTTTATTTCATTTTTGAGATTCATTGCAAGGTAACGTAGAAATGTTTTTATGCTATCTAATATATTTGCAATGGCACGTAATTTAATAATAATAACAACAATGGTCCATTTGCTTGCAAGATCTAATATCATAAGGTCTTCCCTTACACCCAACCAAGTTAAAATAACGAACATATAAAAAATGAATGCTTATAGAATAATTTTAGACAGACAAGTAAAAGACGAGGTGATAATGATACATATATAAATTGATAATAAATATTAAAGAGAGCACTAACCAACACTAGATAACAGAAAATACAGAGAAAGATAAAAGAAATATTACTAAGGGTATTGTGTAAAAATAATGTAAGTATGCATAATAAAGGCAAAAATAAATATAAAATAATCAAGAAGTGAAATGACAGAGTTTAACATTTTAAAGCATTAAAGCAGGAATATGAAATAATTAACATGAACAAAATTAAACTAAGGGCTAGTTTTGCTTACAAAATGAATGTGTAAATAACATATATTTAAAAGTAATTAAGACTTAAATCTTGCGACAGTGAATTTCATTATAGAGCAGTGCCTATTATATGGGTATTAGTTTTGAAATAATACATAAAATAGAACTTTTGATATGTATTAAGTTAAGTTAAATACTTACTGTTCTCCATGCCACTTTTCTAACTCACTGCAGCAACATCTATTGCTCAACTATGGCAATAATTGGAAGCTTAATCTTGGTTTTCATTATATTAAAATGTTTGATTTAATAGTCGCATATCACATGACTAATATACCTTGTAGTTTTCTAATTGGTAATAATTTAAACATATTTTTAAAATAACCTACAGTTTTAGCACACACAGGTTTCTAGAGTTTTGCTTGTGTGTGTTGCATTACTTCACTTTTAAGAGAATAGTTATTCGCATTGCACATTTAGAATCAGAATTCATCTTAACCAAAAGAAGCGTTAGGAGAATGTGATTTAAGGTTTGCTTGAGAGCCAACGTTTGTATTTTAAACGCGTGTTTCACTCTGTAATTACCGTCAGTCAAGGGCAAAGTGGAAGTTGCTTCTTTGTAAACATCTCTGCAGTGCAGAATACCTGTGGGATGGAGTAAGGCGGTATCGGAAAGTGAGAAGTGTCGCCCCATGGCAAGTAAATAATAGATACACAAGTCAGTTGTAAAAGAATATCTAATGAGACACAGCAGCACTCAGGTTGCCGTGACTTAGCAACGTAGTGTAAATAAACAATTAAAATTATAACAATAATCCCTAATTCATTACTATTATGCATACATTCCAAATAATAAATATAATTTCAAATTAACCGCCCATCATTGCTTCTCGGTTCTAGAAAATATGGCATTTTCTTAATATTAATTTTCGAGTGGGTTTTCTAATGTTTATAAAATATTTTATTATTAAACCATTGGAAAATGTACAGCTATAATGTCTGTCCGTAAACTATCTAGCCATGTTAACGGCTTGGCGTAACTGATTTTCTTGTAGAACAAATGTTTCCGAATATCCGGTAGTTCTGTTCTTCATGATTCTTGCGAAATAATATTTAGCTATATATCTCATCATTTTAGCACGCCCAAGAGTCCAAATTTGTCGCTGTGCAACT